>CM059192.1:3444023-3759677 GCA_030323885.1 Branchipolynoe longqiensis | reverse complement strand
AGAGAGAGAGAGATGTTAATCGCATGAGGGATGCAGGGGTTGTGAGCTTCACATTGTGTGAGTAGGAGAATAGGTTAGAATAAAGTTGATAAAGGTAAAGATTATGAGGAGGAGGAGGAGGAGGAGGTGGAGGGGGATGTCGATGAATGTGGAAATTTAAGTGTAAGCCAAAATCGTCCAATGAAATTACGACCATTCATCTCTGCAGGATTGGAAAGTTCACACATTCCATGACCAATTCCCGCAGTCCACATTTTATCATAGCGATCACCCGGATGAATAATTGTAATCCCTGAGGGGAGTGAATTCAACTCTGTCAATATTCTACTTCTGATTTTCATTAATTTCATGTTTAGTATTGCAACCATCTTTCTCTCTCGCACATCACTCCATGCTTTTTTCTCTTTTTTTTGTATTGATGATGATGATGATGAAGAAGAAGAAGATGATGATGATGATGATGATGAGAATGTGAGCTCTCTTGCTAAAAACTTTGCTTTGGTGTGATGGGAATTCATAATGCGAGCAGCAATAGAGAGACTACTATGGAACAGAGCCTTCTCATAATAGAATAACTGCCAACAACATTCAAAGGTTTTTCCAAACTTGTCAAGTTTCAGTGGGAAGTCATTTGACAAGCAGCTAGTTAAAGGTATAATAAAGGAGTTGTAATTTATCCATGGTGTGAGCGTCATTTCCAATGGAATCGTGTCTATCCCATTTTTCAGCACATGTCTCTTAATGTATAAAAAAGTAAAACCTGTTCGTCGTTCCTTATATGTCCAAACCGAATTGCGGTGAGCTCTGAATCCTGTATTTATAACCGATCCACTCTCATTTCTAAATAACGCATCTGCATAAAACCCTTCAGCAGAAGTACGATTCTTCATTAAACATCTTTTATTAATGGATTTACAAGACACCTTTTCATGGGATTTCATTCCACTCTCTCCCCCACCATCAACTGACTTTATAAGTAGATATGTTTTAGAATTCAAACAATATGAAGTAGTTGCTGTATACTCTTTCTTAAAGATTCCGATCTCACGTTTATCATGTTCACGATGTTTCTGACAACAATCTATAGGTAAATAGAAACCGTTTTCCCATTTAAAGTAACCATAATCATTACAATGTCCATAAAGCAAACTCAAAAACTCTTTCTTTCTTGACGGTTTCACAACATCGATGAGATCTTTCCCAGAAATCGACATATATAAACTATCCGTATCACAATGGGTTAATTCAAAGTCACTTCTATCAATGAATTTAATTAGAAAGCAGTAATACCATTGTAAAAGAACCAACTTAGCGGTATTTAAAACAAAGAAACCGAGTTGCACTGGGATGTCTAAGCGAATTGATCGTTTACACTGCTCAATCTCAAAAATATCCTCATCTAGTTCAGTCATATTTTTAAAGAGTTTTGAATTAACAGCTAATTTCGCTTTTTGAATAGAATTCACATATGAAATATTTGTATGCTTTGTCTTATCCATCAGGAGACTTCCGTAACTCGCATTACCCATAACCTTTGCTGTCTCTCCCTTAATTTGAAAATCAGGATTTGAATCTGATTCCCTACGTGAGTTTGTAATAAAATCACAAAATCCTCTAAAGCAAAACTCTAATTTCCACTCAACAACCTCCCAAATTTTTGTGACTAGAAGCCCCATACTAAGATAGAATTGTAATAGGTTAGTAGCTAGAAGTATACGCTCACCGCGCATTCCACCCACCAAAAGTTGACGTGTATTCACAGGATCTTTTGAAACTTTCTTAAATGCAAATTGTCGCATAAGGGGACTCCACTCATTCAATGGAATGTCGACATTACAAAATATAGGAGCCATTTCTGAAAAGAATTCCTTAGGAGAGATCTCCTGCTCCTTCCCTTTAGGCCATACAGCGGGAACGTGAATATCCACCTCCACCATACCTGTTAGCTCCCCACTTTCAATCGCGTTCAGGATAGTTTCTAGAGAAACGCTGTGGGGATGTTTAATGTAGAATGGTGGGAGAAATTCATTTGCAGCTTGCGCTATGGAGTTATTCTCTCGCAAAAGCTTTTTAAACTCACATTCATAAAGCACCACCAAATTAAATCCGCACTGTCGAATGTATTGTTCTCTAGCCAAAGTCTGAAGATGAGACTCTTTCTGCTTTTTGTCTTTCGCTATTGATTCTGTGGTGACGGTGACGGAGGTGGGGATGTTGGAATGGAAAGAACACTCACTTGGTGGATGGCCGTGATACCAACATCCGTTAAACTCATAAATGGTGTGGGTTTCTCGACAGTAACCATCAGCGAAATAGGGTCCAATTTGAAACTCTTTTCCAGTATTGATCTTATGCTCAATTCTAATATTATTTGTCTGAGATTCCCAATTCATCCATTTATACATATCAAGATGTTTCCAGGTACACTGAGGTTTAAAGTTGTTTTCTAACTTTCGTCTAAAAGGAAACAAAACAGGAAGTTTTTGAGAGAGACAATATAGATACATCGCATTAGAGTCATAACCTTGTATAGAACGACAGGGTTTCTCAGGATTATTGCGTAGAATCGTCTCTCCCACCTTAGCATATCTTTTAAAGATTATACTCGGTCCTCCAAAAGCGCAAGTCTTAATCTTGGTATAAAGATCCGCATCTCGCTCACAAAAACTTGAAAAGAAGCATTCATTCTCTTTGGCGCACTGGAATAGCAATCTTCGTGCTATTCCTGGTGCGGAGATTGCGGTTTTCAATGGATCGATTCGCATAGATATATAAAATGCTAACATATTTTCTACAGCCGTAACACACGGTTTTGTATCTAGATTCACATAGTAAATTAGGAAATCGTGAAAGGAAGTCATTCCCCGCTCCTTCCAAATTGATTGTAAATCATTATATTTCATGCGACCAGTCTTTGGTGAAGTGGAATTGTTATCGCCTTTCCTTTCCCAGTCAAGGTACTCTTCCTCTAACACATTAACACTTTTGAGTTTAGAATAGAAAGCATCATATTCAGGGAGTGCGGGATGAGAAAGTTTTGAAAAGTCGGTTAACCACTCATAAGGTAGATAACTCTTGAAATCGGGTGCTGAATAAGCGATGAGAAATTTTGAATAACTATTCCCGCTAGCAAGAAAAAGACTGATGTCTAAAAATGCGAACTTTTTGGTTACAATAGCACTGTATTGATTTGCTTTTTTAACAATATAGTTCAACTCACTCCCAAGTTTGAAGTGTTTGGGGAAAGCGGATCGTACAGCTGGAAGATCATATCTACTAGAGTTAAAACCGAGGCAAGGAAGGGTAATGCAATAAGTGTTAAACCGCTCCTTTACCCGTTCTATGGAATTCAATATTCGCAATCTTATCTTTTCAGCGCACTGTTCCCGAACGCAATCGGATGAAGGCGACGTCCTCATCAACGCTTTAGACGTTTCTCCTCCTCCTCCACCTCCAGACTTCTTCTTCATAGGTGAGTTTTCTCCTAACTCCATATCATTCGCTTCAGTAGAGGAAGACATCTCTTCATTGGCATTATTATTATTATTATTATTATTATTAGTGAAGTTATAATTATTAGTGTAGTTATAATAATTATCTTCATCATTATCAACATCAATATCATCATCATCAGCATTAATATCATTAACAACTTCATTCTCCTCTTTAACTCTCACAATTGGAATATAGGAAGCTGTGGAGCTAGTAAGAGGTTGACTATAGGAAATACATAACTCATCTAGTTTCTTATGTATAGATTCCCAGCGAGTTTTTGATAGTGCTTTCAACGCTTCCTGTATCTCACTCAGGTAAATCTCCATCTTAGAAAGCAAGAGATTTAAATTTTCATCAATTAAGCATTTAGGTTCTAAATAACCCGGAACATTTGAAGAAATGCTAACACAAATGGGTTTGTGCTCTGTACACCACTTTAACTTCCTTTGCTCATCATCATCATCATCATCATCATTATTATCATCAGCACCATCTTCATCTTCATCATTTCCATTCTCAACAACATCTACACCAACACTAACTTCTAATTCTCTTTGCTGTTGGTGATAAATATTTTTGGTTGGTAGGAGACATTCAAAATCGTAAACCGCAAACCAGGGAAAGTTTTGCAAGTGAAGTTCGGTATCTATATTCAAACCGTCTCGCAACTCCTCAAATATAGTTTTTGAAGGTGAATACATTCCTCCTGGATATATAAAACTGACCCTGTTCGCACAAACTTTCTCATGTCTTATGACTTTGTGTTTCAAAGAGAATAGTTTATCACAATTCCTGCAAGCATACTTGCTAGCATACGACTCCATATTCGAGATATAACCAAAATGTGAATTAAATAGATTAAGATTGAGGGGGAGGGAGTGAGAGGAGAATTGAGAGGAGTAGAGAGATATGCATGAATCGTCTTCTCGCAAAGAGTAAACATTTATACTAACACTAAAGCATGATTCTAAATTCGGTAGATCTTCTAATGATATACCTGCAAAACTCCTTTTTTTATTCTTGTGGAATTCATTCCAAACCGGATTGAGAAAAAATAACCATTTGTCGCGTAGTTTCATAACTACACTCCGCAACTTATGTATATTCCTCTCTGTATGATACGCTAAGCAATGAAAAAAACATAGTTGCTCTTTCCCGAGATTCGAATCACCAATTCCTTCCGCATCTAGGAAGTTATTTATAGATTTTTTTTTTTTAATGAAATCTGGAAAAATAAGGGAATTGGATCTTCCAATCACAAAAGATTTTCTAAAAACATAGTAATTGACATTAGTAATGTAAACCTTATGCCATTTGGAGTTCTCACCCACGGCTTGAATTAAACGCTCCACATCAATCTTTCTAATATAATCAAATAAGCTCGTTAGATCGCCTAGGTTATTAACAGAGCGTGGAAAATTGAATATTGTTGAATTAAAATAAGCGGTAAAATAACGATATTCACCAGTTTCAATCGATTTCAAAATTAAACCAAAAGCAAAATTGATCTTAAATGAATTCTTTTCAAATTCATAAATACAACGAATATGTTCTTCTAATATCAAACTATCTCCAGTATAATCCGCCATGGGGAAATTATAGATACCTCTAACCCTTCCAATATTGTGAGGCGCTAGAATAGTGTCACGATTTTCTGTATAAACCACTTGCAAAGGAATGTCAATTATCTCTCCTTCTCCCCAAGGTGGGGGGATATTTGAATCTGTTATCCATGGTTCTTGATGCGGTTGAGAACCTTCTGAAGCGTGAATCCATCTATGGGAAATCAAAAGACGCCATGAAGCGAAAAGCTTACCACAATCTTCGCAAGTAATGGCGGAATGAGATTTTGAAACAGAATCGGGTTGGAATACTCCACTTGAATCTCTCTGTCTTTTAAAAAAGTTAGTTTTTTCATTCACACCACCACCACCTCCACCACCCACACCACCATCATCCACACCACCGACAGCAGAATATTCCTTTTTATCATCATCATCATCATTATCATCATCATCATCATTAGTAACAGATCTCATGAAACGCAAAGAAGAAGAAGAAGAAGAAGATGGGGTGGGAGTTGTGGCATAATCAGCATGATATAACCGCATATGCTTATTGAGAAGTTTACTATTTCCAAATGCCACAGAACATAGAGAACATTTAACGCAATGCTTCTTCATATGTTGCAATAGTTCCTTCATGTATGAATATTCCTCACCACAATCTCCACACTTATAACAAGAAGACCTTGTGGAAGCGTCTTTCCCAATTTGTGAAATAGGAGAAGAAGAGGGAGAAGTGGGTGTAACTCTCCCAAGTTTACATCTATTCTCATGTCTTCTTCGACCAAACAGGGAGCGGAAAGTTTGACGACAGTGAATGCAAGCTAGCGATTGAAGCTCTGCACGGCAGGCGAATACAAGTCGTTGATGCTTCGCCAAACTTGAAATAGTCTTGAAGATCTTCGAACACGAGTCACACGAAAAATGCTGAAAGGATGAAGAAGATATATATATATATTAAATACAAAATATTTATTATAACATATTTTTATTTTGAAAAACATAAATTTAAATAAGTACATAAATTAATCAAATATATATATATCATCCACATTTATCTTTAAAATAATTCATAAAATATGTATTACATCATATTTTTTATTTTGAAAATATCTAAATTTTAATAAGAACATAAATTAATCAAATATATATATATATATAATAAAATAAATAACATACCTGATGTTTTCCCATGTTGTTCTTCGCTTAAATATTGCTGTTGTTCTTCGCTTAAATATTGATGCTGCTTCATCAAATCTCTCTCACTAACTGGGAGGGAGGGATTGTGGGGAAGCATTCTATTTTAGCGGGGCGGCGGATGCTATCCAACCCAGAAAATGTTCAATGACGTCATCGTTTGGGTCGGGTGGGGCGGAAAGATGGGGGGGCGGGGGCCGGGGTGGCGGCTGATATCCAACCCATAAAATGCTCAATGACGTCATCGTTTGGGTCGGCTGGGGGCGGAAAGATGGGGGGGTCGGGGTGGCAGATGGTATTCAACCCAGAAAATGCTCAATGACGTCATCGTTTGGGTCGGTTGGGGGCGGAAAGATGGGGGGTCGGAAAGATGGGGGGGCGGGGGCCGGGGGGGGCCGGGGTGTCGGATGATATCCAACCCAGAAAATGCTCAATGACGTCATCGTTTGGGTCGGCTGGGGCGGCCTCAGAGGGGGTGGGTGGGGCGGGCGAGGCAGGATGAGATCCATACCCAGAAAACGACTCAATGACGTCACGTTTGGGTCGGCTTGGGGGCGGAAAAGATGGGGGGGTGGGTCGGTCAGGTGGCACCCAACTCCAAACCCAGAAAATGCCTCAAGGACGTCATCAGGGAGGCGAGGTAGGGTGGGCGGAACAGATGGGGCGGATGAGGGCGAGACGGTGCGGGGGTTTGGGAGAAAATGCTCAATGACGTCATCGTTTGGGTCGGCTGGGGGCGGAAAGATGGGGGGGGTCGGGGTGGCAGATGGTATCCAACCCAGAAAATGCTCAATGACGTCATCGATTGGGTCCGATGGGGGGGCAAAAGGTGGGGGGGTGGAATGATGGGGGGGTGGGGTGGAGGGGTGAATGATAATATCCAACAATGAAAATACTCAATGACGTCATCGTTTGGGTATGCTGGGGGGGAATGGTGGGGGGGCAGGGTGACAGATGGCAGCCAAGGCTGAAAAAACTCAATGACGTCATCGATTCGGTTCACACACACACACGCACACACACACACACGCGCACACACACGCACACACACACACAATCAGAGGTCATCTAAGGACAAACCAGTCATCTAAGGACAAAACCACCCACCCAACAACAAAATAGGGGTCATCTAAGGTCAAACCTACCCCCCCACCCTCAAAGAACGGGTCATCTAAGGTCAATGGACTCCCTCAGAAGGGGTCATCAAGTGCAATGGACTCTGTCAGAGCCAGGATTACGTAATTTTACGCTGAAAAGAACCCCACTATACTACTGAAGATCGCACCACAACAATTAGCAGCCAAACAATGAGTACAGTTGACTGTACTAGTTGCGCAGCGTGCAGGGACTGCATGCACCACCCAGACAGTGCGGTGAGTCATCTAACCGCATTGAGCGAAAACAACACGTACGCAGGGGAATTTCCCCACTAGGGTCCGCCCACACACCCAGACACACATGTGTCTTTGTGACACGTACGCCAAAAAAACTAATGAATTAGCTAACAATAAAAGCACCAGTAATGTATATGCTTATCAAATCTTTATTACAGACTTGTTGATACGAAGGGTATATATATGATTGTTGGTGACCCATTGATTCGAATTTTTCAAATCACTATTGTAGATTAAGATTATACTATACAACTTACATTGTTACTCTTTGCTCTAATCTGACAAGTGTTCCAAACACTGTGCAGTAAGTGTACTTAATTATGTACTTGTTACTTCCTTGAGTTAAGCTGTTTGATGTTTCACATACATAGATAAATACCAATACTTACGGAGAATCGAATTAAAAAAAAAAAAATGAGGCTACATTTATGAATACAATTGATGATATACAGTGAATAACAGAGACTTCAGCAATAATCATACACATATTGCTAACGACAAGAAATTGCATTGATCGCTAATATCGTCATGTCACATTGTTAAACCTGTTATGAATGTAACACTGTTGTAATGATTACATATCTTGATTTGAATATAACTTCTGAGTGGCTGTAAACAGTCAGGACTTCACTACAATGTTATCAATATTAGAATTTACGTTGTTCGCAATAAATTGACATTATATATATTCTTTTTTTTTAAAGAAAAAAAAAAGGGGGAGATGTAATGTATGTAAGTATGCTATTGTGCGTATTGCTGTATGGTATTGCGGGCCGGCGGGAGGCCACAAGAGCATCAAACCCAGATGACATCACATGGACGCATGGGTAAGCGGGACGAATAATAAACCAGTTGTGTCTTAGTCCTCGTGGTGTTCACACATCTTGTCCTTACACCAACCACCGGGAAGCCCGGGAGTACGAGCCCCACCTCCAGGACTTTATCAAAACTGAGCTTGCCCACGGCGCCCTCGCCAGCCCCTTCCACGCCCCTCTCTTCACCCCCTGGGCCCAGGTCTCCCCCATGATGACCCACCCCATGGCCGATCCCGGCAAGAAGTGGGTCATCGTCGACCTCTCATACCCTCCCGGGGGCAGCGTCAACGCCGGCATCCCCCGCCGCGAGTACCTAGGCAAGTCCCACGCTTATAGGCTCCCCTGTGTCGCCGACATCGGCCGCCGCCTCCGTGGCGGGGCCCAGGGCCTACACCTGGACCGCGGACGTATCCCAGGCCTACTGCCAGCTTTGGGCCGACCCCCTGTCCTGCCCCCTCTACGACATAACATCGGACGGGGCGACATATATCGACTTTGCCCTCCCCTTTGGCTGCCGCTCCTCGGGGGCTGCCTGCGTCCGGGTCACCTCGGCCGTCGCCTGGGTCCTCCGCCGCGAGGGCTTCCATACCCTCGTGTATGTGGACGACTTTGTCGGGTGCAAGCTCACCTACCTGAGGTAGCCTCGGGGAAGTGCCACCCCCGTGTGTTCACCTCACCTGGCTCGGATTCGCCATCGATAGTGAGGCGATGACGATCCGCATCGCCCCCGACGTCCGGATCGCCCGCCCGACCCTCAGGGGCTGGGACCTCCAGAGCGTCCTCGGCCGCCTCAACCACATAGGCAGCTGCGTCCTGCCTGCGAGGAAGTTCATGGCCCGCCTCCTCGCGGCGTTACGCAGCTGCTTCAGCGCCGCCTCCATCACCCTCGGGGAAGAGGCCCTCCGCGATCTCAGGGGGTTCGCGGCCTATGGCCGTGCCTCGAATGGCCTCCATCTCCTCCGTGGCCCTGAGATCCGCCACGTCGTCATGGAGTGCGACTCCTGTCTCACCGGCGGCGGGGCCTACTCCCTTACCCGATGCTATGCCCGAGGGTACTCCCCGGCCTCCCGGGCTCGCTTCCCAAGCATCCATGAGCTGGAGGCAGTGAACCTCGTCGTGGCCCTACGCCTGATGACGTTGCGGGTGCCACGGTGGTCATTAAAACTGACAATATGGCCTCCGCCGCCTCCCTCCAGTCGGGGTGCGCACGGGACCCCACCCTCGGGACCTGCACCCGAGAGCTATGACTGATGGCGGCCGAGGGCTCCTTCACCCTCACCATCCTCCACAAGCCCGGGGCCGACCTCATCCTCGCCGACGCCCTTAGCCGCGCCCACCTAGCCTCGGGCTACGTCGCCTTCGCCTCGGTTCACGGCCTCGACCCTCTGGCGCCCTCTGCCTTTGACGTCGTGGCCTATACCGTCGCCCTCTACGCTCGCTCCATCGGCCCGCCTCTGTCGGGGCCGCCAGGGGTGATCCCACCGCGTTCGGCTCCCGCCTCGCGCGAAACGTCTGCCGGGGAGGGAAGCGGGCCTCCGCACACGTCGCCCGCCTCGCCCCGCCTTTGACTCCCCGCCACCAGTCGTTTAATCCAAATTATCAGTTAATCCAAACAGAATTTCATGCCCAGGCCACTTCCGGTATAGTTAAACCAAACTTGCATGTGGTTATAAGGTCACCTGAGATCCCACCGACTTTTTTATATGATAAATGGTAGTATTTTGAAGGGACCCTAGAAATTTGTTTGGATTAACCGATCGTTTGGTTTAACTGAGCTTGTTTAATGGGGTTATACTGTATATACATAAAATTTAAAAAAATCATTGTATATTACATGTGCAATACACTCTTACTCATATTCAACTTTCCCCGACTCTACTTTAACCGAGTCTACTTTACCCAACTCTACTTTACCCGACTCTACTTTCCCCGACTCTACTTTCCCCGACTCTACTTTACCCGACTCTACTTTACCCGACTCTACTTTATCCGACGACCAGACAGGATGGCCGAATGAGTTAGAGCGTCCGTCTCCCGTGCTGGTAGGTCGTGGGTTCGAGTCCCGGTCGAGTCAAACCAATGACTTTAAAATTGATACTTGTTGCTTCCTTGCCAGGCGCTCGGCATTATTAGGATAGGGCAAGGACTGGTATGCTCAGTGTCAGGATAATCTGACTGAGTGGGATACCAGGTCATGGTGCCGGCGGCCTGGTTTCCCAGTGGGACAGCACTATAAAGTCGCCATGAGTGCGCACTGTCACAAGTCGGTACCCATCCTGATATGACCTTAGATGTTGCTAGGACTTAAAACAACAACAAACAAACAAAACTTTATCCGACTCCACTTTACCCAACCTGACTTTACCTGACTCTACTTTACCCGACCTTACTTTACCCGACATGACTTTACTCGACTTGATGTTACCCGACCTGTTAGTATTATCATTGTTATTATTCTTATTATCATCGTTATTATCATTATTATTACTGTATTATTAAAATTATTATTGGCATTATTTTTAGATTTACATATACATGTAGTATATACATATGTAATATACTTATACATATGGATATAGATATAAATATACATGTACACATACATACGTGTATACATATAAATATACCTATGTGTATATACATATATAAATATGACATATGTACTTATGTATATATATGTCTATATATATACATGCATTCACATCTACATATATGTACACATATATACATATGGAAAACTATATATATGACTACATGAAAATATATATATATGTTAATACATACTGTATTTAGAGATGACTGCATTACATATTGTAGAGTGGTCCTCCATTTGTCACTGCTAAGTTAATCCATATATGTAGTCTGGTAAGTTAACACATGTGTAGTCTGTTTCACTTTCAGACTTATTGCAAGGGGCCTAAGCTCTGACACTTTAAGACTCAGATTTTAACCAAAAAAACTGCCAAGGAAAGCTTTCACACCTCAGGTTGCCTAATGGTGCTCTGTTACCCATTGACTCCTGATTTGATTGTTTGATGTTCATTCTAAACTATATTATCCTATTCACTCATTACCATTGTACTTTTTCTTGCTCCTCCGCTTGAATAAAGTGCTTTTATTCCACGCCTGTCTTATCTTCTTCCTTCGCTGAGTATCGGTCGTAATGCTTGCATTGCGTTTGATTCGCGTCGGAGGAGGGGTGCCACCCCCCTACCCTCCTCCGGCCCACTGACAACTGTTGCGCTTACATAACCCCCCTCCCTTCGGCCTTATAACCCGGCCGCCCTGCTGCCTCCAGCCACTCCGCCTCCTAATGCCTCCTGCTGCACTCCGCCGCCATTTTTTCTCCACCCACACACCCTTACTTAAGTCTTCCCCTTCCTAGGGTGGAGGGCTCTTCGGGGCCCCTCCCTCTCCCTTGATGATGGACATTATTTTCTTTCCTTGATGAACTTTGATAACTATTCATTGCTTGATTATTAATTTCCATTATGTTACCCATTGACTCCTGATTTGATTGTTTGATGTTCATTCTAAACTATATTATCCTATTGACTCATTACCATTGTACTTTTTCTTGCTCCTCCACTTCAATAAAGTGCCTTTATTCCACCCCTGCCTTATCTTCCTCCGTATCAGTAGTTCATGAGCTCATCCTTTAGTTCTGCGTTCTGTTCAAATTTAGCCATTATGATGCCCTCAAGGATTCTTTCATTCTGTGTCCATTCCGGTGTCCTCCAGATCTTCTTCTCAAATAATTGATTTGTTATTGTTTCATAATTGAAATGTTGCTTATGTGTGCTGCTCAGGACTCCCAACTGGTTATTGGAGGCTAGTGCATGATATCCAGATTGAACCCTCACTGTATCGAGATGCTCGACCTGCCTGCAGGTTATCTTCGCCATTAAATTTGAAAAAATAATGCGGTCTGTTTTCTGTCCAAGCGAATGAATTCCAATTTAGCCTGCCACACCTTTGTGAATTAAATCACTTAAACTACACCATCCCGATATTACCTTAGATGTTGCCAAGACGTAAAGCTCCAACAACCAACCAACCAACTTAATCTGTTACATTGTCAAACAAGATGAATAATTAACAGGAGAGAATGTTTTCGACAGTTACCATCTATATATAAAATGAACTTGCATTTGAGAGTGACCAAATACAGTGGTGCATTTTTCACCTGAATACATGTTTAACTTTGTCTGCCGTTCCTACCACTAACTGAATGACACATTCTCCAGACCCCATCGATTTGTGATTATGCTGATATTGCAAATAACAACCTTGAACATTTATCTAAATGTTATTTCCATTAGTCACAAATTATATAATTGTGAGCTTTTTACATTCACAAATGTTTTTTGATACATAATTGATTGTATGCTTTTCCATTCTGTAAAAGCAGTGGTTGAATAAAAAAAAAAACAATTCTCACCGTGACTATGGCCTATGTCTGCCAACACATGTCACTATCCAATGGTTCAAAGCATGCTAAATGAATAGATAAATAAAAACCACCTTATCATAATCATAGACCATCTATGCTATGACCTAGCTCCAAGCAATCTCAGATAATAAAGAGTGAATAAAGGAAAGATGAATTTATGCAGTGTTAAATATGTATGCTGGTGAATTTCAAATAACATTTCTGTTGCAGATTTGACTGGTTTCATATCTAAAATATAGCCATGCTGCAGGAAAGATGGTTTTGATAGAGCAGCCAAAGTGACAACGGTAGTGAATGCAGGTCTCGATGGCTTCGCCACTGTCTGTACATGCTGAATGCAAAAATATTGCGAAGAAAGTGGCATTCTCTGTGGCGGAGTGGTTAGAGTGTCTGACTTTTTTCTAGGTCAGACGTCCAATCTGAGGGTCGGTGGTTCGATCCCCCATGCACCCAGCTCTGCCAATTTGGATTTCCACCGCTGTGTATAACTTACAGCGTCATCAAAGGCCGGTTGCTCTCATACCATGTCTATGTGGTGTGGGAGGTTAAAAATCCCTTGGGTCGGTAAAAGGTAGGCTCGGGCTTTCAATCGACCAGCAGTGGAGTGGGGAAGACCAGTCGACTGGGATTTCCCCTGCTTGGGACAACTAATGTACCAACAAAAATGAGAGACAAATAAGTGTTCACATTTCCTGTCTACCATTCGCTATATCGCTATATCGCTAAATGAAGTAAATAAATAAACAAATAAATCCCTCAGAATTGCAAGATTATAGTACTATCATCTATGTTTAAGCCTATTGGCTACTTCTGCGAACATGGCAATGCACATGTCTGGGAATTCAATGATCTAATTATAAACACTCCTTGTCTCTAGTGATTACGGATTGCACTGATGCTTACCTCGCTGGTAATAGAACATCTGGTGTCTTCACAATTCATGCAGGAAACGAAATGTTTGATGTGTATTGCGATCAGGAGACACATGGTGGAGGTTGGCTGGTTTGTATAATCTTATTAGCTATCGTGTTTAAGATGCACATGTTATTTCCTCATTATCCATATCAATGCCATCCGTTATGTTGGCTCATATCTCTTTGTTATTTTGTTCAAGTAATTTTGTTCCTCTGAATTACATTTCAGTTCTGAGGCACTGATTTTCCAGTCCTAATTACATTATATTTTCAAATTAGTTAGAAAGAAAATATGGAGGACGGTATGGATATGACTTGAATAGGCAAAGACTGAGAGAATAGTTTGGAGAGGGATGAGTTGGAGTAAGGTATTTATTTATACCAGCATGGTGATAGTGGGAGTGAAGAGGTAGTTTGACATCTTGTAGGGTGATGGTTGGGTATAGACTGGGCTTTTGGAACCAAACTGATCTTGCGGGTATTCTCTGGTTGGGTCTATAGGTGATGTAAGTAGGTTGATATTTATTACTTAAATAACTCAGAAGGATCCAACTAGATGCACTTCCACGTTCATTCAGGTAGTAGGGATTGGGAAAGTATGGCGTCTGAACACTTTGACTTCCGGTTAACGAGTGAATTTATTCGCCGTCCAGGGCACTAAGGCAGCCGCCTCCCACGCCCCTATCACATGATCAGTATCAGATTCCTTTGTTCTTTGCAAGTGCCTGGAAATCTACTATGCATATATTACATCCCCCCTTCAACAAGTATTTTGGCATTCAAACGAATACAATAATGTACCTTTTCAATGCAATAAAAACATAGTCACTGTATCGGTCCTTGACTTCTCTAGTCAGAGTTCTTGTGTCCTTATTTCACTCATGAACTGTGAGTGCAGCTTTCAAAACGGCGATAACAATGTAAATAACAATAACAACAGTCTTGGTTACAGAACTTAATGCTAACAATGATGTGTTTATCACAGTAGGTGATTCTGACTTCCGTCTTATCAAATTTAAAGGTCTAGCCTATCTGTTATTGGCCTAATAAGTTAGATGACATCAACAACTACAACACTGCAAAAAGAAAAACCCTACGACTAGTTAGGCAGGCTTAAACCACTTACATTGAAGAACAAGATAACAAATTACTTGAAATAAATATTCATTTTGCATGCATATGTATTTTTATATCTAATATTCCATGGTGATTAAATTGGTTATGGACATAACTGTCATGTCCCCTGCTTGTTTCCTGACTATTTTGTCAGGGAATATGCTATTCTGTGAATACCAGACGGTCAACAAGAAAATCCTTGGTACTGTTGCATGTGCAAGCATATTTTGGAGTACCATGACTTAAATAAGATGGTCTTTGTATCTGTGCTGTGTCCCACTCATTTTCAACCTTGTTTATTAACTGGTGCATCGGGTCATCAGTTTTGTGATATATGTTGATGTCGACACTGTGAGATCTTTGCAACTGTCTTTATTTAGAACGTAGTCATGTGTTGGCCGGTATTATGCTGGGGGTGTTCGTACAACTACATACATTACATCTTCCCCATTTAACTATATATACAGATATTTTAATATCAACCAATAATGTTTTTGGTGCACGGCTATTTGGTGGATTCAATGGTACATAACGATATACATTGCATACTTAAACTAATTAATTAATATATTTTGATTAAAGTTGCCTATTATATATTAACTAACATCGAGATCAATGGGTTACAATTGTTTCATATTAATATTCACATTAATGCAACATCTTTCCTCCTTTTTCTTTAAAAAAAAAGAATTGTCAATAAATGTTGTGTATTGAGTGTACTTTAAAGTCAAACACCATTTATATATTCAATGAACTTAACAATTAATGGCAACATTTCGTATATAAAATATCAGACTATCACAATATTCAATATTGTATTTTAGGAATAAAATTTCCCAAAATGTTCAAATTCATTTTTCATGCTCAATTATAACAATGCATTAGTCAACATTTGTTTTAATTTCTTTTTGTTTATAAAAATATTGAGCCAATATTTATTTGATAAAATCTTTGACATGTAAGACAACTTAAAGCGTTTAAAAAAACAAACAAAATGCATACTCAGTTAGCTTCATGTGTCGTTTCTTATGTTTGTGTGTGTTGTGTCCATTATTTGTTTGACCTTAACTATGTGTCATTCTTATTGTACTCCTTTTCTAGCATGTCACTTGCTTAATTATCACATGGAATGGGGTTTGAGATTGTATTGGGGATAAAAAGGTACTAGGTACATACTGGACATTGTAACAGGGGTGGGTAGGGGCTTAGCACACTGGGCCATCTAGTGAATTTGAGACCATTTGTATGTATGTGTGTACAGGGGTCAGGGCAAGGGTGGCCTTCAGGATACCTGCAACTGTGTAGGGGTCTGACAGGCCTGTTGTATTTTTATTAAGTTTTTGAATTCAAGGAGATGTGTGGTCCGTCTTGTCCTCACTGGGAGTTTATTCCATAATGTACCACCTCTGTAAATCGGTGCTTTAGTGAGCTTGTTTGTTAGTGGCTTGGGCATGTTTAGGAGGTTAGCCTAACTCTGTCTGGTGACTCTGTTTGTATGGTCAACATATGTTGACATATTGGTCAACATATTGCACGTCATTTGATCTTTTATATATGAGAGTGAGGAGATATGAGTCCCTCCTTTGGCTAAGGTAGCTGATTTGTGCTTTGGTATGCATTTCCTTTACAAACAGGTTTTTACCTCTGTAGACAGTTCTAAGTGCCCTGTTTTGAATCCTCTTTAATTTGGTTTCCTGCTGTTTCATCAGTAGTCCATAGATCAAATCATTGTAGTCAATTATTGGAAGAATAGTGGCTTTATATAGCAAAAGAGCTGTGTTCTCACTCATATAGTATCTAATTTTCCTAAAAGTTGTCATTTTTACGGCTATCATTTGATTGAGTTTTGACAGTTGTCGATTACCATTAAGCGTTGAATCGAGTGTGGTCTCTAAATATTAGTATGTGTCTACCTCATTCAGTGCTGTATCACCCAAATGTAGAGTGATAGGTTGTGCTCTTGATTTTTTTGCTTTGGTTGCAAAAATTACGTATTCAGATTTCTTTGCATTTATTGTCAGTTTATTTTCCTTACACCAGATGTTAACCTTAGCTAGCACATCATCAGCTATCTCCACTGCAGATTCAATGTTTTGTCCATGGATTGTGAGGGCAGTATCATCAGCAAAAAGTGTAAACATGGCCTCCTTTATTGCCAAGGGCAAGTCATTAATAAATATGAGGAAAAGTAGTGGCCCAAGTGTAGAACCCTGGGGTACTCCAGTTGTAATTGATCTCTCTGTTGATTTAGTGTCATTTACTTTTGTAACTTGCTGCCTATTTGATAGATAATTCGCTATAAATATACAAGATTTAGGACAGAGTCCTGCTCTTTCAATTTTCCAGAGTAAAATTTCATGGTCTATGGTGTCAAAAGCTTTCTTGAAATCAAGGAAGACGGTTATTGTCAGTTCTCCTCTATCCATGTTAATCAGCAGTTCATCCAATAGACTGGCTAATGCTATTGTGGTTAATTTCTCTTTTCTGAAGCCATTTTGCTGTTTGGTAAGGTAGTTGGTGTCTTCTAGAAAGGTTTTTATTTGGTCGTGGAATATTTGTTCAATGACCTTGCCAGGAAGGGGTAGTATTGATATTGGTCGCAGTTCATTACATGATTTAGGATTCCTTATCTTTGGTATTGGTGTGATAGTAGCTATTTTCCATTTATCTGTGAATAAACCTGTTTCAATGACAAGGTTTTATAGATGTGGAAATTTGTCTATTAGGATGATAATGGCTGTCTTAACAAAGGCAGAATTTATGTTCATCATACCAGATGATTTATATGATGAAAGTTTTTCAACCTTGGCAAGTACTTCTTCTCTTGTTGTTTTTTCAAGATTGCATTTGTATCGGTTTGCGACTGGCTGATATGTTTCTTGATCATTGGTGTTTTGTTTGAATTTTGTTGCAAGGTTTGCCCCAATGTCTACAAAATAATTGTTTATTACTTCAGCTACCTGGCCATCAGGCACTCTCTCTCCTGTGCTGTCTTCTATTATGTTGTTGATCTGTGGTTTGGATTCTGGTTGAATTTGACTTAGTTCATACCAGAAATTCTTAGGATTCTGGTTGTGCTTTATGGCTTGATCAATGTAGTACATAGATTTTGCTTTGCTCACCTCTGTCCTGGCTTTGCTTGTCAAGCATTTTGCTATGAACTGGTCTCCTGGATCTTTCGTCAAGTCCGCCTTTTCCTTAAAATAATCTCTGTCCTTTTGTAGTTCTATCAGTTCACTGGTGATGTACACAGCTGTGCTCTCTTTTATTGTTAGTTCAGTCATTGGACAAAGTCTTTCTGCTGCCTGGTTGATTATATCTTCTAAAAGGTCCCAACATTTATTTGAATTTTGCTCTTCAAGTATTGTGGTGTAGTTATAACTCTGCAAGATTGTTGTTAGTGCCTCAGTTGTAAAGTTTCTATATGTTCTGCCCCAGTATGTTCTGATTCTTTGGTTGTTTCTGGGTTTCTTTTTGATAATATAGACTGGCTTATGGTCACTGATGTTGTAGTTAAGGACTCCTGCTTGAGTGCGATACTTGATGTTAGTAAAGGCTAAATCAATTATGGTTGTGATATTTCTAGTTGATCTGGTTGGTTTGTCTATCAGCTGTTGGAGCTCATGTTCCGAAGCAAATTGATTCATGGTTATGGCTGGTAGCTTTCTCTTAGCGCTATAATCAAGTGTGAGATCAGCGGTTTGCAGGCTTTTGTTCCTGAATATTCTTTGCAGACACATTGTCGAGAGAGCACATTACAGAAGTCGGTCAGACTGACCTGTTCGATGACTGCAATCGATGCGCAGCCATGAAACCTACTAAGTAAAATTATTAAAGAGTAAGAAACTGATGACACGATGCACCAGTTAATAAACAAGGTTCAAAATGGGTGGGACACAGCACAGACACGAACACCACCTTGTTTGAGACAGTATTCCCCCTACAAAGACGAGTTGACGGTAGAAAATAATTTGGTAATGATAGGCAACCGCATCATAATTCCACCAAAGAGATGATAGAAGCGCTTCACAAAACACATTTGGGCATAACTAAGTCAAAGCAACTGGCAAGGGATTGAATGTTCTGGCCAAACATTGGTCGTAATGCGAAGCATTGCGTTTGATGCGAGGAGAGGAAGAGACCCTCCCCCGCCCCGCGCTGTCGCGCTGCCTTCTCACCTCGGCAGACGGCGCGGCGCGCCGCCACCTCCCCCGCCCCCCGTGTCGCGCAGCACTCGCGCCTCACCCGACGCCCGCTGCTCGCCACCTCTCGCCCTCCCCCGGGCCGGCAGCATTCACACCTCACCTGCTGTCGCCCGTCCCCCTTCCCTTATAAGGTCGCCCGCCGGCCTCCCTCAGGCACTCGCCCTCCTGCCGTCTCCCAGCTCTCTGCTTTTTTCCTCTGCCTGAACTTGGCCAGTTTGGCATTCTTCACCTCGGACCGCTGCATCCCCTCGGACCGCTCCAGGATGCCCAGACACGGCAAGGGCACGGGCCGCCAGAGCTCCCGGGCGACCGCCCTGGCCACACCGGGACCCTTTTCGGGCGCCGACACATATTGAGAATGGAACCTAACAACATATATCATTAGAATGGGTGTAAGTAGCTCTTCACAGTTTCTATGAAGATAATGCTCCTGTGAATAGTATGTTCATAATATTCAATTAAAACTACATTAAAATAAAGAGATAATCTTATTTTGCCTATAACATTTTACTGCTTGTATTTTTTAATTATTCATTTTTACTGGTGAACCACCATGGTCTATTTAAGAAAGTACTTTTCTTAGAATCAAAATCCTGGACATAGTTAATGAGAAGTAACCAAACCATGAACAAATCATGATGTGTGGCATCATATAAGCCATTACTCTAATGTACACACAGGCAGATGGGTTGTTGATTTAGCAGTCTACACAAGGATGGCCACTGGAGGTGAAGGTGGGTGTGGATGTGGGTGTGGTTGTGATTTCTCTCTGTGTGATATATCCAGCACACAGTATATGTGCCTGTGCATATACAGATATATATATATATATATATACATATATGTATATACACAGACATACATATATATATATGCATATATATACATTCATAATTATATACATATGCATGCATATATGTGTATACATGTGCATATATATGCATATTTACACATATATACATGTAGATATGTATATATACACATATATATGCATTTATACATGTAGATACGTGAATATATGTGTTTATTTGTGCGTATATACACATATATTTGCATATATGTATATATGTGCAGATGTATGTATTCATATACATATATATACGTATATATACTAATAATAATATCCTAAGAAAACAATTTGAGAAATAAATAAGAATTGACGATATTAATTTAATAATAAGTAATATAACGTGTAAAATGACTTACCAATGTTCCTGGACTTCGGAATGACTGCATTACACGTTGCATAATATTCCTCCATTGGTACCTAATCAGTTGAGACATGTATAGTCTGTACCTTCAGAATTAAGTGTGTGCAGTATGCTGTGGCACTGGTCAATTAAATACCAAATCCAATGCATTCTCAGAGCTATTCTAGGGGACAAAGGTTCTGACACATTCACACTCAGTGCAGCACTCAGAAATTGTCCAAGAAAGCTGTCACACTTCTGGTTGGCACCTGGTGTCACACCACTTCCATCTGGTCCATACTTCACACATATGAAAGAGGTGTGATATCAGGTGCCAAGAAGAAGGGTGACAGCTTTCTTAGACAGTTTCTGAGTCCTGCAGTGAGTGTAAAAGTGTCAGAACTTTTGCCTCTTGGAATAGGTCTGAAATTTCATTGGATTTGGTATTTAATGGACCAGTGCCATATCACAATGCACACACTTAATTCTGAAGGTACAGATTACACATGGGTCAACTTATTAATATTAGGTACAAATGGAGGAATATTATGCAACATGTGATGCAGTCATTCTTAAGTCCAGGAACATTGGTAAGTCTCTTTTCACTTCATATTAACATATGTACATAATTTTGGTACAATTAAAACCATAGGTTTCCACTGCCGGGAGCCCCAGCCTGCTGGAGGCAGGAGTCCTGGCCTGCTGGAGGCGGGAGTCTGGGCCTACTCCCGGCGCGGCTCCCGGCGGTATATATATGCTGCTTAATAAAAATCTAAGCAGAATTAAATATATATATGCACATGTATATATGCACACAGATATATATATGCATAATTATATACATGTACACCCATATATGTGCATTTATATTCGCATATAAGTATTTATGCATTTATATGTATATATGAATATATATATACACGTATATATGTATATATATATTCACATATATCCACATATATGCCTGTATATGTATATAATTATGCATATATATGTGTGTGTATATATATACTGTGTGGTGGATATACCACACAGAGAGAAGTCCCACTCTGCACCCACACCCACCTCCAGTGGACATCCTTGTATATATGTGTATATAAACGTATCTGAACAATATATATGTGCATATATGTGTATATAGTAACATATATTCACATAAATGCGTGAATATGTATATAATTATGCATATATATGCTTAGAAACACACCATTATGTATGTATATGCATAAATATATGTGTAGATGTGCGTATATATGAGTATAAATGTGCATATATGCACATATATTCGCATATACATATATATGCATATATATGCATATATATATAAAACATTATTTTTCTAAGCATATATATATATATGCATAGTTATATACATATACACGCATATATGTGGATATATGTGCCTATATGCGTATATAATGTTCAGATACATTATCTATACATATATATTATATGTGTATATATATGCATATATATGCATATATATATGTGTAGATATGTGTATATGTGTGTATATATGCGCATAGATCCACATATATGTACATATGTGACACAAACTCATGACTAAATCATGATATACATATATATATATACATACATACATATATATATACATATATGTACACATATCAGCAGTTTATTATACAACACCTTGCTGGGTGAATTTCATATAATTATTATTCATGTAGATTAAACATTATATACATAAGATGGTAGAATTTTCAGTGCCATAGATCATTTTTAAAAACAATAACTTAATTGTGTACATCATTTCTGGTTATTATATAAATAGAACACTCCTCCCAGTCCTATACCCCCTCTTACCAAACTCACTTCCACAACACCCTTTTCACTCTGTTGCCCACAAGTTGGGGATGGGGGGTGGGGGTGGGGTGGGGGGTGCTCCCAGTATGTGCTGGTACTGGTAGTACCCCTATCCTCAAACTTAAAAACAAGGTTTGGCAGCAGCCATGCCTCAATGACCATGACCCACATCCACCATAAGTTTTTCAGTTAGACAGTTGTGTTGGAGTAACCCTGACAACCAGATATGCCAGGCTAGGGGTTACCCCACCTGAGGCCAGGCTAGGGGTTACCCCACCTGATACCTCCTACCCCTCCCCCCCCCCCCCCCACACACACAAAGTAAGACAATAGCCACACAGCAACACTGGGCTGCAACCCACACCCCCACCTGCCAACATCTAGCTACACCATGCTGGTCAGTCATGAATCAATGATGTGGTGATATTTATTTAAATTTTATTGAATTTATTTTCAAATTATTTCTTTATTATCCTTACTATTGAATGTTGTTCATATTATTCCCAGCCATATTGATTTCTTGTTATTCAGATACTTTCAGGACCTCCCAGCATTCTGGCACCAGTTGGACCATTGTGGGTTGCACTTCCTCTGTAGCTCAGATGGCAAAGTGTTGGTCTCAACATCAGAGAGTAACTGGTTCGAATCTTGGAACTGTAATACTTTTTTTTTTTTTAAAGAATGTCCTACTACTTTTTTGGTAATGCATAATTATATCAATATTAACCCGACTTTACCCGCCTCGACATTACCCCCTCGACGTTACCCGCCTCGACGTTACCTGCCTCCGCATTACCCGCCTCGACGTTACCCGCCTCGACGTTACCCGCCTCGACGTTACCTGCCTCGACGTTACCCGCCTTGACGTTACCCGCCTCAACGTTACTCGCCTCGACGTTACCCGCCTCGACGTTACCCGCCTCGACGTTACCCGCCTCGGCATTACCCGCCTCAACGTTACCCGCCTCAACGTTACCCGCCTCGACGTTACTGCCTCGACATTACCCGCCTCGATGTTACCCACCTCAACATTACCCGCCTCGACGTTACACGACTCGACATTACCCGCCTCGACGTTACCCGCCTCGCCGTTACCCACCTCGACATTACCTGCCTCGGCATTTCCCGCCTCGACATTACCCGCCTTGACGTTACCCGCCTCGACGTTGCCCGCCTCGACGTTACCTGCCTCGGCATTACCCACCTCGACGTTACCCGCCTCGATGTTACTCACCTCGACGTTACCCACCTCAACGTTACCCACCTCAATGTTATTCGCCTCGATGTTACCCGCCTCGACATTACCCACCTCGACGTTACCCGCCTCAACGTTACCCGCCTCGACTTTACATGACCCAACCTATTTTGACCCGGGTAAAGTTGACCCGGGTAAAGTCTAGCGGGGTAAAGGCATATTTATTAATATTAATATAATTATGCATACAATAAAAGTAGTAAGACTCTTTAAAAAAAAAACCTGGTTCCAAGATTCAAACCAGCTACCCTCTGACCTTGAGACCAACACTCTGCCACCTGAGCTACAGAAGAAGTCCAACCTATAATTGTCCAACTGGTGTCAGAATGCTGGGAGGTCCTGAAGGCATGTGAATAATGAGCAATCAATATGACTAGGACTAATATGAACAAAATTCAATAGTAAGGATAATAAATAAATAAATATGAAAATAAATTCAATAACATTTAAATAAATATCACCACATCATCATTGATTCGTGACTGACCAGCATGGTATGGTGGGGGTGTGGGTTGCAAACCAGTGTTGCTTTGTTTGTTGGGGGGGGGGGGCAAGGAGGTATTAGGTGGGGTAACCCCATCCCTGGCATATATGGCTGGCAGGGTTACACCAACACAACTTAAGGTGGATGTGGGTCATGGTCATTGAGGCATGACTGCTGCCAAACCTTGTTTTTAAGTTTGAGGATAGGGGTACTACCAGTACCAGCACATACAGGGAGCCTACCCCCACCCCCATATATGTGTATATATGTGTATATAAACATATCTGGACATTATATATGTGCATATATGCATATATAGGCACATATATCCACATATATGCGTGTTTATATATATAATTATGCATATATATGCTTAGAAACATACCATTATTTACATATGCATAAATACACATATATCCGCACATCTACACATATATGTGCATATATGTATATATGCATATATATACACGTATACAGGTTCATATATACGTATATATACATATATGAACATATATACGAGTATATATGCACATATATACATATATATGCTTGTATATGTATATAATTATGCATATATATGCATATATATATGCATATATATATGCATATATATGCATACATATATATATATATATATATATATATATCTGTGTGCATACATATATATATATATATATATGTATGTGTGTATATGCACATACACATATACTGTGTGGTGGATATACCACACAGAGAGAAATCCCACTCTGCACCCACACCCACACCCACACCCACCTCCACCTCCAATGGCCATCCTTGTGTAGACTGCTAAAACAACAACCCATCTGCCTGTGTGTACATTACAGTAATGGCTTATATGATGCCACACATCATGATTTGTTCATATTCTTGGTTATTTCTCATTAACTATGTTCAGGATATTGATTTTAAGAGAAGTACTCTTTTAAATAGACCATGGTAGTTTACCAGTAAAAATGACTAATTCCAGCATACAAGCATCACAATGTCATAGGCAAAATAAGATTATCTCTTTATTTTAATGTAGTTGTAATTGAATATTATGAACATACTATACAGAGGAGCATTTTCTTCATATACACTTTGAAGAGCTACTTACACCCATTCTAATGATATATTTTGTTAGGTTCCATCTTCAATATTAAAGTAGTTGCAGACTGTGACAGCTCACCCCTATTTGTTTCTATATGTAAACTGTCTTGGTTTTTCAAAACGTCTTGCTTTTTCAATACGTTTTGAAATCCAAGTCGTGGCCTCTACCTGGTTATACTCAAATTTCCAGATTCCACAAAACCATACAAGCTCTGTTTGGATGCCTCGGATTACAGTATTGGTGCAATACTGGTACAGGAGGATGAGAATGGGATAGAGAGGCCGGTGCACATAATTAGTGGTAGGTTAAATTCAGCACAGCTGAATTACCCAACCATTGAGAAGGAGTCATACGCGATGATCTTTGAACTCGTAAAGTTGAGGTCATATTTATATGGTTCTGACTTTGTGATCTACACTGATCATTAACCTCTAAAATGCCTATTCTAGAAGGAGATGGAAAACAGCCGCTTACAGCGATGGGCAGTATTGCTGCCTGAGTATTCAGCTCCCATCCAGTGTTTTGCGAGGGCGTCCAATGTATGGGCAGACATGCTGTCTAGACTGAGACCAGTTGAAGTGGCTGAAGAGCCAGAACAGATGTCAGTAGTTCAGATACCTGGTATAGAGGAAATGGTCCCTTTTTAGTATTATAAGTTGGACAGGAAATCCATCTGCAGGCTGACAGTGCACAAGCAGTCATTGCAAAGGAAGACCAGGATGATTATACCCTAATGGATGGGTTAGTGTATTACCTGGTCCCACCACCTATTAAAAAAAACTACCCCAGATTGGTGTTGCCAATAGAGTGCTGAGATCAAGTACTGGAGCGGGCTCATAAAGATGTGGGACACATGGCAATGTCCAAAACATTGCAGAGAGTGCAGGAGCACTTTAGGTGGGCGGGCATGATAGGTGATATTGCCAAATTCATAGCTAGATGCCCACCGTGCTTCCTAAACCAGGTGAAGTGTGATTATCCGCTCCCCACTGCAATGCCACTCCCAGTGGCTCCGGGACTATTGGTGGCAGCAGATCTGACAGGGCCATTTCCAGAGAGTAGCGAGGGAAATAAGTATTTGCTATCAATCATAGATCACTGCACAGGCTGGGTCGAGGTGAAACCCCTCCCCAACAAGTCTGTGCAGGGGATCTATGATTACCTGATTAGAGAGTATATACCCAGGTATTCTGCACCAGAAGTGTTCCTGACCAACAACGGTCTAGAGTTAAAAAATAAGCTCATTGTGGGGTATCTAGAAGAATTGGGTGTAGCGGTAAGACACTCCACCCCCTATCACCCACAATCGAATGGCATGATTGAGCATTTCCACAGAACACTCAAATCCATGCTAACCAAATTGGTGAACTCAAGGGTGGCTGACTCGGAGGAATATCTGGGGGATGCATTATTGGCATACAGATGCACATGCCTGGGCCCCACAGGGTTTTTACCTTTTTATTTGCAGTTTGCCAAGCACCCAAATAAACTACAGTCCCAGCTGCTATACAGGCAAACTGGTGAGATAACATCGAATGCAGCCAGGCGGAACGATGAACTAGCAGACTCACTGCAGGAGGCGGTGACAAAAAGGGCCATCAGTAGGCAGTATAATACAGCCAGGGCAATTAGCAGGGCTAATGCTGTGCAGCTGGTTGTAGGGGATGCTGTCTTACTGCTAGTTAATGAACCAGGTCCATTGGACAGGCAGTTTGACCCTGGGTTCATTGTTACAGATGTCAGGGGAGCTGTAATTACTGTGGTGGGTCCTGGGAACTACAAGAGGGTGGTGAACGGGGACCAGGTTAAATTAGCAGATGGGGAGATGGAGTGGGACCCCAGGCTGACTCGGGGGCAGAGGAGGAAGCAGCAATTACAGAAAAAGAGGGCTGTAAAAGAAATGGGGGTGGACATGCCACCACAGCTTCCACCCAGAAGGGGGTGGTAGAGAGAGAGTCATGGGCATGTCCGGATGCGCATGTCACGAGCTGTGGCCAGTTTGATTGGGATCGGAACTGTCAATTGCCAGAACAGTTATGGCAATTAGAAGGCCAATTACCAGGTCTACTGAGCCATAGTGCTTGGAGTCAGAGGTCAGGCATGCCAAGCAAGCATGCGATGCTGACACGAGGAAGGGCCAATATACAGGTGGGGGATAACAGTGATGGTCAATTGGCCCCTACTAATGTACATAGAGGTTCTCCACTTATTGGCCATAATGAGGCAGCTGACACAGGGCACGCCAGGCACAATGGGGGCCATAAAAGGCGACGCGCCTAGCCTGGATATTCGGGTACAGATGCCCGGCCACTGGACCGTGACACTGATGGGGGGCTAAGTAGGGTGAAGGAGGGCCGAGGTATGGTCAATGGCCATAACGGTCCCCATCAGGCAGTAAGTGGTGGTGGTAATGGGATAAGTGGCCTAGGAAGGGTCGGAGTAGGTGGCCAAAATAATGATGACATAATTGATCAGAGGGAGGCTGGTAGAATTGTCAGAGGTAATGATGACATGTGTAGGGATTGTGACACTAACGGTATGCAGGGTGCAGGCCAAGGTGGCCAGGGTAATGATTGCATCTGTAAGGATGGTGAAGCTAATAGTATGCAGGGTGGTAAAGGTGCCATAGGTAGTGAGGGGATAATTGGGCAAAGTAATGGGGGGATAATGAGCAGGGGGTCAGCTAGCGGTACTCGCCTGTCTTTTGTTCCTCAGGGTGCCGAACAGCTGATGAAGCACGACGGGGTTGGGCCCGGGATGACGGTCGACCCGGGACGCAGGTGCAAGTGTACTGGAGGGCCAATTGAGGAGGTCATCACCCACACAGTGGACACCGATGCAGCGCCCAGCGATGCGTGGCAGGCAGTAATGCCGCCTGATGCGACGCCAGGGGGAATGGCCCCTAGTGCACTCGACCGTGAATGCCTGGTCGCGACAGTGGAGGCGGACTACCGCAGGACAGTGACCGGTGTGGTCAAACGTCCACCACCAGTCAGCTGTGACGATCCTTCCACACGTGTGTTGAGATCCCTCACCCACGAGAAGACCAGACTCACCACGCCTATGCCGGACTTGGATGGCCAGCACCTAGCAAAACGCACCTGCATTGCAGGCGTGGCGCTGTTCTTTGGGCGCACCAGGCAGAGGACGTGTTAGTCTGTGGTACTTCTATTATTTATATATATATATATTCGCGATTATCGTGTCTTATCGATCGTTGGTTTGACCAAAAACATTGAGACTGTGCTTATATGCATTACACAGACATTGTGTGGTGTTTCCATCAAAAATTGATTATTTGTCACAACATTTTGTGCTTATATACATTACCAGATATTGTGTGGTGTTCTTCACCAACAATTAATTATTTTTCAAAACATTTGTTTTTGCTCGTTTCTGGAAGCTAAGCCGTGTACAATTAGATTGCATTTAGCTCCGGGGTACAATTAGATTGCATTTAGGAGTTGTCCAGATTAATTGCAGCAGTGTTCATCAAATATAGCAGTGGTGGGGCTGATATTAAGGTCTGCCCAGTTCTCACTACTAACATAGTGTAACAGGACATGATTCCTTTAAAGTTATCACCTGAAATTGTATTTTATATTTATGTCAATTTGTACTATGTAATCGCTGTATTGGCACATAGGCGTCATTTGGTGTTGTCTGCCTCAGGGGAGCAGCACCGACCTCATTTCTGAGGATGACGTCCTAGTCAGAGGTCAAGGTGATGTGAGGACGGTGTCGCAGCTGGTGGTATTGATCAAACCCCCAAACCGGCCACCGGTGGAGAACTGGTTCTCACAAGTGCGGGACCATGTAGATAAATGGACAAAGAACAAGTTGTAAAAATATACGGATTTTCGCTTCGGAATTATATATACGCATCAGATGCTGTGTGAGCCATAGGCAAGCTAGCTACTTGGCCTGCTCACGTAATCGCACCGGACTGTACCGCCCGAACAGGGACGGGTCCGTCTGTGCGATAGAAGTAGAAGTTCGAGGAAAAGATGACGTAGTGTATGATGGAGGGTATGGTGACACGCTGTGTGCTTGTCACCTCCCTCCATTTTCAAGTACAGGCTGGATGTCTAGCGCCGTTCTTCACCAGTGGCATACTCAGCTGGCTTCAGCCAGAATTTGTTATTCAATTTGGTTGATTGAGTGGTCATTTTGATTGATTTGAGTAATTTGATTGATTTGAGTCATTTGATTTGAGTAATTTGATTGATTCGAGTAATTTGATTGATTTGAGTCGTTTGATTGATTCGAGTCGGTTAATTGATTCGAGTCATTTGATTGATTTTGGTCAGTTGATTGATCGAGTCAATGGTTGATTGAGTCAATTGTTGAATTAGATAAATTTTGATTTGAATTGATTGTCTTGTCCAAAGATGTAACCTGTCATTAGTCCCCGCTTGTGTTGCTATTCTGGCCTGGCTTAACCTATCTATAAAACTTTTTTCTGTTGATTTTGTCATTAAGTTTTAAGGGGGCCTGGGCATGCAAGGGAATTAGTGGACACAAAACGGACAGTGACAGGAGGAATAAAGTAATTTTACTATAACATTCTAATTCATGGGGTGGGGGGGGGTAGAAGTAGTGTACATAAGTAATTCAGTAGTCAGTTCAACCCCACCGTCTATATTGCGACCGCCATTCTGGTATGGATTTGTTCAATGGGCTGTAGGCACTGATTTTGACTGAACAAGCAGAAGCTATGTGGGTCTGTGTGGCAGGTTGTAAGTGAGTCAGGGTGGCAGGTCACTAGTAGGTGAACAAGAGTTGTAGCAATAAAGCTCAACCTTATCACTGTCAAACTTGCGTGACTTGTCTCCATTTCTTTCTTATGAGTTGTGTTTTGGTATTTAGTGGGGGGAGACTGGCAGGCAGTTGCCAGGATCGTCCTTATAGTAGTGAATAATATAAGAGGAGTAACTGCGATGGCCAGCAGTAGATTCTTCAACAGGTTGATTGCTCTTTTCCTGTTCGTCTCCAGCTCGCCGCAGGTCAGATACGAGTGGTATCTGCAGGGTACTGGTGCCAGCACCACAAGACGTGGTAGAGGTGGGGGAGGAGCAGGCACGTGTCAGTCAAGAGCACAGCAGGAGGCGACGCGGTCCAGTGGCCCGGCACAACGACGCCTCTAAGTCACCTGGGAAGGTGATCAGGGGGAAAGGGGCACGGCGGAAGCGTCTGGTTCCTCTGGACGGTGGTTCAACCATCGATCTGGGGAGGAACCAGGGTCTCCACCTGCACCACCCCCTCCCCCGCCCTCCGGCACATAGCATGGAGGGTCAGACAGGCCCACATTGCCAGCCCTGGTAATAGGGGGGAGGATGAGATTTCGTTGTCATTGCAGTCAGGACTGCAAAGGAAGCGCAGAAGGATAATTGCCGCGCAATCTGCTCTGACAATAAGCGAGGTGATTGAGTGGCAGCTTGTGGCGACACGGCCTGTCATGGTGGCATCGGTGACCTGTCCAGTGACACTGGGGCAGGTCCTTAAGCGCAAGATTTCAGCTGCGGCAGGTTCGGCCGAGCAGCTGGAAAAGCCAGCCTGGGAGGTTAGGACTGGAGCTATTCACTGGTCCTGGTATCTCGGTGAAAGTCCCCGGCCCGAAGATCGCACTGTCAGTTATGCCAGTTGCTGTCCCGGCAGCAATTGCCATAACAGATAGCAGCAGCCTTGCGGTCAAACTGCGGGGGATCATTGATTGCTTCTGCTCTGTGAACAAGCAGGATGTCACGCTAATAATGAAAGGTGTGGTCGACGCCATGGTGCATGCCTTTATAGACAGGCACGATGTTGTCGCCGCGCAGACCACTGAGTCTCTTGTGCATCGGGCAGAGGGATGATGGGGTGAGGACTACAACATCGTTGTCGAGGAGAAGAAACTCGTCGACAGGAAGTTGGAGTCCTCGCGAGAGCAGAGAACGAAGCTGTCGCAGGTCGTGAGCGACATGGAGATGACGTTCAACTCCGCTTTTGCTCACGACTATCGAACCTGTGATGGGTCTATTAGATCTTTGGATCTTTCCAGGTTCAGCGTTGAGGACAGAGTCCATATGCTGCCCGAGAGTGTAGTGCAATTGGTGTCATTGGCATACCGCACACTACTCTAGTGGGCAGCTCAGGACATCCCCAAAGCAAACAGCAACGTCTAGATGCGTGACAGTAGTAAATAGGCACCCGTTCACTGCAAATGCAGTGGACCATACTCTGCTGCCGCCACCATCTGCATTGGCTCAACATTTATGGGGTTATATGTAAATAGCCAGCACTTCCTGTGGGTATGTCGGGCCCCCTGGCAGAGTCGGAGAACCCACTAAATTTCTTTTTTTATTTCGCACAATTAAAATATTGTTGCACTTACATTGATAACCATGCACTGTATTAATGTTTCATACTGCTAAGGTTGTATTTCTTACATGGAAGAAGGCCAAGATTAATTGACAGTATGCTTCCACTGGTTTATTACAAAACCTAACTGCTCACCGCGGTGCCAACAGTCAAGTGACCCGCCCCCTAACTTGTTAGGTCCCACATCGCCTCTATTGGTGGGTGGGGTGTGTGCTAGCCACACACAGTAGAGGGCCCTGCCCGGTGGCTAGTGTGCCGCCACCTAGCCCAGTTCAATGTAACTGCATAGGTGTGCGGCGTAGTGTCTGCCAACACCACATGGTAGTGGAGCTCATGTACAGACTACTACACTGTCCCCCCTAGAGTCTCACCAGTCGCAATAGGCGAACCGAAGAGATTCGAAAATGATAGAAGGCAACATGAGATCCAACTCGAAAGGGAGCGAAGCCTTCCAAACATCCTTGTATCCCTATGTGCAATGCCTAGATCTGTCTGCAGGTATAGCAAAGACTAGCTACCTAGCTGCAAATTGAAGTATGAAAATTAAGTTCAACAATACGACATAGATCTAGGTGAAGAAAGGAGCTTTAAATGTGTTGTCGTCCTAAGCGACCTGTCCCAGCTTCTATGTAGTGTATGTTTTTTGCTTGGAGACAGGAGAATTGTTCATACCCCACAAGTGGAACTCCCTCAACAGGAGGAAGCAAGAGCTGCTCAGTCTACCCCCACCACCTCCCACATCAGGAGAACCGGCTGCGGGGCACTCCTCCTTCTGCGCATAGCAGCTCCTCTTCGAGCTCCCTTAGGCTGCATCGCCTGGCCAGAAAATCGCAGATGGTATTACACTGCGGACACATCACACAGACACACCCAGGACCTGCCACGCTCGGTGACCCGCTCCTGTCTAGAGTCCATGAAAGTAGAAGGGCGGTGTTACTTATAACAATTGAGAGAGTCTCCGCAGATACAATGCTGGTATGTAATACATCCAGTAGGAGGTTAAGGGTGCCAGCAAGAACCCCTCCTCCTACAGGGCAAATTACACCCTGTGCATCCTCAGTTGCTATAATGCTGGAGTTGATACACATGTTGTGATTTGTGAACTGCCAGAAGCGCTTACTTTGGATAGTAATAAATATAAAGAATTGCAGTTTATTATAAGAGTCAGGGAGGCACTGAAAATGATAATATTGTGTATAATATGTACAAGTGCCAACCCTACAACTCTTGCACTATCATCAACCTTGATCCACTGGATTAATTTTGAGAAAATGTTTCCTAAAAGGTGTGGAAAAAGGGAGACAGAGGGGGCAAAAGTTGGGGAATAATAATTATATATATATATATATATATATAACAACAATTTATTCTGACCCTTGCTGCTTTAAAGGCAGAACACAAGTGACTAGCCCCTCCAATTGGGAGAGATTTCTTCACCACGGCATAATCTATCAACAATCGTACTGCCAATAATAAATGCACTAACAGTGGGCAGTACAAAATGCTAATTCATATCATGGTTATTGACATAAATAGTGACTTAGCACAATTTAATTTAGTATATATTCTTATATTATTTAAATATATATATACATAGCGGTGCCTATCCCCTTAACGGGGACAAACCAAAACTGCCAGGGGTGTTGGGTCTTTAATTACCCCTATGTGACCCCCAGAATTCGTCGGACAGGGGTGGGCACTGGCCAACTGTGGGTGCAGTTAGTACTGTCACTTGTCATCTGAGAGTCGTTATCTGCATTGGCAGTTGTGAAGCCTATCTCTGATGCTGAACCTGGGAGAATATAATTCTAGTGATCTCAAAGATCCATCCCAGGTTCGGAAATCTCCCGGGTAATTTTCCCGGGTGGGTAAAGGAGGAATTATAAGAGTCCTCCCACCCACATCTACCAAATGACCAATGTCAGACACCTCAACGCCCATCACCTTGGTGGAACCTCCCCACCCCCCTGTTGACTGCGTGAAACGGAATGTGGAAGTCGACTGCCCGGAGGTAGCGGCTACACCACCTGCAGAACTCAGGGCAGTTTGAGCAGGAGGTCTGGCAGTAACTGCGGACTGTGGTACCACCTGGTGTGAACTCGGTGAACCACCGCCGAGAGGCTGCGCCATCCTCTCAGACTGGCCGAATGAGTTAGAGCGTCCGTCTCCCTTGCTGGTAGATCGTAGGGTCCTGGCTTCGAACCCTTGTCGAGTCAAACCAATGACTTAAAAATTGATACTTGTCAGTTCCTAGCTAGGGGCTCGGCATGATTAGGACAGGGCAAGGACTGGTGTGCTCAGTGTCAAGATAATGTGACTGAGTGGGATACCAGGTCATGGTGCCGGCGGCCTGGTTTCACAGCCTGGGACAGCACTATAAAGTCACCATGAGTGCGCACTGTCACAAGTCGGTACCTGTCCTGATATGACCTTATATGTTGCTAGGACATAAAACAACAACAAACAAACAAACCATCCTCTCCAGAGCAGGGCTCAGAGAGGGCGGACCCATCCGAGACCTGCACGATGATGCAACCGACCGATCTTTGCGAACCTGCCAGGCTCGAAAGCGGCCAAGTTCCTCAAGATCCACTAGGATAACCTGGGACCTTTTAATTGTGTACATGCTGGGGGGCGCTGGCACCAAGGTGGAGTAAAGTGACAGAAAGGACACTCCAGGTGGAGACACCAGTCTGCTGACCACACCCCTCCGTGGGCCTCTGGCAACTGCCAACAGGGCGAAACCTGTGGGTTGACCTTTAATAGCAACTCTTCCATTAGAGTCATTGTCACTGACTAATGGCCAATAATTAATATGCCCGCGGTGTTGCTACCCTCAGCCTTTGCAAAGAGATGACCGAAGGGTGAAGAAAGCTCAATACCCTGTAATTTGGTGCTGAGCGCAGAAGTATAAGTATATATATAATATATTATATATATTTATTTTAATTTTATTAAATTGTATTATTATCATCCACCATGTGGCAAAGCAGCTTCCTGCTTGTGCAGTCACACCACTTCCCCCATGTCAGATGATCACCAGATGATCACAGCTATTTCACAGCTGTGAAATACCTGTGCGCAATACGCACAGGCCCATGGACAGCCTTGCAAAACCACTGAAACAAAGGTATAAGTACAGCGGAATGCATATCTCGCCTGGTAGGCGGTAGAATGACTGGACCCACAAGACATGAGCATGAGCAAGTCAATGAAGTCCAGTTGGCATGCTAATCAGAGAGTGCCTACCTCATTCATGTTCCACACCGTGTAACCTATTGGGGAACCGTGCTAAGCCACCCAGTGGGGGAATTCCTCACCTCACACAGTACCCACCTATGTCATTACACACCGCGTGGCTGCGGACAATCTCCAACTGCCCCAGTATAGGTGACCTAGTTACTCCCGGCTCTCTACTCTAGATAGCCGGGACTACTCTAGACTGCTATGCACCCATGCTCAAGCTAAAGATAAACACTCCCCTTCCATAGCAGTTATAACGCAGTAAGCCCTGTCAACTACAACTAGTTTGTTAAAAGAGAAATGGAAGAAAATAAACACACAGCTTTGGTTTGAGGCATTACTCAGAACAGTAGTAACTGCGCCCATTTGTTGGTGTCCCTGGAGCCTCCGGTCCTTCCCAACCACTCTCAAATAACCGCATAGTCAAATTAACTGAACATATTTATTGCGTAACTCGTTGTGTAACAGGGGTCAGAGTAACTTATGTAAGCCAAATCCCTGGAGACCGTACAACATCAAGGTGGTGTAGCGCAATACCTGCTACTCCACCCACACCAGTTAACTATGCCATAACGCTAATCACTCGGATCGCCACACAGACGGTGCATCCAAACCCCCATCAGGCCTCTGTCCCTCTGACTGGCACAGAGTCACTGCTGCTACTTGAGCTACTGCCTACGAAAACAATACTGTCGGAGTCAGACACTGATTTAGGGCGATGCCGACGATTGTTTCTCAGTTTACAACAAAATAAACAACTGTAATACATGCCAAAACAATCGAAACAAACTACACAGTGAACCGTTGATTAACCATCATAACGATTGTATCCCCTATCACCAAATAGGAGTTCGAAATTAACAACACATCATACCTTCTGACTGTTGAATATTACACAAAATTTCCTGAATTAAGTGTCGTAAACGAGACGTCATCACATGCTATTATAGCTTCGTTAAAAGAAAATTTTGCGAGGCACGGAGTACCTAGGTACGTTGTATCCGACAATGGCCCACAATTTAGAAGTGAGGAATATCAGCGATTTGCAGGTCACTACGGCTTCAAGCCAGTATATTCAAGCCAGTTATATCCAAGGAGTAACGGGCAGATAGAACGGTTCCCACAAACTGTCAAACAAATGATTAAGAAATGCGTACAAGACCATAAAGACATCCAATTAGCTTTACTTAACTACAGGAATACACCACTAAACACCACCAACGCGTCACCCGCTCAACTTCTAATGAGGCGTCGGCTCCGGTCGAGATTGCCAATACCGCTAGAACACCTCGCACCACACACGCAACCAGACCAAAAAAAAGAAATACGCCAAATACAACAGAAACAACAAACATACCACAACATAAAAGAGGGAAAAATACACAAAACCATAAAGATTGAAGCACAAATAAAATAATGGGGCCATAAGGGAATATGGAAAAAGGGAGTAGTCGTAAACAAGATAGGTCCAACTGGATTGGAGTATCAAATAGTCAACAGCGCAAATAATGTACTCAATCGGAACAGGACGCATATATTCAACGCTCCACTAGATAAAGCAAACAACACAAAACCACAAAGTGTCAGCGCAAACACCAAACCAATCAAAACTTCAAGATTCGGATGCAGGGTGAAGCCGGTCAACAAGCTTCACCTATAGACTGAACATCTGCTCAAATACTTACACACCAACAGGTATACACTGAGTCAGAACAAATAAGCAGGGCTGATCATTGAATAAGACCAATAATGTTCTACTACTATATCCTGTGATACCTTGATGTTAGTTATATGTTTCTGCTTATTATTGACACAGTGTTAAGATTACGACTATGATAAACAGAATTAATGGATCGAGACTAAGGCATTACAGTATGAAATTGTTAGATTTAAGATGAATACATATGAACAATGTATGTGTGTTGTATATCAAATGCATGTTACTGACATTTAATTGGAGCAATGAAAAGGTGCAGTTGAACCCAAAGATAACAAAAGTTGGTTAAACAATGAACACTTGGGCACCAAAGAACTCAAAAATGAAAACCAATATGGGTCACGATGTATTACTATTATTACTAAATTTGCATTTGTTTTGTTTTTCTCTTCTCATTTTATCGGTGAGGTCATTGCTCTTTTAATAAATAAATAAATTGTAAAACTGACACTAATTATAAAAAAAGATTTATTAAATAAGAGTGGATACGTAGATCATGCATCCGGCCACATTGGGATAAGGGAAAGTTGTCGTGAGCTAAAACATGAAAAGACAAATCATAGCGAATGGACATTACAGTGCAATAAGAGTTATCAGTAAAATATAACATCCTGAACACTCTGTAACAAATGTGTATGTGTCATCACCGCTGTCCGTATTGTACATGAAAGGGGGATGTCATATATATCGGTATCGGTGTATGCACAAAGGAAAGACGAGAGGAAACGCCCACCGAGGCGAGTTGGGGTCGCTGATAATAAAACCACTTGTCAACCAGATTTCAAGCAGTTCGGACCTCTTTACACCTAGATGAGTATTGAATGCAGTCTTAGCAATATCATCTGGATCCATCGCTACCTGATGGTAGCCCGATTCCAAATCCAGAGTGCAAAACCACTCATTCCCACCCAAACTCTCGAGCGACTCATTTATGCGCAGTAATGGGTAAGCATTTTTCCGCATCATAGTGTTGATTTTTTTATAGTCAATACAGAAGCGGATGGAACCGTCTTCCTTCTTGACTAAATGCACTGGTGAACTCCACGGGGAGGCACTGCTCCTAATCACTCCACTATCTAAGAGCTTATGCAGATGTCTTCAGTGCATCTTTATTAGAATGCACAAAGCGCCGATAGGGGATCCTAAAAGTGGTGGCATCGCCTACATCAATGCAATGCTTTACCACCTCAGCCCAACGTCTCATCAGGAACTGCGAAAACTTGAAAATTATTTTCTAGAAATCTCACTACTTGAGAGCTTTCGGACTCCGTGCTCACCTTGCAACCCATAGCTAACGGTACAAGATGAGCAGGCAGGCTGCCGCTCAGGACCTGAGGCACTTCCAGGGTGCCACGCACTCCTCCGTCGTACCAAAGGTAACCGTATCAGATACGTTCCCCTGCGCCGCAATACCCACTTCCCCTTTACTACTCACAACACTAGAGGGACCAATTAACTGCGGCGCCCGCGGCTGCACCAACTGCAAATCAGGCCAACCTGTGCCCCAATTACCCGATAACTGCGAACAGCTGACCACGTGACACTGCCCACGCCCAACCTCGCTCACCACGCCAACTGTATACGCAGCTGACCCCATGACCTCGTTGCTGCGAGCAGTGTCAACACCGGAATGGTTACCTATCTCGGCTTTCGCGAATTCACACCAAAGTCAGTGGCTTCACTAATCACCCCAATGGTCGTAGTCTTCTCCAACCTAACTATCTAACGATTTGGATTAAACACAGGCACAACTGAGTCAAAGGGATTCCACACAAGCATATTTTGACCACTCAGTCCCAGCTCATGCAATTCAGAGACCAAAGGTTCCAACAGGCTCTGGTGGTCTCCGTCGACCCCTACAGCTGTAATCTTAACATCACAACCGGTCAACGGCGCAATGCGAACATCTTGTGCAACTGCAGACAGTCTGACTGTCGCGACGCAGTTCACACTGCAACATTAGGTGGTACAGATATTGAAAATACAGGCTGCCAGCCTTGCACAGCTCACAACCGTACTACTTAAAAAATTCTGCACCCAAAATACCATCTTCTGAAATATCGGAAACAGTAAGGGAATAATGACAAATTTCCCCCCCCGATATCCAGAGACAATATGGCTTGTCCATACTGTTTGAGTGGCGCACCAGTGACAGTGACTGGCCTCACGCTATTATCGAAAAACACCTTGTCACATTCAAACTTATCGAAGAATTTCCTTCCAATGCACCTGACCGCAGTCCCACTGTCTGCTAAGAAATACCCGATAGTCCCTCTAAAGCTCACTCGCATCTTGCACCGTTTTTTATCCGGTAAGTGTAATCCATGAACAGGCGTCTACCACAAAGGTGGGATAGGTCGCACCCCTGACGCTGTACTATATATTTCATAGAGTCGTCCAGAGGCGCGGGAGCCAAGGTAGAAACGCAATGCGCTATCTGCCTCATGCCATCCCACAATACAGACTCCACTGGGATTATGTCACCAAGGGATGTCACCGGCGGTCCCATGCTAGCATCAGACTGCACACCAGCTTCCTCGTTAGTGAACACCAATTCCGCTTTGGCAGTATTTGGGCTTGCCAAATGGGTTGGGCCTAAGCCCTCACGGACCAACCCTAAGCTTTTAAATTGGGCTTAGCCTTGGCGTCTCTGTCTTTACGGAGACGTGCTAGCTTAACCCTAGAAACACCTGAGTTTTCCCTCCCCTCGCGATCACCAGCCACTACAGCCTCCTCGAGGCAAAGCAGTGACCACACTCATGATCCCGAGCACGTGTATCCTTCTTAGCGACACACCTGCACGCAGATAACCCTGAGGTACCACATTCACCCATTGGTACCTATGTCACAGATTTCTGCTCGGCCACCATTTCTCTGACCCAGTCCTGCACCAGATCCTTTGTGATCGGTGGCGCACGGTAACCCCCCCAGAGCCACTCCGGAAGTTACTACCCTCACGGTAGCCCCCCCCCCCCCAGTCGAACCCAGGAGTTATTACCCTCACCGTAGCCTCCCCCAGAACCACTCGGGAAGTTGCCACCGCCGCCTTCACGTCCAGGTCCCCGTGGCGCATTAAAAGCTGCCACCTCGACCTCAAACTCACTGTCCGACTCATCCTAGAGCTGAATAGCCTCAATCATGGTCGGTTGCCCAGCACGCAGTGCCTTGGCGCAGTAATCATCGCCGACCTCAAAGATCTCCTCCAGAGATCACTTGCCCGGACGCCAGCTGTCATAGGCAGCTCGCTGCTCCCCAGGATCCAGGAGTGAGCACAGCAAGCACTCCACCACTCTGTTCTCTACCGCATGCTGACTCATCCCCGTGTCTCTAGCAGCTTCCCTGCCATCCACCTGCAACTGCTGACCGTACGCACGATACGATCCGTCCCACGCAGTTTGGACACGCTTCCTCCACTGATACCAGCGCGCTATAGGATCCACTGGACGGAATTTATATGAGATGATGGGGAGCAACTCCCGCATTGTCGTCAACCCATGACGTCGCCTCAACAGAGGCAACAGCTGGATGAGAGCCACCTTCTCATCCCACATATTTGAGCTCATGTACAACATTAAGTCCTGCCACCAGATATTCCAATCCTGCTTAATACCTGTAAATGGCTTTGGACATATCGTCGGAACACGCGCAGAACCAACCATAGGGTACCACAAAACATTCTCATCACATTCCGAAGCATCCCGGTTACACAACTCCCAGCCTGACCCACCCCCAATAGAAGTAGGATCCCGAATCACATCCACTATTGCTGGATGCTCCCGGAATAACCTCAATTCTTCTACTGAGTATTGATGGCCCGCGGGCAGCCCAGCCAGTGACACACTTGGATTTCATCCCCATCTGAACTTGTCAGGTAAGGAGTGTCATCTCTACGTATATTTACATTAGGATTCCCCACATATACGGAATCCTGAACCCACACTGAAGCTGAACAGGAGCCACCCCCCGAGAATTATATTCCTGATTGGGAGAGGCCACCGGATCCCTCGGATGCTTGTGTCTTCTGCCGCCCTCCCCCTGGGCGGTCGACTGCAGACTCGGTAATCTACCCGAAGAAGCGGAGTGCGTTCCAAGTATCGCTAACACAGTCCCTACCAAGCCCCAAACTACGCCTAAACGCTGCTTTCTCGGCCTGAAAGACTGAGCGTTCATCAACAAGAGCAACCAAAGCATAATCTCTGTTGCACCTTTCGGCAGCAAAAAAACTGTTCACATCTTAAGTTCTCGTCTTGCTTCTGAATACTCAGCGCATCCTGCATGGAAATTACTTCAGACTGTCTGGCCCAAGCAGCTTGCTGCTCTTAGATCAACAGACGGTTTGATTTCACTTCCTTAGCCGAAATGCGCCATACCGTGTTCAGATCTTCTGAATCGCATTAAAATGAGGCTGCTTTGGAGATTCTTAATTCATCCAACCCACTCCATTCCTGTGGCATCCGGTCAAACTGGACTCGCTTCCAGGTTTGCAGGCGGTGGATGCGCATCATAAAACTCTACCTCTGACTGCGAACCTGAAAACGTACGACCCATAGCCAAATCATCCCCTAACACTGATGTTAATGAGTCATCGGCCACGATCCCTGTCTCCAAAGCCGGTGAGATCTCCACACCAGTGGGTGAAAAGGGATTATACTGCCCGAACCCCATCCCTGCAGAATGGAATGCCGAACTCTCCCACGGTGAATACTCTTGCCCCGCTTCCAATGCAGAACTACTGTGTACGCCCAGACCGAAATCATGGTGACACGCAGTAGTACTGCTACCCTCAAGTCTCCCACCCCCAAACCATTGCTGATCAACAGAGACCATATATCATCAAGAGCATAGCCCACCTTCACGTTACTCCCTGGTTCACCCTGCCCCGTGTTTTTATCACCCGAGAGAACATTATGCGCTCCGTCTAATGCTACAACACCTTTTAAAGCTGTTGACTATTGAACGAGCATGCAGTTCCCCAACTGTGAGTCAAGTGCCCCATCCAGACCCACCCCCGGTGTAATCACAGAGGTGAAAGCTGGTGGAGGACCGCTACTCCGTTGAGCTAACTTGTCTCCAATAGCTAATTTATTAATAGAATTTAAGCAATAAAGAAATGGAACAGGTGCATCACTTACCCCTTATACAGAAGGCGAGGCCTGCTCACGGTCCCAATGTGGTAGACCACAATGTCCACAGTCTTTCACTCTGCCACACACACACGGAAGAATGCCAAGATTTAGTGACAGTACACTTCCACTGGTTTATTACAAAACCTATCCGCTCTCCACGGCGCCAACAGTCAAGTCACCTGCCCCCTAACTCGCTAGGTCCCACATCACCTCTATAGCTTGGTGGGGGGTTTGCTAGCCACACGCAGAAGAGGGCAGCCCAGTCGGGGCCCTGCCAGTGGCTAGTGTGCCGCCACATAGCGCATTTCAATGTACCTGCGTAGGTGTGCGGTGTAGTATCAGCCGCCACCGCGTGGTAGTGGAGCTCATATACAGACTACTACAATATTAATACTACTTTACTTTTCAGAAGTGCGTTAGTTATTTACTAAGTTGTGGTGATGAACTTATTCTCTCCCGATTGGAGGGTTTAGTTACTTATTGTCTGCCCTTAAATGCAGGGGTTGGAATAAAAGAAAATTGTATTATTAATATTCCTCAACTTTCCACCCCATAGGTACTTTCATTCACCTTTTTAGGAAACATTATAATCAAAACTTGTGGAAGGAAGTGCCTATGGTGTATGAGTTGGAGGGTTGGCAGCATACATGTGCAATATTATTATTATCTAGTGCTTCTCTGACTCTGACCATAGGTCATGCATTTATTGAAATAACTATTTATTAAAATATTAAATTATTAAAAATGATGTCTGGCAGATGATAAAAGGCATGGTGTACAATCAAAAGCTGTTTTATGACAGTGTGGGTTGCCCTGAGTGGAATTTACCCAGGAGGAGTACGGTTGTGCCGGCAACCCAATATTCTCCTGGATGTGTTGCATTCAGCGATGGCTGCAAGGATGCTGTGGAGTATGGCCACACCCTGGTGACGACGCATGGAGTTTCCACAACAGACAGCCGTTTGCGGATCGCAGACTACGTGGACACCAGGAGAGCGGATTGAGGGAGCTCATGGGGGAAGCCATTCCGCGCAGAAGGAAGGGACGCCGCACAACTGGTCTCCTGACTCGGGGGTCGCTGGGGGCGTACTGAGCAGTTCCTAAGTTGCCTCTTCTGATGGTGACCATCTGTGTGGTGTGAACAATTCTCCTCTCTCCCAGCAAAAGACACTTATAAGCAACAGTAATTAGTGGCTGGGAGAGAGTTTGTCAGGTCCCCACAAGGGGTTCAGAGCACTTAATGTTCATTTTCTTCACCTATTTCTAGTAATAACTTAACATCATTCATTATTTTATGTCGCAGTTATTTACTTATCGACTTTGGCATTGTGCAGAAGGATACAAAGATGATTGTAAGGCTTCTCCTCCTGTTCTGTTGGATCTCATGTTCACTTCTATAGGATCTCGATTTTCATCAGTATGCATGCTCTACTATCATACGGTGGAAACAAGGACTGCTCCGTCACTGTTGCAGTTTACTGTGCTAGGCGGCGGTCCAGTAGCTGACGGGCAGTACCGCGACAGGGCTGCCATCTACTGTGTGCTAGCGTTACCTCTCCGCTCCGCCGCTCCGCCCCCAAGGAAGTTGACGTGGGACATGTCAGGGGCAGAGGCGGGTCACTTGATCATGGACGCTGCAATGAACGGAGAGCAATAAAGACATGACAGAAGCTAGCGTACTCATTCTCCTGATTGCTTGGGGGGTCTACACCTTGAAGGCCAAGTTCTGGGCGGCCAACAAAGGGGCCCATCACACATATATATATACAGTAAAACCTCTATACCGACCGCTCCACATATCGACCACTCCCCTATATCGATCGCTTTATTTGGGTCGCAACAATACCATTGTAAGGATATTATAACTCTCTAAACGACCACCTCCCTAAATGGACCACTTAAAATCGGTCCCATGGTCGGTTGATATAGAGAGGTTTTACTGTATATATATATGTATATATATATGTATATATATATATATATATAAGGAAGATTTGTTGCAATAATTCTCTACATTACTAAGCTTGATCAGATAATGGAGTGCTAATTTTAAATAAGTGTCTAGAATTATAAGAATATGAGTGAAGTGGTAAGGTGAGCTGCTTCCAAGCACCTCACAAGGTTTATTTATAGTTAATAATCTGGTCTTCTAGTGTAAACAAGGGTACCTTATTAAAACAGTTGATTTAATAGAGTGTGGTTCAATGACATTGTATGGTCTCACCCAGGTCAGTCATGACAGAATTAATTATGATTTCAGGTATTTCAAAAGAGATTTGATGGAAGTGTTGATTTCTATAGACTTTGGAATGAATACAAAGCTGGTTTTGGGCAAGTAGACGCTGAACACTGGCTTGGCAATGAAAAGATTCACCATCTGACCCAACACCATGACCAACGACTGTTGGTGGAGCTTCAAGCCCCAAATGGAGAGTGGGCCTATGCTGAATACTCTGAGTTCTGGATAAATGATGAATCTGACAACTACCGACTTCATATCAACGGCTACAGTGGCAAAGTTCCACCAGGTTTGTTGATTAGAGATTGTTCGTATTATAGAACATGATTGGGGAAAATAGCAGAAAAACAGCCTGTCAAAATACATTTGGAATAATTTTCAATGATATTAAACAATGGTGTAAAAATGCAATGCTGCGGAGGCCAATCAATCTTTAAAAAGTGCAGAAACACATTTTTGGACAGGACCAGACAGGACAGAATGCTTTACATAAATGAGAAGGGATATACACCATTTATTACACTTTAATAATACAAGGTGAGAATCACTGGATGAACTGGTGGGTGGCAGTCCTTTAACCGACAGTAAGGTGTGTGTGTGAAGACGTGCTAGTGTACATAAATTCTTACTTCATCTTCCGAACACAGGAAGTTAAGTATCCGGGGAGAGGATAAGCCCGCAGATGCCGGAAGTAGCCTCAGTTAGAAACTCGGCAGCGGAGAAGCAACAGCGAGTTGGAGGAGGAAGACCCATAAGAAGGTGAGTTAGACCATAGGAGGATGTGATTGAGTTGTATAAACACAGAATTACATTGTTGTAATTGTGTTTAAGTGATTATGGTGTTATATTAACATGCACTAATAGAATAAAAGTTACTTATGTGATGCACTGTGTCATTGCAGACGACGGTGACAGTAAGACTGCAGGAGTCGGTGTGTTGTCACACTCTCGGCCAGTTCGAACACATGAAATGACGCCGAAAGTAGACGGTGTGGTCGCATTACTGACTGAAGATGGCAAAAATGATGACAATTGAAGATCAACAGCCAATCTCGCTACATTGTTTAAGCGAATCAGAAAACGAGTCTTCAGAGACTAAAACATCTAATCTGAGGCTAAGGAAAAGCAAAATGACCCAGAAAGAAAGACGCGGTCGAAACACCCAGAAGTAGGTCAGGCGCCAACAGAATCTACTTCTTCTCAACCAGACATGGCTGATTTCAGAAGGATGTATGAGGAGATGGTTATTCTTATAGAGGAAGCAAAAGAACTTTGTCTAGAATCAGAACAGATGCGTGATAGAGTGAAAGTGGAGAGCGAGAAAAACATGACATGGCTGAAAACCAATATGTCAGAGCATGCTATTTGGGAGACGCTGGCGGTGATTCGAGTAAGGAAGCCGGAGACCTGGTGGGAGTAAAGAGATTTATTGACTCAGTGAGGGAGGGCTACACAACGGGGGTCTTAGTCCAACTCGTCGATGTCGAGCGGGGCTTCTTGGATGGCTGGAGGCTCTCAGGCCGCCGGAGCCGACCCCCACGCAGTAGTCCTTAAAAAGAGGGTGGATCGCAACTGAATGCATGTGCGGAGGGAGGTTCGGTAGGTGTTCGTCTTTGCCGCTTGGGGCATGGTGGGTCCCCGGCTTCCTGCCCGAATCAACCACAATTCGAAATTATGTGCCGATTCGAGTAAGGAAGCCGGAGACCTGGTGGGAGTAAAGAGATTTATTGAGGAAGGGCTACACAACGGGAGTCTTAGTCCAACTTGTCGATGTCCAGCGGGGCTTCTTGAATGGCCAGAGGCTCTGAGGCCGCCGGAGCTGACCCAAAACACAGCGCTAATGCTTGGGGGGCCTCAGAAGGGGCGAGGCGGGGGACGTAGTCGAACACGGCCGATGACTCCCAGGTGCCCTGCGCCATTAGCTTCCGAAGCTTCTGGGACGCCCGCCTCCGCGAGCGCCTCCCTCACCATGGGGGTCAGTAACTGAGGGGTCAGTGGGGTGCCCGTGTGGCATATGAAAGCCGGGGCGTCAGAAGGGGCCGGCATCTGCTGCAGAGCCCGGAACCAAGCGCGAACTGGGCACATGGGCGAGCCGGGCAGAGCCGGCATGAACAGGGCCACAGCCTGTGAGGGGTCCTTGATGGTCTTCGATGACGACATGGCCACCCGCAGCCCCCCTGGGGCGCGGGCGACGTCGCCATGTCACACCCTATGGGGGCCTCCCCACCCGCCGTGGGAGTGGGAGAGGAGGTTCGACTGGCGCATGAGGGTGAAGAAGCTGATGATGATGGCCGCCCAAGGGTCCACCCCCCGGTGTCCCCGGGCGCGGAGGTGGTCGTAGATTGACCAGATCATGGGCGGCGTGATGGAGCGGCCCCCCCTGACGGGAGCCGGAAATAGCCTCTCACCGCCCCGATGGATGCGCCCAGGAAAAGGAGGATGGTGAGGGGAGCAGGTGGTGGAGGTGCGCGACGAACATCCCGACGTTGTAGGGGGACGGGGCCAGGTGGTCAACCCGACGGTCGACCATGAATTCAACGTAGCGGGTGGCGTGCCTCCAGTGGTTGCGCCATGTGCCGGGGGCCAGCGCCGGGTGGTGGATGCTCATCAGGTGGGTGTGGTCCCCCGACTCGATATCTGCAATCATAGGCGATGGTCGAATGGGTCAGGGCTATGATGGACGCGAGTGCGGGCAAGTCATTCGGATGCACGCGGCCCCGGAGGTCCTGCAGCCGAAGGGCAGGGCGATGTCAAAGTAGGTCTTGCCGTCGACCGTTATGCAGAACAGAGCGGCAGAGAGGGGGTCCGCGCGGAGTTGCCTATATGCTCGGGCGACGTCCGCGGTCCACGCGAAGGCTCCCTGGCCCTCCCTGACGATCCTGCGGCCCAGGTCCACGACTGAGGGGAGGGTGTATGCTGTGGGGAGCCCGAGGTACTTGGTCCGAGGGATGCCTGCGTTCACGCTTCTGCCGGCCGTATTGACAAGTCGACAATGATGCGCTATTTGCCAGGCGCGGTCTTTGGTCTGGTCATAATGGGGCTGCACTGCACCCAGGGTGAGAAGGGGGGACCTCAAAGGGGCCGAGGAGGGCGCCCAGCTCGGGCTCCCAGGCGACGTAGTCGGTGACGAATTGGGCATAGCCGTGTTCCTCGCGATGGTTGTGGTAGGGGGTTGTGCGTGCGCTGTAATTGACCGGAAAGCCAAACTCCAGCTGGTCGGCCAGGGTGGTGTCCGGGTGGTCGGCCAAGGCCTGCCTGCAAGCGCCGATGTTGAGGCCCGACTTGATGAGGACGCGGGCGGCCAAAAAGTTTTGGAGAGCCGCGGCCCTGGTGGCGTCGTACGCCGCCACGTAGTGTGAGTATCGGCTCCACGCTGTACCCGAGATGACCGGCCAAATGGCTTTGAGTGTCTCTCTTTATTGGCCAGGGGAGGGTCCACAGCGTGGCTCAACCGGGAGCGATTACTGGAGCACTCTGTTGATGACTGCGTCGACAGGTTCTGAGAGTCGAGTCGGGTCAGGGGGCGGCAGTCGGGGGCCGACACTGTAGTGTGGGGACGGGCTGGTCGTGTTTGTTGTTGTTATTGTCAGTGGGGCCGCGATGACGTCACACGGGGGTTCCCCGGGGGGAACCCTGCCGCTGGTGGCCGGCCTGCCACCAGTACCGCCGCCTCTGCTCATAGGGCGGCGTGCCGCCGCCGGGGAACCAGCGGAGCAGTTCATGTGGTTATTATGCAGATGAGGGGGGTCCCCGCGGCTGGGGCCAGGCATGCCGGGCATGCCGGGGCCGCCGGGCAGCCTGAGTCGGGTGCCAGCATCCGAATCCAGGTCACCGGGGGAAATCCCAGTGACGTCACCGGAAATCCCAGTGACGTCACGGGGGATTTCGGGAATCCCAGTGGCTTCGGGTCAGGGGTGAGCTCAGGGGTGAGCTCATGGGTGTAAGTTTGTTTACAGGGGGTGCCTTGGTTGCCTGGGGGGGCCGTGGTTGCCATATACCGGGTAAGTGTCCGTGGGGGGTCCCTGTCCGTGTGCCGTAGGGGGGCGGGGAGGGGGGCCCCACCTGTTTTCTAAAAATCCGCGATGTCTTTTTTGCTGTGTTTTTCTCACGCGAGCGCTTGGAGTAGCATGCGGCCTCGGCGTGGGTCGTGAGGATGCGCCGTACGTTGGCACAGTAGCCGCAGATGTGTGCGACTTTCTGTGCCCCCGTGCCTTCTGTGCCCCCTTGAGGGCCTTGTCGCAGGATTCAGGGTCCCGGTTCCAAGCCGTGCAAGGGGGTCCCATAACCGCCTTGTCATAGGTATTACGCGCCTCCAGGCCGGCCTTGGTTGTCTTAGTGACCTCGGCCGTAGTGCCGTTCACTGCGGCCGCGGTGTGTCCGGCCATGGCGATAATTTCGATTCTCACCGCAGTGATAGCCACAGGATCCTGCCACCCCCATGGGAGGCCGCCGTCGGCAATCTGGTGAAAATTTCCTCAGAGTCACGGCGCACGATACTCCACGACAGTGCACAGCTATCCTGCGCGACGGCCTCCTGGTGGGCCGAGAGGGCCGTCAGTGCATGGGATGGGAAACCCCACTGGGTCTCCAACCGCTTAAGGCTGAGGGTGTATTCCTCCGAGGTGGCCTCGCCCTTCTTTACTGACTTGCCCTCGTCTCCCCGCTCCACCAAATCATGAGGAAAAAGATACTTTGATGATATACCTTTTTTCCTGGTGAATGATTTCGGCCGTAGAGCGTGGGCTACGGTAGCGAGTGTAGTCACGGTCTCGGTGTTGTTGGGGGCGTCCCAGGGCGTGGCGGTGGGGTGGCGAGTCGGGGGTGAGTGCCCGGGTTCGTCGTTCCTGTCGGGGGCGTAGAGGGGGGGCGTTTCCCAAGACATGTCTGCCTCTGAAAAACCAAGACAGTTTACATATAGAAACAAAAAGGGGTGAGCTGTCACAGTCTGTAACTACTTTAATATTGAAGATGGAACGTAACAAAATATATCATTAAAATGGGTGCAAGTAGCTCTTCAAAGTTTCTATGAAGAAAATGCTCCTGTGTCAGCATATGTCTAGCGTACGTCTAGCGTATGAGAAACGTATGAGCCACACGTCGGCATAGGTTAAAATTTTGAGCATGCACACAAATCTTTCGGCGGTTCGACCTACGCCGACCTATGACGACCTATGAAAAGCGTATACAAACTATGCCCAACCTATGCATAACTTATCATGGCCTATGTCGACGTGTTGGTCGAAAAGTACATATGTCGACATACACGAAGGCCATAGGTTGTAGTGTGACAGGCCCTTTAGGCCAGAACAGGCAGTCACATTCTAACTGCTTGGACTTAGTGATACCCAAGTGCGCCTCGTGCAACGCTTCAATCATTTCACCATGGAGCTTTGGAGGTACCACAACCCGATTGCCTTTCATCACTAAGTTATTCTCTACAGTTAGTTTGTCTTTGTGTGGAATGTATTGCCATAGACAGGGCGGTGTCTGTATGCTTGTAGTGTCCCAACCGTTCTCGATATGTGTTATTAACATGGACATGGATACATCATTTTCATACTCTTTCACAATTTTACTTAACAGACTGGATGATTGCATGTCCACTGCAGCGACGCTGAGTGTGTCGTCAAATAGGTCAGCATGACCTACATTAGCACTGTGTGCTCTGGACAATGTGTCTGCAAAGAACATTAGAGAACCCTTAACATGACACAACTGTATGTTGTAATTCTGTAATCGCATTGGCATTCTTTGCATCCGTGCTGAAAGTTTATGTATCGGCTTCTGCATTATTGCCACCAACGTGTAAAGTTATCGGCTGGCAGCTGTAGTTGTGTAGGCAGGCTAATATGAAATCACTACAGGCAAGTAGAATAAGGCAGAGTATAGAGTGAAAGGTAGAGAGAGCTTGGACCCTCAGGTTTATTAATATATAGTGGTTTTAGAATTCAAGATGGCCTGTCACATGACCAGATCCTCCAATCAACAGTAAGCATTCACATGTCCACCAATCAACACTATGCATTCTAGTATCCATGCCTTGGTTGTTTTGGCCTACCTGCCCTGTTGTGTCTGGGTGTGCAGTGATCCGTATCTAACAGTTGGGGGGGAGGGGGTTGTGAGCAGAGCTTCTAAGGCCCTATCACACTAACAGTAGTGCCCCTCTCACACTATCTATAGAATACACAATGTCTATTTAATCTAAGTAAAGGATCACCAGCACTACACAATACCACATGCATCTTGTCACAGTACATCATTTACCTTATTTATAACATTTGTAATCCTATATAGACCAGTTCACATTACCCACCAATGTGTAATTATCGGAATATTTTACAACGGTTTGTGGTCGGTTTGAATTTGAACTTCTTAGCCGAAGATATAGTCATGAAACCTCTGACAGCTGAAACATATTGCGAGCATTTGTTTTTCAATTGTGGCATAGCCACACTGCGCAGAGTCAAGTGCACAAGATGCGAGTGTGATGGGTTTGTTATCCTGCATTATTACAGCACCTAGACCTGACAAGCATCTACCTGAATGACAATGGGTTTTTCAACATTGTAATACGCCAATACAGGAGCAGTTCTCAACTTCTCTTTGAGTTGGTCCTACACAACTTGTTGTTTGCTTTGCCAGTGCCATGCGACATCCTTAGCCTACAATTGCCTGTATTCTGTGTGGATATGGCTTCACGCCTTGTTGGGAAATTGATGACGTACATACTTTACTGTAGTTTTGCATATCAAAGATTTTTAAACGTTTAACTTAAGATTTACCAACGTAGCTCGGTCCAGCACTGCTTTCAGTCTGTCATTCTGTTCCTCCATGGTTGACCCAAATACCAAAACATCGTCCGTCACTATACCTATACCAGGTAGATCGCCCATGACATGGTGCATTTCCTGAATAAAAATGTAACCGGCTGTTTTGATGCCAAAAGGCAGACGGGTGTACCTGTACCAGCCCCATGGACTGTTAAACGTGTACAATACTGAACTTTCATAGTCGACTTCTATCTGCCAACACCCTGTCATGGCGTCCAAAACTGAGAATACTGTGCATTCGCCATCTTGGCGATAATTTTGTCAATAGTTTTAGTAGGGAGTTTTAGTAGGGAATGGCCCTCTCTTGATAGCTTTGTTCAACTTAGTCGGATCCAAACAAATCCTTTTATCTTATTAGGTTTTTTTACAATTGTTATGGAATTAACCCACTCAGTAGGTTCATCTTGTTCAACAATAACACCCATTTTTACAATACGATCAGGCTCGTCGTGCACCTCGTTTGAATCGCATATGGGATCCTTCTAGCCGAGTCGACAACAGGTTGTACAGATTTACCAACATGAATGACAGCATTCAACTTTATCAGACCTAAACATTGAAAAACGTCTTTGTATTTGCTTGTGAGCTGTGGATGTTGTTAGGGGTGGAAATGTTTGTCGGCATGCCAGAATGCACCTCGTCCACACACGCCAACAGATTCAGCACAACACAAGTCTGTTTACCCAAGATGTGATGGCAGCCTCGAACCACTTGGAACGTAAACTTTCTGCCGTCGATCACGATCAACGCCTCACCGTTGGGAGTGATCTGATGCCCTGAAAATGTCAGAAATGAACAGCGGGTGTTTTCCAGCCACCCTGGTGCGACCCTGTCGAAGATGTTCCTCGGAAAAAAATTTGCCCCCGTTCCTGTGTCGAGCTTGAACTTGACTGGATGACCATTTACTTGGACGGTCGCATACCAGAGTTTGGCATCTTGTTTTGTGCTGTGTTTGTATCAACAGTTCCGACATTGAACCTTGAATTTGCCTGCACCGGTGCTGTTGCCAGCGTTCCAAGATGGCGATTTCCAAGATGGCGGCCCAGACGGACGAACCACTGGTGCACCAGTACATGCAGTTGTATATCTATTCAGAAATTTGATTTCCTTAACTTCCACGTCCGATTTCTTTTCCTCCAACTGATCAGAACTGAAGTTGCTGAGCTTGCACATGTTTATGCATTTTTTCAGAGTACGATCGGCTGTCTGAAGCATTTTGTTTCTCAAATTAATGTCCTGACAGCAGCCACCAACCGATCGCGCAAAAGCGATTCTTCCACCGGCCCATACTCACAATCTTTAACCCTGTCTCTAAGGGCCGTGATATACATGGACATGTTTTATGTGGCTTGATTATGAGAATTGAAACAGTAACATGTTATTATCAAATTACATTTACCGGTACAATATGCTTGAAATGCCTCCGTGAGTGGTCCGATCTTGTCATGCTCAGTGAGTGTGATGGACATGATGGCGAAAACCTTTTGGGCTTATTCGCCCACGACATGAAGAAATATACAGCATTGCACTCATTCTGTCTTCGTTACGACTCCTGCGGCCGTGGCATATATGTTATATTCTCTGATCCATGTTTTCCAGTTCGATCATGCATTGTTGCAGAGGATGAGCTGTCCTGGCGGCCTGAGGCCCGGCAGCATGTTAGCAGGCGGCGTCATCCTTATCTGACACCATGTGAAAGTACGACGTCTGAACACTTTGACTTCTGGATACTGAATGGTTTATTCACATCCAGGGCCCTAGACCGCCAGCACCCTTTCAATTCTGACGTCATCTCATTTACATATGTGGTGTTCTCTGTAGCAGAGTGGTTAGAGTGTCTGACTTTTTTCTAGGTCGGACTCCTAATCTGAAGGTCGGTGGTTCGATTCTCTGTGCCCCCACCTCTGCCAATTTGGATTTCCACCGCAGTGTATAACTTACAGCGTCATCAAAGGCCAGTTGCTCTCATACGATGTCTATGGAGGTTATCCATAATAGGCAGTATAAATCTTCAAGAAAAAAAACGATATTCCTTTGTTCTCCACACGTGCCTGGATGTCTTTTATGCATATATTACCTGGTGGGAGAGCTTACCTCGATCGGGCTATGGTGGTTAAATACCTCATTTGACCAGTAGTATAGTATGGTTCGATTGAGCGTAAAATTACGTAATCCTGGCTCTGAGAGAGTCCATTGCACTTGATGACCCCTTCTGAGAGAGTCCATTGACCTTAGATGACCCGTTCTTTTAGGGTGGGTGGGGGGTATGTTTGTCCTTAGATGACCCGTTCTTTTAAGGTGGGGGGGGGGGTAGGTTTGTCCTTAGATAACCTGTTTGTCCTTAGATGACCTATGATTGTGTGTGTGTGTGTGTCTGTCTGTGTGTGTGTGTGGGCACGAACCCAACCGATGATGTCATTGAGCATTTTCAGGGTGGGATACCATCTGCCACCCCCACCCCCCCCCCATCATTTGCCCCCAGCGAACCCGACCGATGACGTCATTGAGCATTTTAAGCACGGTAACATCTGCCACCTCCACCCCCACCCCCCATCATTCCCCCCAGTGAACCCAAACGATGACGTCATTGAGCATTTTCATCGCGAACCCAAACGATGACATCATTGAGCATTTTCAGCGCGCGATACCATCTGCCACTCTCACCCCTCCTTCATTCCCCCCCATCGAACCCAAACGATGATGTCATTCAGCATTTTCAGCATGGTAACATCTGCCACCTCCACCCCCATCATTCCCCCCCAGCGAACCCAAACGATGACGTCATTGAGCATTTTCCGGCTACGTGTTAGTTTTCCGTTGCACTGCCTCCTATGCGGGCGCACCCTCCATGCATATCCTCCCCTCCCACCCATCCTCCCTCCCATCCTCCCTCCCTCACCCCACGGGTTCACTCCCCCTCCCACTTCACATCCAAATGGGGTGGTTTTCGAAGGAAGATCTCAACATTCCTAGTCATTCCCCGAGGGATCGATATGACACAATTTGATGGAGCTAGCTTTCCGTTGGGCAATGATGTGTATGTGGAACGCGTGAGGGGTCCCAGCATCAAGCTAGGCATAAAGATTGCGCTATGGACTCGTCATGGACGCGATGACTATGCTGTGGGAGGTGGGATGCAGACCACCCCAGAGTTGGAGGGAGGAATAACCAAGCATTATGCTAATGGTGTGATCCTCAAGTCAGCGAGCAATCGATATTTCATGGACTTTGATGAAAATGCCATCGCCATCATGCTTGAAAGCATTGATGATATGATTCGTGCTCTGAAAGAGGCTAAGACAGAGCGTCGCTTTGGGGGTTTCCACGTCAACTTTGGTCGTGGTGTGTATGCGGTGATTGAGCGAGACAGTTCCCGCATTGACTTTTGCAGATGGTTTGTTTCGAACTCTGAAAGATCAAAACCTCCGGAGAAAAGGATGCTAACTTCTTGCAAACAGGGAGTTTATTTGAGTGCAAATCAATTGGAGGTTTTAAGCAAGTTTCTGAAGGAACACCTTCCCTCATTCCTATTCCCACATGGTGACTTTGAGGTGAAGTGTATTGAGATTGCGCACAATTGCAAGTAGTGCGATATCTGTAATCGTGTTGCTTTTCTTCCTATGAAGCTTCAGTTGGCGAAGATGATGTGCTCTCACTCTAAAGTAAACTGAGGTCTCACTCTAAAGTAAACTGAGGAGAATTAGTAGTAGTAGTTTAACTAAAATAAGTTGTAATAACATCATCATTAACACTATCAGTAACAGTAGCAGTATTAGTAACAGTAGTTATTCATGTGTATGTATTTATGTATACCTTTTGTTCTATATATATATATATATGAAGTGGGCGTGTCTACTCGCCTGAGCCATTTGCGCGCGCGCAAATTGCGCGCGCGCAAATTGCTAACACGTGTGCACGCGAGGGTTCTCGGTGGTAAAGCGTTGCTTAGCGACTAGCTAAGCAAAGATCAGGGGTTGGGCGTTCGGGGCCAGACCCGGCGGACGTGTTTCTACACGCTCCGTCGTTTTCCACAGATATTTAGGCTTTTTAGGGTCAAAATTCTAAACTAAATTATAGAAACCACACGGGAGGGAGCGGGAGACCGTTATTAATAGTAAACTACATATATTTCATGGTGTCAATGTTAGTCTTTGGTTAAGAATAAATCGTGAGCTCTTGTGAAGGTGAATCAGGACGTTCCTTGCATTCTTTACTATCCTCCAGTCTTATTGTAGATTAACCGCTATGGAACCTTGATATTCGATTGCTTTCTATGAACTGAGAGTCCTTAAGCCTAAGTCGGCCTTCTGCAAGCAATGCACCCATCTGCGGGAATCTAATAACTGACGCATTCACAGAATTAACGTAGTGTTACTTTTAGGCTAGAACCACGACATATAATGCAAACTAAATAGTAGAGACAGCGGCAGCAACTCGTGCTGGACTGTGCATATTTGGATTCAGTTAGTAACATTCATAATATCTCCAACGACGAAGGGGGCAGCCAGTAGTTGAAATAACCTAATATAAATACACTTTAGGCCGATAAATGCGCACGATGGCAAATCTAGTATTAAGACGATACTCTGGCTGGCGCCTTCCATACGGGGCGGACACCGACGACGGACTACTCGCAGGCGGGAGGTAAGGCTACGACGGCGGCGGCTGGCCCAAGGAAATTCCCATGGAAACAATTAATTATATTAACATGTAGGCTAGCCTTAGGCGGGGGCGGAAAAGCCGAACGGTTAAATATATATATATATATTGAAATGATTGTTCGTAAAACAGTAAGAATAAAAGACAGAAAACATCATTATTGTATTTCATAGTTCTTATTTTATTCATAACTCATTGCTAATGATAAACATTGGTCTACACATAGATTTGTGAGTAGAGAATGAATGAATGAATGAAGACATAGTAATACCCAGTTACATATGTTTTTGGGGGGGGGGAAATAAAACAATCACCTGAAAAACAATGTAAGTAGTCTCTCAACATGATGAAACAATATATATCTTCATTAAATCACAAAATCCATACATTCATTGCAAATGTAAAAAATACTCAATGCTTGTATTCAGCATTTTACACAGAAAGTCAGACTGAAGCATTTCTTTCATTGGAATAATGGTAGTAATACTCAGTGATAATACAAATACACAAATCATGAGGGGAAAAAAAGTTAAGCACTTTTTTTCCCAAGACATTAAAAAGGAAGCAGCTCCTTCATTGGAATCTTCACTACTACTACTATTATCAACAGTGAATTCAATATTAGCATTACACATGTTTGAATCATTGAAATCAAACTCTCTCGGTGGGAGGATTTCCTTTCCCTGTGGCGATTGCATTTTTGTTGTTGTTGATGTATTTTTGTAGTAGTAGTAGTAGTATCACATCAATGACATCAATAACACCATCATCATCAGCATCAATATCAATAACAACATAAAGCCCAACAGTGGTTATAGTTCGAGTAACTAATAGCAAGTAATGTGTTTTCCCAAAACTAATCAATTTATACTTTAAAATTTCATCAGAACCATTATTACTATTATTATTATTATCTATAAACGAGTTTGTTTTTGCTTAGTGTTTTAACTTTTTTTGATGATGATGATGTTATTTATTTATTTATGATGTTGATGATGATGAGTTCTTTTTGGGGTGAAATAGTTTAATTTGTTGTCTTTGTTTGAGGGAAAAATATTCTCCCTCCACCTCCAGCTCCTCAATTTCCTCACTTTTCCTAATGTGTTGGTTATGAACGTCCCTGTATGGAATTTCATCATTGAAATGAGGAGGAGGAGGGAGGCTTCTCATATTTGGAGGGAGAGGACAAGAGTTAGGGGGAGTGATGCTTTTTTTCGCCTTCTTCCCCTTTCCCACCTTGTTTTGAATTTTTAGTCGGAACCGACGTTACATATGATTCCAGCAAGAGATTTGCATGAAATGTGGAGTTTTCCACACATCCCCCTCCCCTTCTCCATCTTTATCATTCGCAGCAACACCAACAACATCAACTTCATCCATAATTCCATCATCAACATCATCATCATCAACAATGCATTGTTGATGATGATGATGTGGTTGTTCTTCTCCCCATTTTTTTCACCAGGTTTCTTGCACACTCTACTAGCGGAGATGAAGTAGAAAGTGCATCGCTCCTTGAGGATAATGCTGCAATAGAAATGGGGGAAGTAAAATGTAAGGGAGGAGTATGCAACCCCCTAACCTGTAGCATACCCGCCGGATCTAGCGTTTCTAAAGGTGGGGAAGAGGAAGAGGAATGTGGTGGAGAGAGTTCCCATTCTGATTTTATTAAAAGTAAATCTCTCTTACTAATAAACTCTCCACCACATTCTTCATTAACAACTTCAACTTCAGGGACGTGGATGGGGAGAGAAGGAGACTCCATCTCCAAGTCAAAAAGAAGAGTCAAAATTTATGGGTTGGGAACTCATCCCAAGATAATCATTGCACACATTCCCCATTTCAACAATAGAGTCATTCGCATGTGGAGAGGGAGGGGGAAGAACTCCATCTCCCTGCACTAGAAATCCGCATTCAATGATATTGTTGTCATTAACCGCATTGGTAGTGGTGGTGGTGGTGGTGGTAGAGGCAGTGGGAAAGGGAATGCTGATGGGGAGAAAAGGTAACTTCCTCTGTTGTGAAAGGGGAGGAGAAATGGGGTGGGGATTGGAATTAGAATTGGAATTAGAATTGGAATCGAAAGGAGGGGGAGGAGGAGGAGGAGGAACATGATAAGTTGAAGAAGGACGAATAGTAATATCCTTCATCACTTCGCTTTTTATCAACCTCATTCTCCCATTCTCCTTCTTTTACATGGTGATATTTTCAGGAAGTTGAACACGCCGCATCACCTCTTCCGAGTTTCGCGCGCTAACAGCTTGCATCTTTTGCATCGCCATAGCAGGTGGAAGGCGAGAGTTTGGATGTGATGCGACGCTCACCGCAGCCAGCTGTAGTTGAACGCTGGCACACGCCACTTCACTCAACCCAATCTTGATATTTTCTACTGCTTTCTCCATCCTCTGCACGCATTCCTTCAAGACCACAATGGAAATTGTCATTCGTCTTTGGGTGGCGTTAAAGAACTTGATAACATCAAGTCTGATGTGTGTATGTGTGAGAGAGAGAGAGAATGGGATTAATAATAATGATAATAATAATCATCAAAATAGTTGGTAAAGGGAGATACACCCACATACATATATTTGTATATACGTATATACGTATATACATTCATCCATGCATACACACACGCACACACACACACACAACACATTCTCATACATATATTCATTTATATACATGGGTCTATACATGGCGCTATATATCGCCGATCACACACTCACACACACACGCACGCACACACTCACATACACACACAGCGACTGCATGCGTACATTCTGTCATGGGTGCACACACAAGTGGGCACACACACACACTCAAGAGAAAGATGGGAGTGAATAATAATAATGATAATAATAATGATAATAATAATATCCATCACACAATACATGCGTATGAAGCGTGAGTGTATGTATACATACACTCACGCTTCATATACATACACTCTCGCTTCATATACATACACTCACGCTTCATATACATACACTCATGCTTCATATACATACAGTCATGCTTCATATACATACACTCATGCTTCATATACATTCACTCGCACACCATAGCACACCATATACAGGCGTTGTTTCCTAGCAATCACATACTCACACACACACACATGCACACACATACATGCACACACAGGTACATACTCGCACATAAGTAAAACATTATGAAAAGAATTCATTCACACAATTTAAACAGACAAAAGACAAAGACAAAATATATATATATATGTATATATATGAATATATAAATTTATGTGTATATTTCAACTTACCCTTCTTCATGCGAGACGTCATTGCGTCCGTTGTTGTAGGACATTCCTCCACTCATGTTGCTGTCGTTAGTTGAGTAATAAATTCGTTGAATGGGGGGTTTACCCGCCGAGGCTTGACTTAGGAGAAGTTGTTAGTGGGGTAGTAAATCTGTCGGGGATTACCCGTTGGTGTGTGTTGTAGTTGGTGTGGCTATCGGATAACGCTGTTGGATAGAAGAGCTAGACTTGATGACGCTGGTGGTGGCGGTGGTGGTGGTGATGGTGTTGGAGGCAGTGGTGGTGGTGGTGATGGCGGTGGTGGTGGTGGAGGTGGTGGAGGTGGTTGAGGTGGTGGAGGTGGAGGTGACAATCTCACGGAGATGTGAAAATAAGCTCTATTCTCACTGGAGTATAGATGGCGCTTGATGGATGTAAAAAACTGTCGGTTTTTATACTCACCAGAGTGAATAAGCCCCGCCTAGTTTAATTAGATCTCAAAATCATCATTCCCTCCCTCCCATGATAACAAAGTATCTTTTAGTTTTGGGTTTGCTTTTTTGTCAATGGAACTCCTTTCCTCTCTGGTCATTGGTTGCATTATTTGATGCTGAACGTTCTAACTCTCCAAGCATAGTTTCCTATTCATCTCCTCCCCTGGCATCTACCTCCTTCACTCCCCCTCCTCCCCTTCCAAAACCGGTGTTAAGTGATGCGAAACAAAACACTCTCCAAGCATATACTCCAAACCCCTGTGTGCATCGCAGGCACAAGTGAGCCCGGTGCAATCGCGCCTCTCCACTCCACACACACACACACACCACCCCTCTCTGTGCGAGGGGTGGTGGTTGTTGGGGGTGGTTGACGGAAGACAAGCCAGCTGTTGTTTAAACACATCCGTCTCAATATAAAATGTTCATGTTTTATTTATTTTGGATTTATTTATTCTTTGATGTAACTATATTTCCCATGTTTTCTAGATTTTTTTTTGGAGGAGGGGATGGGCACAAAAAAAAAAAATGATGAAGATGATGTCGATGTTGGAGAAAAAATTACTTTCTACAATAATTTCATTCCTCCAACATATGCTTCACCATTGAAAAGAAAGAAAGATCTCATAGGTGGAAGTTTGATGAAACACTACTCACATTCTCCTCCAGTATTTGAAAGTCGACTTCAAGTGAAGAGCGGCTTTTCCTTCTAATTCTAGGTAAGTTTATCCAAGGTGATAATGTGATATAGTTCACTTAATTTATTTAGGAAAGCTCTTTCGAATGATATTAGTCTCATTTAACTTCACCAACTAAAATGAAAGACGATAAAGATACTCATTGATATATCACAAATGTTTATATATATATATATACATCCATACATACAATCATTCATACATAATTTAATGATAATGATAATACTAATGATAACGTGAACAATGTCTCCAACCGATTCTTTTTTTATTTCTTTTTTAGAGATGACTTCTATGACTCTGTGGTGGTGTTGGTGGTGTTGTTAGGTTTTGATGGTTGGTTGTGTGGGAGGACGGCGTTGTACTTTCGTCAGCAAAACGATGAAGGTGGGCCACAGGTTTAACGAATCACAACTTTTGGCTCTTCCTAGCGATAAATCTTTAATAAAATTATTTTTAGATTGATCCTTTCTTTTTCAAATAGATATTGATATTATTAGACAGAAAGTGAATACGTGTGATCTGGAGCTCGGGTAGGCGGGTTGTGGTAGCGGGACGAGCCGGAAGCGCACCCGTGATCGATTTGGCGGGAAGGGTCAGCTGGTGGGGTCGGGTCGGATCGCCCCCTAACGTTACTGGAAGTTAGTAGTGGTGGCTCCACCTATCGCTTCCTTATGCAGGGTTCTCCACCCGTAAATTACTCATGTTACCTGTAACATGCCCAATTTACTAATTTACTAATTCTGTCAGTCAGAAATCAATTAACTCCTTTTGATTGTGGCTCCCTACCATTTGAAACTGTTAAAATTACCATAATTTCGGACTGCCCCACCCCCTCCCCCTCTCCGCTAACTACAACCCTCCCTGATGACAAAATCCCATTATTAATACCTTTTCCCCCATCACCGACTATACCAACACCATCGACTACTACTACTACTACCTCCACTACTACTACTACTACTAGTACTACTACTACTACTTCATCCACCACCACTACTGAAGCGGATGCAATGAGAATGACGATGGAAGGGGTGACGATAGATGAGGTGGCGATGGAAGATATGCTATCCACGAGAACTATGATGTCGAAAACATCATCTTCTCCATCATCACAACCTTAATCCTCCACACCACTCTCCCCCTCCCCCTCCCCTTCTGCAACAACATCAACAATTTCTTTTATTGGGATTCTGAAAAACAAACTAAAACAAAAAATAATTAACGCTACCAAAGATGTTGGGGATGCTTTGGGGGGAGAGATGGGGAGGAATATGGCCGGATTCTTAGTTGAAGATATTGTGGTAAAGTCTGCTCTGGGAGCAAGCTGCACCCTTCTTCTATTCTCCTGCAGCCTATTTGTGCGGTATTATAGAAAATCAAAAAGAAATAAAGGTGAATATATATTTACATATATATACATAAATATCCAAAACTATATAAATAAAAAGATAAATGACTTTTATTCTTTAAAAAAATAGAAGAAAAAACTCAACATAAAATGCCGCATTATTATTATTATCAACATCATTATCATCATCACCTTCTCTCCCAAGTAAGCGGTTAACTATTTGTTTCATCTTTAACTCCTTACTCACCCATTAATTCCTATTCCACAGGCGTAAGTTGTAGGAGAATTCATCAATTATTACCGAAAGGCTGTCGGTTATTAATGTGATGCTGCCGATATCGAGTGGTGAATGAGGCTCAAGGCTCCACCTTTGGTGAGAATCTGTTCGTACTCTCGCTCATATTCAACTATTCATGTTTATGTGGGGTGATATGTTTATGTGGGGATTCATGTCCATGTCAACATTCATTCATTTTCATCTTCCTTATCATCATCATCATCATCATTGTCATCAATATCATATGACTAGTATATATATATATATATACTTCATCTAATTTATAATATATATATAGCAAAGCATATACTACATATATGCCGATGTAAGAAACCGCATGGTGCTGCCCCTCCGCGGCGAGTTTTGGACCCACGCGGGGCTACCGGCTAATTCCGCTAGTCAGCGCTGCTGAGCGACATATACACCACTGAGCGCGTGCCGGCTGCGTCACTTCGCCTTTGTACACATTTCCATACGATTCGCTGTATTTCAATTCAGTTGAACCCCTCCTAGATTGTGCGACTCCTGTCGATATAACGGCTGATTTGCCAGGAGAGTCTGGCTGTGATTTGGTTTCCAATAACAATGTCGTGTCAAATTGTAGTGTTCCCCCAGTGAGCTAATTGCGCGTCGCCATGCTGGCACCCGTGACCTAATGGGTTTTGACACCCTTGAAACTGTTTGTACTAATCAGCTTAACCGCCACCCAGTCGGGGACCCGTTTGCTAACAGTCACTGCGCACCTAATGGGCTTACCGATGCGGTGGACTATGGGACAGGTGGGTCCCAAGATGCGGGGGGGAACGAGGTCACAAACTCAGTGGGGCATGACATAGCCGCCGACATATGTCCTGACTGGAAGGATATAGATCAGGATTGGTTAACTATTACCAGCTGTGAGAATGGCCTAATTGTTAGTGCCACTGATAAACTAGTTGGCTGTCGATGTATTTTCCCCGTCACTATTGTGTGTTTGGATGTGACGTGTACCTGCACCCACATGATTAGAGGGCATGCTGCCCAGTTTAAACCATGCCGCGTCTTTTGTGAATGTTTTGCCAAGGGCCAAGTAGACCCAGACGCCAATTACATTTTGTACGGTGCTATTTTTGGTTTTACGGTAATTAACCCTTCGTGCACTATGACTTACACCAGTCGTTATACTAATATTATTAACCCTCTACATGAACGGTTTATCAGTAGCAAGCTCAGGAACGAGTTAAGTTGTGGCAATATTGCTAGGGCTGATGGCCCCCCCTTTGTGTACATAATGTTTTTGCGATTCCTAAATCGACGGGTACCGTACCATCATAGACTGTAGTAGGCCGCTGGGCCTCTCTGTTAATAATTTTGTCCAGGAGGTTTCGAGAAAATGTTCTTACCAGGGAGTCGATGACTTAGTAAAAATCATGATCCATGGGGACTTTATCGCTACAATAGATATTAAAGACGCATATAGAGCTATCTGCATTCACTCGAGTGATTCCCCATGCCAAGCAATACGTAGGGACTTAGGTCGCGGCCCTGAAATTTTCTTTGACAATCGGTTATGTATGGGGCTTGCTTCAAGCCCATATATCTTTAATAGGATATCAGACTTTGTCGTCCGTTGTGCCATCAGGGAGGGGGTCGAGAGAGTAATAAACTACCTAGACAACTAAGGAAACCATACTATAGACTACGTATCACCAATGAGTTTCGCTCAGAATTGTCTTGGTGGTTTAATTATATCGATACTTTTAATGGCTATGCTAAGCTTTTGGGTTTACATGCCCCTTCAATTTCTTTCTATAGTGATGCATCATACTGGGGCTTTGGAGCTGCCCACTCGGGCGACTGGTTGGTCAGGAGTTTCTTATGCGACTCAACCTTGGCAGGGGAGGTGGGCCACCATTTTGTGGCGAGTGATCAGGCCTGTCGGGGGGCCCACATTAACGAAAAAGAGATGTGGGCTGTCATTGCTGCCGCCCGCAAGTGGTGCCACCTTTGGAGAGATTACCACATTGTTTTTGTGACTGACAACAACAAGGTTCGGTCGGCGCTGGCCACTGGCCGATGTATAAATATACTTATAATGCGCTACGTAAAGGAGCTCTTTTGGCTCTCAGTAACATTTAATTTTGATGTTAGCTCGGCTTATGTTAGAAGTAAAAATAATATAGTATGTGATGTAGGTGGCGTGACCCACCGAGCAAGGCTTGTATTGGAGCGGTAGATCAGCTGGCATGTATGTGTTGTGCTAACTTATTCATATGACCTGACACTTTCTTTCTTGCAGACCTGGAGCTCCTGAGGAGGGCGGCGGGTGCTATGAGCGACCAGTACTATGCAACAAACTCATGTGCAACACGCTCGATGCAGCTTAGGAAATGCCTCAGCTTTATAGATGAGTTTCGAGGCATCATATCGCCGCTGCCTTGCCCCCCTTCTCAGGTCGCCCTCTATGTAACTTGGCTTTCATGTACACTAAAATATTTGTCAATTGTAAATTATGTAAGTGCCCTTAATTTCTTCTTGAAAGCAGAGAATAGTGAGCCAATCGACTTTTCCTGCCATCAGGTGAGAACTATTTTGGGAGAAGCTAAGCGCTCACTGGGGTGCGCAGTTAAGCGTGAGGTGCCGCTACTACCTTCTGAATTATTAAAAATGTTTTCTTTCATGTCCTTAAGTGAGGGTCATGTTGCCACTTGCGCGGCCATATTACTTGGGTTTAGGGCTCTCCTCCGCAAATGCCAGATTACCAAATCTGAGTCCGTCCTCTTGCGCTCAGACTTTTCTTTCCATGCTTGGGGCATGGTGGTCACTGTACAGCGATCCAAAACAATTCAGTTTGCGGAGAGAGAGCTCCTGATACCAGTCCCGCGCGTGCCTAACACGGACCTATATGCTGTTTTTGGGGTAAAGAGGCATTTTGCCGAGGTAAGAGTGGATTCGGGATCTCCCGCCTTTCAGGTTCCTGCGGGCTCCGGAGGGTACAAACCTCTTGACTACAGAACACCCCAGGCTACCATCAAACATTTTGCGGCGGTTGCCAGATTTTCCCAGGAGAATTTTTCCTGTCATTCACTAACATGGGGGGGGGGGGGGGGTGCACCTATCTGGCTCTCCAGGGTGCTTCGATAGACAAAATCAGTGTAAGGGGGGACTGGGCATCTGATGCGATATATAAATACATCACTCGCCCACTGTCGGAGAGGATTGTCGCTGACATCCACATAGCCGCTAGCCTGGGGGAAGTAGAGTAAGCATGTCTGGGATGGGTCCGAGGGACGAGGCATTGTCAGCCCAGCCAGATACTTTCTATATATATTTTACGTGCATATTTATATATACTTCCATGTTAATAAAGATTGCATCATCCACTCTGGTCTCCACGTAAGTTGTACTTACAGCAAAGCATATACTACGTATATGCCGATGTAAAAAAACGCATGGTGCTGGCCCTCCGAGGCGAGTTTTGGAGCCGCGTTGGGCTACCGGCTAATTCCACTAGTCGGCGCTGCTGAGCGACATATACACCACTGAGCGCGCGCCGGTTGTGCAGGTTGGAGAGCTTACCTCGATCGGACTATGGTGTTTGAATACCTCATTCGACCCCCGGTTCAATTTCCAAGGTCGATTTTTGTATAAGATTAGGTAGCAGGTTCAAAAATATGGTTATGGCACACTGAGTTTTGGGAAGTTTTCATATTGGAATACATCACTAGAAAGCCAAAAGTTATATCTAATTTCCTAGATATTCCTAGGACATTTAGTTGGGACCAGATTGAGTAAATTAACAGTGAATATTAGGAAATAATTCAGTAGTTACAACACATGGCTCCAGGCCAGAACTGCCCATGATAGTGCTGTGTTGGTATAGCCATAACTCCCAAACAATAGAGGAACCTCCAGTCAACCATGGGGGTATATGCTGGTCTGTGGCCCACTCATATACTTCCACTTGCCACTGGGAGAGGTCTTGTGGGGACTGTTGTACATCATTTAGATATATTTGTTGCATACCAATATTTATATATATATATATATATATATATATGCATAATAAATAATTAGAGTCGGGTAAAATCAGGTCAGGTAAAGTCAGGTCGGGTAAAGTCAGGTCGGGTAACGTCAAGTATTATTGCCATTTTTATCATTATATTTGTGTTATTATTATCATTGTTATTAACATTGTTATTATCACTATTATTGTCATTATTATTACAGTATTATTTTAATTATTATTGGCATCATTTTGAGATTTACATATACATGTGTATACATATATAATATATATATATACGGATATAGATATAACTATACATATACACATACATATGTGTATACATATAAATATACATATACCTATGTGTATATGCATATATAAATATTACATATGCACCTATGTGTATATATGTCTATATATACATGCATTCACATCACATATGTATACATATATACATATGGAGACCTATATATGTGACTACCTAATTATATATATATGTGAATACATACTGTATTTAGAGATGACTGCATCACATATTGTAGAGTGGTCCTCCATTTGTCACTGGTAAGTTAACCCATGTATATGTTTCACTCTGTGTCTGTTTCACTCTCAGACTTATTGCAAGGGGCCTAAGCTCTGACACTTTAACACTCAGATTTTAACCAAAAACTGCCAAGGAAAGCTTTCACACCTCAGGTTGCCAATGGTTCTATGGGCTGCACCTCCACTGGCAGCTGAGCTCACTGAGTGTGAATGTGTCAGAGCTTATGCCCTTAGAATAGGTGTGACAGTTAATTGGATTTGGTTTATAAGGGTCTGTGCCACAGTGCACTGCACACACATATTTCTGAAGGCACACACTACACAACAGTGAACTTGCTACTTGCAAATGGATTACCATTGTGAAGGATCTGGCACAGTCCTCCTTACATTTAGGAACACTGGTAAGTTATTCTTCACCTGATATTGCAATATTATGTATATATTATATATATCCAGCGGCTCGCCGCTGGAATTTAAATGCGCAACATGGAGGGCAGCGCACCGGGCGACAGCCCGGGCTCGTCCACCTGTCACATCCTGATAAGGCGGGGGGAGGTGGCGACCCCAGAGGTCGGCCGGGGCGGCAGCGAAGCGTGACAGCGCGCTAATGACCGTGACACCCATTAAGACCCGCGCGCACCTGATTCAGACGCTTTGAGCTGCTCAGCCTTAGCGCCCTCTCCACCCCTCCTGCACTGCGCGCATCCATCATGGCGGAGGACGGAGTTGACCTCTCCCTCCCACCCCTAAAGACAAGGAAGGGGGGGGGGGGAAGCTGGGTGCACGGGGGGAGGGCGCGCCGCCCACCAGACAGCGGGCCGGCCTGCCACCCTTCCCCCTGCAGGTACTGGGTTCGATACCCAACCCTTGACTTTACCTTTATTAATTTTCATTATATTATTAGCGCATTATATATTGTTACATTGCATTGCATATTTCTCATGCCCATTGGGGGCCGTGCGCGTGCCTGCTGCTCAGGTGTGTCACCCTCATGTGCTTGTCTGTTACATCACCTGTATAGTTGGACTTTAATAAAAAAGTCCTTTTTACTCCCCCCGTGTGTTGGCGTTCATTTAAATAATACATAAATATGTATGTGTATATATGCATAGATATACATATAGCTTTAAAAGTATGTGTATGTGTACATGTACATGCATAATCAAAAATAAAATAAATAAAATATATATGGAATATTATTTAGGGTAATGGCAGTGTTTGTTTAAAATCTGAGTGTGAAAGTGTCAGAGCTTAGGCCCCTTGCATTGTTGCAATGAGTCTGGATAGAGACACAGACTACATATGGATTAACTTAGCAGTGACAAATGGAGTACCAATCTAAGATATGTGATGCAGTCATATATATAGAGTCATGTATATGTCTGCATATGTATATATATAGATGTATATATATGTATGTATATGTATGTTAATATATATGTATGTATGTATATATGTGTATATGTATAACATTTATAGTAGGCATAGGGTGTTTGTGTTTCGGGGGGGGGGGGGCGGAGGCAGCAGCCTATTGGCGCCGGGAATCCTGGCTTCCCGGCTTCCCGGCGCTGAGACTCCCGGCACCAGGCCTCAATTCAAATAATATAAATATAAATAAAACGTGATAACCAACAATAAAATAAATGAAATATAAATGCAATCATATACAGGGTAAGTTTTTATTAATGTTGCTGTACCAGCAAGAAATGCCATATTTGTGGGGATTATGCATCAGATAATGTTATGTGTATGTATGTAGTTACATAATTGGGTCCTTAGTAGGTAGATATAAAAATTAATGTAAATAGGATATAAGTAATAGCACGAATACTACCATACTAACCAATATCAAAATGTTGGTCTAGATACAGTAGTTTGTACCAATGCCTCCATATGGCAGAAATAAATCTGAGATCACTCTCTTCTATTGTATATGTATGTATAAGTATGCATATGTATATAAAAAGTGATAACCAACAATACAATAAATCAAATACAATAATATTTATGGTAGGTTTTTCTTAATGTTGTACCAGCAAGACAAGCCATCTTTGTAGTGATTATGCATCAGATGCATAATCACAGTGAATTATTTATTATGCACATATATATTGGTATGCAAAAAATATATCTAAATGATGTACAGCAGTCCCCACAGGACCTCCTCCCCAAGTGGCAAGTGAAAGTATATGAGTGGGCCAAAGACCAGTATATACCCCCATGGTTGACTGGAGGTGGCCTATTGTTTGGGATTTACTGCTATACCAACACAGTACTGTCATGGGCAGTTCTGGCCTGTAGCCATATGTTGTAACTACTGAATTATTTCCTAATATTCACTGCTAATTTACTCAATCCGGTCCCAACTAAATGGCCTAGATATAATAAAGAAATTAGATATAATTTTTTGCTTTCTAGTGATATATTCAAAGCTGAAAACTTCCCAAAACTCAGTGTGCCACAACCATATTTGTGAACCTGCACACTAATCTTATATAAAATTCGACCTTGGAAATGAACTCGGTGGCAAAATGACCACCATAGCTAAAACGAGGTAAGCTCTCCAACCTGCTGTGTCACTTCGTCTTTGTACACATTGCCATACGATTCGCTCTATTTTAACTTTTTACTTGATCGGTAGGGCACTGTCAGCCCAGCCAGATACTTTCTATATATATTTTATGTGCGTATTTATATATACTTCCATGTTAATAAAGATTGTATCATCCACTCCGGTCTCCTCGTAATGCGTACTTACATATATATATATTTACATTCACAGCCGTTCTCCTTTGAGAAACCCTTCAGGTAAAGGGGGAGAGTTCTACCTACACCACTACTCTGGAGGGGAAGGAGGAGGTAGAGGTGAAGGAGAAGGAGGAGGAGGAGAATGCGAATCCCACCATCACTCCTAATTCAGAGCGAACACAAACACAAAGGGATCGATTGAGTTCGACACCAACATCTGTGACGAAACCCCAACATTTTCTACCAAACCTCACCATTTCTCCTGGTATGTATGATTTTGTTCACTCTTCTAATCCATCTTGCAGTCTCACTCACTCACTAACTCACTGACTCTCAGCATTCACTCAACTTATTTCTTGTACTTTTTTCCATCATCTTCATCATCATCAAAACACTAAATGATCTCATCTATGTTACAATATTTCTTGTATTTTCATTCAGCATCTCCATCATCATCATCATCATCATCATCATTAAAACGCTAAATGTTCTCATCTATATTACAGTTCTCACTAATAGAAAACTTGCACCACGAAACGAAAAACATGAAAAGAGTGTGCGCTTTCGACTAGGAGACGATATAGGAAGTGAGAGGTTTTTACTTACTTACTTACTTACTTACCTACTCACTTACTTATACGCTTGAGTTGAAGGAGAATGTGAATATAAAAGTGTATGCAAGCTTCTAGTAAATTAAAAAAATATGGGCAATCTTATCTTATCAGTTGAAATTATAGCTCAAGATTGGTTGACTTCCCCCTTTCCCCGTTCAGCTCTTTCTCCTCAGCAGTAAATGCCAATATGAATAATTCACTCAGTGAAAGTGTCTAGTATATAAAAGGGGTGGTGAAAAGACAATCAAATTAAAACAAATCAAAATCAATAAAATCAAAAACAATACAATAATCACACACACACACATATATACACATACACATATAAATCTATATATATATTTTATTTTTAATTTTCTTTTATTTCTCTTTCTTTCATTCCAAAACTTTTAAATAGCAGACAATGAACAGATGTTGAGAGGAGTGAAACCTCACCTGACAAGTCCTCCTCCTTCACCCCCACTTTCACCTCTAACCCTTCCGATGACCAACACAACCATCACCTCCACCGTCAACTCCATCGCCTCCACCATTGCATTAAGGAAATCGGAGGAGAGCCACGCCCACCTCACCTCGTGTTGTGTGGGTGACACACGTTCCGCGGTTCGTGAGGCCGTCCAGTCACTGGAGCTGCACGTAACGCTTTCCGCGATGTCGGAGAAATTCCCTCCCCCTACCCCTCCTCCTCCTCCTCCTCCTGCTCCACCACGACTGACACCACCTGCAGAAGTTGATCGAGTTCCAGCAACACTTGTTTTGGTATGTAAATATTTTGTTTAATCTTTCAAGAGATTGATAATAATAATAATAACTCTCATTCACGCACACACACACACGCACACACACAATTAGCTTTTAGTTTTAATAGTGGAAAGAAATTAGCTCAAAATTAAAACATAACCTCATCCTATTGACCTCATTTGACCTCTCTCTTGACCCCTCTTAAATTTCTCTCCTCCACATTGTGTATTGACGTGTAGTGAAAGTTGCAACTGCAGTGTGTAGGATTTCTTTTAGTATATTTTGATTCTTTTTCCCCTAACTAACCAACCTTCTATATTTTATTATTATTATTATTATCATATATATATATATAAATATTTATTCTTTTATTCTATTCCGATTCCTTTTCCTATTCACACATATAGTGAGAGGGGAAGGGAATAATAATACCAAACCAATGAAAACATGCTGTGTGTGTGCATGTGTGTGAGCGCATGCAAGAGCCCGTATTTGCTATGGGCTGGTGACAGATTGCAGTGTAGTTTAGTATTTAGGGGAGAAGAAATTGTCGTCTTAGCAAACATTCGATGATATATATATATATAAATTGCTCCTTTAATTATTTTATTTTATTTTATTTAAAGTAAATACTCTCTGTGTCTTATGTGAACCCCCCCCCCCGATTACTAGACTATTGAGCTTCATCTCTCACTCAAAAACTCAAAGTGGGAACAAAGCAAGTGTGGGAAGGATGTAGGAAACATTGAGAGGGTTTGCATATTATTATTATTACCACTATTAATTTATTCAATGAAGGAATGAAATACACAAGAACATATGCTTTCATTATAGGTTTTTATTTGCTTCAGTTTCACTAACTCTACACATAGTATCATCATAGCAACTACATCATCGTTAACAATCATCGTAAAACATTTGTAATATCACTCACACAAGAACATATGCTTTGATTATAGGTTTTATTTGCTTCAGTTTCACTAACTCTACACAAAGCAGCACTCCTAAACTACATCATCATTAACATCATCGTAAATCGGTTGTAATATCACTCACTACAATACAAGACAATACAATGCGTTACAATACATTTCATCATGCATCCGCATATACTATAGCTATTTCATACACACACTCACACACACACGCACACATACTCACACTACTCTTACTACTTCAACACTTAGTTTGAATATATGTGGGTGATTATGTGTGCGCATGTGTGTGTAAACTCTCTCGGGTAAAATGTTTTTCCATTTCTCTTTTCCCACTTCTCTTTTCCCACTTCTCTCTCTCTCTCTTTCTTTCTTTCACTCACTGTACTGATAGTGAAATCACCAATAACTTGCGCCGAAATAATTACTACCATGGAGGTGATCAAAGCTTCTTTAAACGAGATGCTTAATCTGGTAGAACCTCGCTTCAGAATAGGATAAACACCCTCCATATCAGTTCCATAGGTTGATTCTTCCACATTGAAACAGAATACGCTCCTTCCTTTTTGAAACTCTACAGGAGTTAATGTGCATAATTCCAGATGTCTATGAGCTTTAACCATAGCATGAAAAGCTTCAATCACTTCTCCTGTTGCAAAATTAGGTGTTAAAGGTTTATCTGGAACACTCCGCCCATCAATTTAAAAGGAAGCATACTCTACTTTACAATTCTCTAGATTGAAAGGATTTTTACTGTAACTTCCCGAATAAACTACATCATTCACCAGGGTTAAAGCGAGTTGATATGGGATTTTATCACCTAAAACGCCTGAAGCCTCCCATGACTTAACACCAGCAGGAATTGTAAATAACCTCATCATGGTTCGCGGATAAGTGATCTGAGCAGCATTAAGCCCGGAATTCTGAGCAAAATTCTCTGAATGGCTTAGCAATATTTCTGGTCTAATGCAAATATAGTTTACAGTCAGATACGTTTTTAGTAATTATAAGTTTATAGTTATCTCCTTCTGTAGGCGATAAAAGTCTGAAGGCGTCACTTTGTTGTTGGAACTCAAAGACTATTTCACAACCATTGACTAAAATCTTATCTAAGTCATCAATGAAATCCAATCCCAGAGGTCCTTTAAATTCCGCCACTTGTCCTTGGTGTGTGAGTTTATGACGAGAAAGCACTCCGTCATTGAATGTAGATTCTTCAGTTGAGGGAATTGCTCTCACCACCGCAAGCTTATCTTCATCATCCGGGAAAGATCCTCTCATTCTATCGTAACTAGAATTCCTCCCCTTAGTGTTTCCAAAAAGAGCTTTATAGTATTTTTATGCGCATACAACCCACCGACATCAGAGTTGATATATGAGTTATTGATTGTGGCGTTGACTTGATGGAAAACGTTATACAAAGGTTGGTTTGTTAGACTCACATCATCACTTATTGTCACTGGACAATTATCCGATTTAACAATTTTCATCACCACCATCATCTGAAGATTCCTTGTATTGAGATATCCTCCATTTGTTCCATCTACTTTGAATAGAATCCCTCCCTCATTGGAAAGGGTGGAGGTTGGGTGAATTTGAACATAATCCGAATAGAGTATACCCGCATCCATGCGAGGTTTGGGAAAGATATCGAGTCTCTCGGTATATCCTTCCACAGCATCTTGTAGAAGATATTCCTGCTGCATTTTGTGATGATGATGTTGTAGTTGGTGATCTCACCTACTTTCACTCACTAGCTCACCTACTTTCACTCACTCACTCACTCATTCACTCACTCACTCGCTGACTCACTCACTTTCTCATTTCCTTCTTTTTCGCTTAGTGAGAGGAGAAGGAGAGGTTTTAGATTTATGATCCTCACGCTTCTTCTTCTTCTTCTTCTCTTCACTATTTTTAACTCTCCCCCCTTTTGTTCTTCCGTAAGACTGACGCATGCGCTCTTGCATCAGTCTACTTATAGTGGACTGCTGGTTTTTCCTCTTTCTCCTTACCTTCCCTAATTTAGATGGAAGAGTGCTGAGTTCAATTTCCCCCAGCACGCTTTCTGATGTTAGGTTTAGTCTCTCCTGCTTCTCTTTGGTCTGATCTAAGACATGACTAACTGGTGAACACTGGTAAGTTATGCGAACACCAGGAGCAACTCAGTACAATGGCACTGGACTGGGACTGGGACACGTGCATACTCTGGTCCGAACGCGTTTTTAGCATGATAGACGATATGCGCCTGCCACGTGGTTGGGACGATATATATGCAATCAAAGACATACAACGGGACACCAAGGCAGTTGGCACATGCCTGGCAACTAAAAAGAAGAAAACAACAGACTACTAAAAACGCCGAGAAGAATACAGAGGATATGATTACGGTAACCGCACCGAGTTCTCCACAGCCACAGGTGGCCGTCCCTGCCACCAATGGAACTGGGTCAACGACTGCGGCCACTCATCAACACACGGTACATTACCCAACCGTTACTGCCACGTCTGTGCATGGTTCGCAAATAAATACCGGAAAGCGAACCCGCACCATGAGAACGAATGTAACAACAAAAAACGAGCTCTCGAGAAGAAGCAAGCAGTCGAGTCAGAATCACCAAGCATCACCGATGCAGCACGGTCGGGTTTTCAGTCAATCGGCCGGCAGCAGCACCCACAGTACCCAACGGCAGTGCTGAGCTTCCGTCCGATGACAATAACGAAAACAACACACATGGTGAGCGACCTAGTCTTAAGCCCAACAACCTTGACACTGGGTTGAGTAGTTCAACCACGACCATCCACCTCACAATCTCACAACCCACCCCGCCACCCACCTCCCTCGTTGTTCACCCCGCGCACTCCCCTGCCCACGCCACTCCTGACCCACTTAACGCCACAAGCTCAACCATCACCGCCAGCTCCCCTCCACCATTAAGTGGGTCACTCTCCCCCCTCCCCCAGCACACACCTCCTAGGGCCGTGGCACGCACGTCCGCCACCAATGCCTGCTGCTCCCACCACAGTACCCACGCCACCACTGACCCAGATAACACCACATGCTCAAGGAACACGCCCACCACCTCGCCTCAACCACACACATCCGGGCTCTCACCCCCACGCCTCAACCCCACCCCCCGGCGGCGGCCACGCCCCCTCCCTTGGCGTTGTATACACACCTTACACGGCCACCCAGCAACGCCGGACCAACGCAGTCAATGGCCACCCCGCCCCCGCCCTCCCCACCCAACCACCAACTAACACTAAAAGTGGTGCAGCCCTCCCAAACATCGTCGGTGTCTACCCACAAGTCAAGGAAGCAGCCTAGGAGACTGACGAGGCTCTTACGAATGACGACAGACGATGAGCAGATGAAGACGTCAACGCTATAACCAATGACGACCTAATAACTTCGGCCATCCCCTACAACCCTCCCCAATAACATGGTCGCTTGAGTACCCGTCCCATCAGGCCTCACTATAAACAAATGGAGACAATACCTCGTCGGCTACCATGACCAACAACTAGTCGAATACCTCGAGTTTGGCTGGCCGGCCGACTTCACCGGAGACCAGCCACCAATCCCCTCGATCACCAACCACAAGGAGGACCCAGCTCACATGACCTGGATAGAGAGATACGTACAGACCGAGGTCGGACATGGTGCACCCCTGCACCCGTTCGCGAGTCCCCCCTTCACCCACTGGGCACAGACCAGCCCCATGATGACCCGCTCCAAAAAGAACACCAATGAGAGGCGGGTCATCGTGGACCTCAGCTACCCCAGGGGCGCGAGTGTTAATGCTGGCATCAGGAAGGGCCAGTACCAAGGATGGCCTGTGACCTACACACTGCCAGGCATACAAGACCTTGCCGACGAGGTGACCCGTCTGGGCGACACTTGCTACCTATGGTCAGCGGATCTGGCAAGGGCGTACCATCAATTCTGTGCTTGCCCACTTTCTGTCCCACTATACGGGATAAATTTACATGGACTAACCTACTTCAATGTCGCCCCGCTATTCGGATGCCGTACTTCCTCCTTAGCATGCCCATGGTCTACCTCCTGAGGCTGCAGGGCCAGCACGCACTCTGCTACCTCGACGATTTCCCCTTCCCTCCTGACTGTATTAAATGCCTTAGTGAAATCGACAAATACCATGTACAGTGGTCAGTCCTGCTCAATGCACTTTTCTTGTAGCTGTCGGAGACAAAATATCATATCCACGGTGCTCCGGTTACCTCTGAAGCCACACTGTGACTCCAGAACTACATCAGGTGTTATGTGAATAGATAGTCTGTTGAGTAGGATCCTGGCGAAGATCTTGCCTGCTATGGAAAGAAGAGAGATTCCTCTATAGTTCCCACAGTCTGTTCGATCACCTTTCTTGTAGATGGTTACAATGCTGGCATCCTTCCATGCTTGGGGTACAGAACCCTCCTCCCAGGCATTGGTGATTAGTTGGTGCAGTTTGTTGGATGTTGTCCAGAGCTTTGTGATCTATGTCACCAGGGACATTGAGTAGCTTCTGGAAGTGTTCACTCCATCTTGCCACAACTCTCTTGCTGTCAGAAAAGGTCTCCATTCCATCTGTTGATTTCAGGTGAACAGGTCCCTTCTTCACGGGTCCCCACACTTCCTTCAGTCCGCTGTAGAAGCCCTTCATGTTGTTTCTCTCTGCAGCTCTCTGCAGCTCCTCTGCCTTCATTTCCCACCAGTCTGACTTCAATGCACGGCTTCATTTTTGTATCAATCTGCAGGCATTTGTGTATGCTGCAGTGGTGGATCTAGTGTTCCTGGTCTGCAACACTCTCTGGTGGGCTTGGTCTCTTCTGCTCATAAGATTCTGTAGCTCCTGATTGTTGGGGTCCAACCAGTCCTGATGTTTTCTGTCTGGCTTGCCGAGATATGTTTTAGCTGTGTTGTATACAACCTGCTGCAAAGCTGCCCATTCCTCGTCTGGTGTTGGGCTTTCCTTCTTCTCCCATTGTGCGAGTGCGCTGTCCATCTCCCGCTCGAAGCTCTCCCTGTGACTGATGGTACTTAATTTTGCTGTGTTGAGCTTTGTCGGTTTATTTGTCCCTTGCCTGTTGTGCTTTTGCCGTATTCTGAATGCCACTTTTGACCTTAGAATCTGGTGATCGGTCCAGCAGTTAGCTCCACATATGGCTCGAGTACTGTGGATGTCCATCTTATCCCGGCACCTTGTGATGATGGTGAAGTCGATCATATGCCAGTGTCTGGAACGAGGATGCATCCAAGTAGTCTTGCGTTCATCCTTCTGCTTGAACATGGTGTTTGTCACTATCAGTTCGAACTCAGAGCACAAAGTCAGTAGGAGCTCGCCATTGGAGTTGCATTTCCCGATTCCATGTTTGCCCATGACCAAGGGCCACTTTTTCATTGTCTCTTCCTATCCTTGCATTGAAGTCTCCTATCAGCAGTAGCTTATCAGTGTGAGGGATGTCACTAAGCGTAGTTGCCAGCTGGTTGTAGAAGGCCTCCTTGTTATCATCTGGGTTTGTCATTGTTGGAGCGTACACACTGATAATTGTAGCAAAGTTGTCCTTGCTCAAAGGTAGTCTCATCGTCATGATTCTGTCACTTACTGGCCATGGCATTTCTGTCAGCTTTGTGATGATGTCCTTTTTGATAGCAAAGCCCACTCCGGCCTCCCTTCTCTCTCCTTCGGGTTTGCCACTCCAGAAGAAAGAGTATTCCAGGTAATTCAGACTACCAGACTCTGAGAACCTTGTTTCGCATTGGGTGGCAATGTCGATGTTGTATTTTGCCAGTTCCATTGCTACTAGTGCCGTACGTCTTTCTGGTCAGGTCAGCTGCTTCTCGGTCGAGAAGAGTCCTGACGTTCCATTGGGCAATTGTCAGTAGTTGTGTTGTGTTGCGTTGTGTTCCTCCTAGCTGATTTTCCGCTGTCGACGGAAGATGAGCTCAAGCAGCGCGGTCCTTGGTAACCCGGGCGACGACCGAGCCGGTATGGTGTTTCGTGCGGTTGTACATTGCATGAAAGCTGCCTGCAAAAGTGTTGAAGTGATGCTGGCTTTTGCAAGTTACCAGCGGCACTCTCTCGGGAAGCAAATAGAGGTTTAACCCCGGCAAGAACATGTCAAGACAGGCGCAAAACTATTTGTCCCTGCAGTGGCTGGTCGGGAGATGTTGGAGTTCCATACATCAACCGCCCTTAATGCTGCCACAGTGACATGGTTTTCTGTTTAGGGTTTGCTCCCTTAGCCTTCGGTTCTGTCAAGAACCTATACCACAAGGCAGTGGTTTACAACTCTGCAAGGCAGGGGCGTCAAACTCCCTGAGGTATTGCTATACCTGCAATACCTGCATAGAGGTTGGCTATAAGAAATACATAACTTATCTAGTTTCTTATGTATAGATTCCCAGCGTGTTTTTGATAGTGCTTTCAATGCTTCCTGTATCTCACTCAGGTAAATCTCCATCTTAGAAAGCAATTTATTAAAATTGTTGTCAATTATGCATTTAGGTTCTAAATAACCTGGAACATTTGAAGAAATGCTAACACAAATGGGTTTGTGTTCTGTACACCACTTTAAATTCCTTTGCTCATCATCATCATCATCATCATCGTCTTCATCATTTCCATCCTCAACAACATCTACACCACCACCACCGCCACCACCACCTCCAACACCAACTTGTAATTCTCTTTGCTGTTGGTGCTGAATATTTTTGGCTGGTAGGGAGACATTCAAAATCGTAAGCCACAAACCAGGGTAAGTTTTGCAAGTGAAGTTCAGTATCTATATTCAAACTATCTCGCAACTCCTCAAATATAGTCTTTGAAGGTGAATATATTACTCCTGGATAAATAAAACTCACCCTGTTCGCACAAACTTTCTCATGTCTTATGATTTTGTGTTTCAAAGAGAACTACTTACTAGCATACGACTCCATATTCGAGATATAACCAAAATGTGAATTGAATAGATTAAGATTGAGGGGGAGGGAGTGAAAGGAGAATTGAGAGGAGTAGAGAGATATGTATGAATCTTCTTCTCGCAAAGAGTAAATATTTATATTAACACTAAAGCATGATTCCAAATTTGGCAGATCTTCTAATGATACGCCGGCAAAACTCCTTTTCTTACTCTTGTGGAATTCATTCCAAACCGGATTGAGGAAAAATAACCATTTGTCACATAGTTTCATAACTATACTTCGCAGATTATGTATATTCCTCTCTCTATGATAAGCTAAGCAATGGAAAAAACATAGTTGATCTTTCCCGAGATTGGTTTCACTAATTCCTTCCGCATCTAGGAAGTTATTTATAGATAGTTTTTTTTAATGTAATCTGGAAAAATAAGGGAATTGGATCTCCCAATCACAAAAGATTTTCTAAAAGCATAATAATTGACATTAGTAATGTAAACCTTGTGTCATTTGGAATTCTCACCCACGGCTTGAATTAAACGTTCCGCATCAATCTTTCTAATATGATCAAATAAGCGTGTTAGATCGTCTAGGTTATTAACAGAGTGTGGAAAATTGAATATTGTTGAATTAAAATAAGCGGTAAAATAACGATATTCACCAGTTTCAATCGATTTCAAAATTAAACCAAAAGCAAAATTTATCTTAAATGAGTTCTTTTCAAATTCATAAATACAACGAATGTGTTCTTCTAATATCAAACTATCTCCAGTATAATACACCATGGGGAAATTATAGATACCTCTAACCCTAGCTGCTAGAATAGTGTCATGATTTTCTGTATGAACCACTTGCAAAGGCATGTGAATTATCTCTCCTTCTCCCCAAGGTGGGGGGATATTTGAATCTGTCATCCATGGTTCTTGATGCGATTGACTCCCTTCTGAAGCGTGAATCCATCTATGGGAAATCAAATGATGCCATGATGCGAAATGCTTACCACAATCTTCGCAAGTAATGACGGAATGAGATTTTGAAACAGAACTGGGTTGGAATACTCCACTTGGATCTCTCTGTCTTTTAAAAGAGTTTGTTTTTTCATTCACACGACCCGCACCACCATCACCACCAGCAGAATATTCATCATCATCATCATTAGTATCAGTTCTTATGAATCGCGAAGAAGAAGAAGAAGATGGGGTGGGAGTTGTGACATAATCAGCGTGATATAACCACATATGCTTATTGAGAAGTTTAATATTTCCAAATGTCACAGAATATAGAGAACATTTAACACAATGCATCTTCATATGGTGTAGTAGTTCATTCATGTATGAATATTCTTCACCACTTTCTCCACAATTATAACAAGAAGACCTTGTGGAAACATCTTTCCCAATTTGTGAAATAGGTGAAGAAGGGGGTGAAGTGGGTGTAACTCTCCCAATTTTACATCTGTTCTCATGTCTTCTTCGACCAAACAGGGAGCGGAAAGTTTGCCGACAGTGAATGCAAGCCAACGATTGAAGCTCTGCATGACAGGTGAATACAAGTCGCCGATGCTTCGCCATTGAGATAGTCTTGAAGATCTTCAAAGACGAGTCACACAAAAAATGCTGAAAGGATGAAGAAGGATGGGGGGATATATATATATATAATATAAGTATATATCATCAACATTTATTGTAAAAAAATAATATATACATCCGATTCCATTTCACTGTGCTGAGTATATATATTTAGTACAAAATATGTATTACAACATATTTTTTTATTTTGAAAAAAAATACATAAATTTAAATAAGTACATAAATTAATCAAATATATATCATCAACATTTATTGTAGAAATAATATATACATCCGATTTCATTTCACTGTGCTGAGTATATATTATATACAAAATATGTAGTACAACATATTTTCTATTTTGAAAAAAAATATCTAAATTTAAATAAGTACATAAATTAATGAAATATATAGAAATAAATAAGATATGAGTAAACATACCTGATGTTTTCCCATGTTGTTCTTCGCTTAAATATTGATGTTACTTCATCAAAACTCCCTCACTAACTGATATGATGTTACCTCTGAAAGCGTCTACCAACTAGCTCAATGACGTCACCACTTTGGGTTTTCGGGTTTTCATAGGGGGGTTTGGGGGGAAGCATTCTATTTTTAGCAATAACATCCACCACCCCCAGCACCACCCCCAGCACCACTTCCATGCTCAATGACGTCACCATTTGGGTTTTTGGGGGGAATGATGGGGGTGGAGGTGGCAGATGTTACCGCGCTGAAAATGCTCAATGACGTCATCGTTTGGGTTCGCTGGGGGAGAAGATGGGGGCGGAGGTGGCAGATGTTACCGCGCGAAAATGCTCAATGACGTCATCGTTTGGGTTCGCTGGGGGGGGGATGATGGGGGGGTGGGGGTGGCAGATGGTATCGCGCGCTGAAAATGCTCAATGACGTCATCGTTTGGGTTCGCGATGAAAATGCTCAATGACGTCATCGGTTGGGTTCGCCCTGAAAATGCTCAATAACGTCATCGTTTGGGTTCGCTGGTGGGGGGAATGATGGGGGTGGGCGTGGAGGTCGCAGATGTTACCGCGCTTAAAATGCTCAATGACGTCATCGGTTGGGTTCGCTGGGGGTGAATGATGGGGGGGTGGGGGTGGCAGATGGTATCCCACCCTGAAAATGCTCAATGACATCATCGGTTGGGTTCGCGCGCCCACACACACACACACACACACACACACACACACAATCATAGGTCATCTAAGGACAAACAGGTCATCTAAGTACAAACCTACCCCCCCACCCTAAAAGAACGGGTCATCTAAGGACAAACATACCCCCCACCCTAAAAGAACGGGTCATCTAAGGTCAATGGATTCTCTCAGATGGGGTCATCAAGTGCAATGGACTCTCTCAGAGCCAGGATTACGTCATTTTACGCTCAATCGAACCCTACTATACTACATACAGGATTACGGTGCAGGTTCACAAATATGGTTGTGGAACACTGAGTTTTAGGATGTTTTCATATTGGAATACATCACTAGAAAGGCAAAAATTATATCTAATTTCCTGGATATTCCTGGGAGCGGATTGATTAAATTAACAGTGAATATTAGGAAATAATTCAGTAGTTACAACACATGGCCACAGTATGAAATCCCGTATTTTGGCGGTCCCCGCATATTCTATATGCGGGCGTTTGAGTTCTATTTATGACCGATCCAGTTAGGTGGTATGCGCGGGTTATGGTTATCTTTTCTTATGGTTACTCATGTTATTAGTGATACTGCTCTACACGGCCAGAATGCACTACTATCCTGCATAAGGCATACTATCCTGCATAAGGTCTACTATCCTGCATATATAGTTTTTATGCAGAAGGCATACTATCCTGCATAAGGCATACTATCCTGCATAAGGCATACTATCCTGCAGAAGCCATACTATCCTGATTCCCCTCTTTTGATATCTTCGATTCATATGAATTATATATCAGAGCTTACCCTATAGTAGAGACACACATGACACAACATGCGATTCGAGTCCAGCACCAGCAGAAGTGTAGATGGATAATGATCCTCATGCTTAGTTCAGTTTATATACATGCAACAGTGGATGTGATAGACATTCTAATTGGTTGGTTTAAGGGCTCACCCCCCTCCCACCCAGCTTTGGCCACCACCTGGCTATCATGGGCTTAGCTAACATGTGGTGACTGTGTGGCTGGGTGAGATAAGGGGGAAGGATTGGCTGCTTTAAGGACTCACCCTCCTCCCACCCAGCTTTGGCCACCACCTGGCTATCATGGGCTTAGCTAACATGTGGTGACTGTGTGGCTGGGTGAGATAAGGGGGAAGGATTGGCTGCTTTAAGGACTCACCCTCCTCCCACCCAGCTTTGGCCACCACCTGGCTATCATGGGCTTAGATAACATGTGGTGACTGTGTGTCTGGGTGAGATAAGGGGGAAGGATTGTGCTTAAAGGGGCATTGTTTCCCTCCCCTGGTGTGAGCTTTATAAAGGGAGTACTGTTTCATGTTTCGGTATCTATTTTCAATATACACTTAATTGGAGAATTTTACAACCTTCGGTACGTTCTGGCCTCAGTGTGGGCCTTTAAAGCTAGCTTTTCAGGCACTCACCCGATGCTAGAGATAATCCCAGAATAGTTCCAGCTTTCCTCGAAGCGGTTCCATGTTAATTCTATAAATTTTGGCATGCTTTAATTCTTGATGGATTTCATTTCCCGCTACCAGATGCTACTTATTGATATTGATTTACTTTGACAGACAGAATTCCGGCCCTCCTGCACCCTTTTGCGTCTTTCGTCGGTTGACTGCCCACTTCGCGGGTACGGGGTTTGGGCGTTTGGTGCTTTCCAGTCGGGCAGCACATTTCGTGTGTGGTTGGTTACCCGACTGAGTATTACGCATGGCACACGGTGTCATGCATGACCTTTTTACTGAAGTAAAACAAGAAAACATTTTAGCCTTTTTGAGGGCAGCTGGTTTGTACCACCTTATATAGGTTTTTAAACAAATTTCATCTGTGAATAATACTATCATTTAGAATTTTATTAAGTTGACCAGAAACTATATGATTGTGAGTTTACAAAATTCATGAGTGTCCATTGACACAAAATTGATTGTATGCTTTTACATGTAAAAGCGATGGTTTGAACAAAAACAAACATTTCTCGCCATGAATATGGCCTATGCTGCCGACACGGCGTAAAGCAACCACCAATCAATCAATCTATGATCCACCTTAAATTATTATCAATGCAATATATCTCATTGGTGTACATATCAATTACCGATCAAATGCATAGGAAACTGGCTTGGGCAATCCCACCCTACTGATCAATTAGAAATAACTGTAAATAAATGAAGAAAAAACACCAAGGCGAGCGTGCACCGATAAGTGGCAACGTGCTGGTCGGGCGGGCAGTGACTAGCCAAGCCAGGACCGGCGAGGAAGGGAACCGCAACGCCCCCCGGCGGATTGAACTAGAACCTGCTGCGGATCCTGCCGGTGGTGCTGACTAGGGCATCTTAACTCTCCCGCCCGAACCGACGACAACGTTGACCTGGCGGATCAGACCTAATGGGGCTGTCACACTAAGACGCTTTTTCCGGCGGCCCGTCAGCATTGAAAATAAAATTAAAGCGTCGAGAAACGTTAAACTTTTAGGGGAAATATGGGGAAATTGGACATTGGCACAGCGTGTGAGTAGCGTGTTGTTAGCGCGTGGCCAACGGGTGTCGACGTTTCAGCAAAACAAAAACAATTTGGAATTGTCAGGTTGTCGCAACGATGGGGGGGTGGGGCGCGCGGCGTGTGGAGAGCATTATGTCAACGTTGCGCCTTTATTTACTCAAGCTGTGTGAGCTGACGACGCGTTCGCTAACCGTTCCATAATCGTTCACAAAACGCTAGCAGAACGCTATCATAACGCTATCAGTATGCCCCCCAACGTTAAAGGAACGCTGTACACGCCGACACAACGTCCAAAGTATCGAGAAATGCTCCCCGAACGCTGACAGGGCGCCCGCTACACGTTAGGCACACGTCCAGCGAACGTTATGGACGCGCTGACCGGATGCACCCAATCGTTTAAAACAATATCAACACAATATCAACGTCAATCGACGTTACGCAATGTCCTGCCAGTGTTCTTCTAACGCGCTTTGGGTGCGTTTTGACGTCCGCCTAACGTCCTCGTAACATCCTTACCCATAAATTTGCATGCGCTGTCGGTCGTTGTTTTTTTTTACATGCTAATAACATCTAGCGACCTGCTACGCTCGCCGACGTCCTCCGGCGACTGTCAATGTCCAGGATAGTGTACCGATGTGTACCGACGTTCGCATAACGTTCCCCTAACGTTTCCCGACGTTTCAGCAAAAAATGACATACATCGACGCGCGTTGGAGAGAAACGTCATAGTGTGACAGCCCCATAACTCTACCGGGAGCCCACAACGGCTCCCAGCCCAGCTGCACCCTACACCCCTATATACACGTATATACGCAGTAGAAAAGGCGGGTGGTGGTGATGGTCCGGCGTCTAGAGGAGAAGTGCCGATGGGGCGGAGGCAGGGGCAGAAGTGACGTCAGATACGGTTCACCAGGTACAGGTGGCGACACCAGTGTGGCGTGCTCAGCCGTGTACCATGCTCAGCCGTGTGCATAGACTCAAACTCAAGGCATTGTCAATGGTCGTGAGTCACTAACCATATAAATTTAATATAATGTTTTTGGTGAAGATGTTTTCTATATGTGTACCAAGCGATTTGTTAATAGGTGGTGTGGTTTTAGAGATATTTCACTTGTTCTGTATTTTCTGTATGAAGATTACTCACGACCATTGATAATGCCTTGAGTTTGAGTCTAATCACACGGCTGAGCACGGTACACGGCTGAGCACGCCACACCGGCGAGTGCGCCGGTGTCGCCACTTGGAGTTAGTGTAGTTTGGCCGCCTATGGATAAAAGGGGGGGGGGGGGGAGGGATGGGTCGTAACGTTCAGGCCGGGTGTGGAATAGGGCATCGGTATAACTCCCGTCTCGGTCCCGAATTACCCATATTGCCAAAGCAATATGACCCATGTCGTTTTTATCCAGACATCTAGGTAATTTATGTATATGATGAACAATAATACATTTTTACTTGAGGTGTGCACTTCCGGAAAGAAGCATGAAGCTTTGTCCTCGGGGGTTTTTGGGTATGCTGATTTTAAAAATTGTGGGAACCACAACGTCACTCCAACGGTTCCCACCCAAAATTAGGAAATTCTAAATGGCCACCGCAAAACATGTTTTTGCCCATAAAACGGTTCTAAGTCCCCCGATTACCATGATCTTGATGTCTATACCTATGTTATTAAGGTCAAGGAATCCAATAAAACACATGTGAAGACCCATAACATACATCTTCATGGTGAAAATTGAAAAACATGCTCATAACAATAATTTGTTAAACACCAACTTTCTTTAAATTTGGCGTTGTTGTTTTACTTCTTCCTGGTAATTGAGGATTAAAAGCAGAAGAGATTCAGATGATATTGGTGATCTTAAATTTCTCACATTATGCTAATTAATTTAAATCCTTTCAATGATTTCACATTTCAGAGTTTATTAAGCGTTTAGATACAAAGATGATACCTGGCACAGACATCAATACTAATGACATTTCTTCTCAGCAGGGTCATAATCACAAGGAACAAGTACATTTAACCCGTTATAATTCCTATTGTTCAGAAACCAGTGGCATTCATGTCTTGATGGTCATCTAGGCGATCACCATGTCCAAAAGGCTTAGATTTGCTACTCGGGCTTGTGCTGCACCAGTTCAATCGACAAACTGGGACCTATGTGCTCTGTGCCAAGAACTTTGTGGAACTCCCATAAACCCATCAGCAACAGGTTATGCATCGCTGGCCACAAATTTATCTGCCCTTCATGAACTAAACAATCAGGGATGAAAGACCTCCACGATTTCGCGGATTTCCACGATTTTGATAAATTTGCATTTTTTTGATAGTGAAGATAAATGGCAGAAAAAATGTTACGTCCTGTGTAATGCAACAAAAGTGGAGAGAGCCAGGATGATGGAAGAAAAAGCTTGCCTGGCGTCCATCGTTGGCATCAAATCACACAATGCACCAAACAAGCAAATCTGACTTGATGGAATGTTTGGAACCATTGGTACCTCAACTGGAATCTGCACCAAATGTTGATGTCAAAATAGTCGATGGTGCTGCCCTTGTGCACACACTTGATCCAAAGAAGTCAAAGGTTCCTGTCAAAACATTCCAGGACTATTCAGAACTGGTGTTCTTGCCCTATTTAGAATGCATGCTACAAGACATTGTTTGGATGTTGTTTGGGATGTATATAAGGAGGACAGCCTAAAGGCACAAACATGACAGAACCGTTGAACTTGTAACCATCTCCAGGTTGCCAACAACACTAACATTCCTGGTAACTGAATAACTTCCTTCATTGTGATTCAAACAAAGAGAGCCTGTTCCAACTTCTAGCCAATGCAATACAGGGGTTTCAACCCCATCAACTTAAGCTAGTCATCTCCACACATGGAAAGAATGCTGTTTCATCTCCCATAGCTGACCTCTCCGACTTGTTCTGCACTCATGAAGAAGCAGACACACAGCTACTGTTTCATCAAGGATTTACCAAGCTGATGATACATGCAACAAATACTGACATGGTGGTTCTTGCAATTGCTGTGTCAAGTGTCTTAAAGGATTGCAAAATATGGGTAGCATTTCATCATGGTTCTAAACTACCCTACGTCCCCTGAACCTGATTTCAGCTGAATTAGGCAATGATGCATCATGGGGTATTCTCTTCTTGCATGCGATATCAGGATCTGATACGGTTTTCGCCTTCTATGGAATTGGAAAGAAAACAGCTTGGGCTGTATGGCGTAATATGCCTCAGCTCACACCTACTTTCTTTCATTTATCTCATGCGCCAACTCAGATATCCCCAGACGAAATGGGGCAAATAGAAAGATATGTTGTTCTTTTGTATCAGCGAACATCAGCACTTAGCCATGTGAATGAAGCCAGGAAGCAGTTGTTCAGACATAACTGTAAGATGGTAAACTTTCCTCCAACATTACATGGCCTAGAATAGCATGTGAAAAGGTTTGTTTTTCAGGCAGGGCATATCTGGGGACAGTCACTTATAGGAGGACCCATCACCGGATTTATGGGGCTGGGAGAGCGCGAAAGATGATTCTCCATGGATTCCATACTGGACCACTCTTACAGAGGCAGCCAAAGGTTGTCAAGAACTGTTAAAATGTGGATGTAAAAAGGACCACTAAAAGATGCAAGTGTGTCAAGACAAATCTGCCATGTACACAGTTGTGCTTTTGTTTGGGACAGTGTAGCCAAGAGTAAGAAGCTTGTAAGAAGATCAATAATTTGATAATGTTTTAAAGGAACACTTTTGCCGTAACCAGTTCCAGCCGTTCTGAGCAAAACATATTCAAAAAGAGGTAACTGATAACTTCATAGATGAATAGTACTGAGGATATAGGCTACTAGAACAATCCACAACCCAAGGTGGTAATTCTTGGAACTTGTTCAAGTCATTTAGTTCTATGGCATATGTGTTCCTTTATCAGAATGTAAGACACACAATCAGATTCCTCAACATTGGTACTAAGATGGTAATCGGTACACTTACATATACGCTGTTGCAAAAAAATTGAAGTTATGAGCGTTTTTTAATAGTTTCACCATGAACATGTATGTTATGAAAGTTCAAATGTATTTTATTGGGTTCCTTGACCTTAAAAACATAGACATAGACATCAAGATCATGCTAATTGGGGCACTTAGAGCCGTTTTATTGGCAAAAACACGTTTTGCGGTGGCCATTTTGAATTTCTTAATTTTGGATGGGAACCATTGGAGTGACATCGTGGTTCCCGCAATTTTTTAAATCAGCATACCCCAAAACCCCCTAGGACAAAGTTTCATGCTTCTTTCCAGAAGTGCACACCAATTTCACATATCCGCCCCACTATAATCAGGAAAAACGTTAACACAGCAAATATAGTTATGGCATTTTTAATTAAGGAAAGTTAAATGTCAGGTTATACAAATGTCAGCTCACAAATGCTTAAGAAACGAGGCTAGAGATGCTATGGTCCTACTTTCCACTTTCATCTGTAGGGTGGGTGGGAGGCCAATTTAAGGCTGGTTATTATCTCCTGGCTCCTCCGATCTTAATGACCAAACCCGGTCGCTGCGTCACCTTATATAGCAAAAGTCTGCCTGAAAAGGGGCGCATCAGCAGTTCGAGTGTACTGCGTAATACGTCATCAAGTCCTGTTTACCCGATCGGCAACCAGGTTCATAAAATACCCGCTAGTCGGCGTTTGAGTTTGTTACATAGTTCTAAAGAATTCCGCTAGTCAGCGACACAATAGACGTCCTTAGTACTGGCACGCCTTGGTCTGTATTCGCGATCCTGATTACCTGCAATGCCAAAGCATTACACACAATGGACCCAGTACTGAGCCCTGTGGCACTTCACATTTGGTTGGTAGCTGTGGAGATAACCTCCCGTTTGCCTTTGTTCTCTGTTGTCTTCCAGATGGGTAATCCTCTATCCAGGCTCGTGTATTTCCTTTTATTCCTATCTTATCCAGTTTTTTAACATGATTGTGTGATCTACTGTATCAAAGGCTTTGCTAAAGTCTATGAAAGCTGTAACTACAATTAGTTTTATTATTGATTGCTGAAAAGATGTCATCTGTCAATATTGCTATTGTTTTGACAGTTGAGTGGCATTTTCTAAAACCTCAGTCTTTCATTTAGTATGTGATTTTTTTCTAAGTGTTCACTTATATGCCTATTGTATTTTTTTGTATAGTTTATCTGGTGGTTGTAGTATGGAAAGAGGCCTATAATTGCCAATGTCCTGCCTATCTCCTGTCTTGAAAAGTGGTGTGACGGTGGCTACTTTCCATTGTTCAACAAATTTACCTAATTCAAGTGAGCTATTGAACATCGCTGTCATTGCTGTGGGGATTGCCTGTAGGGCATCTTTCATTTCTTTGGCAGAGATGTTGTCAGTCCACTAGCTTTATTTGTGTCTATCTTATTTATCAGTGTTAAGATTTCATCTTCATTTGTTTTGCAAGTGTAAATGCTGTTTATTATCTCTATGCTTTTGTATTCCCATGGTGTATGGAATTTCTCAGATAGCTTTTCACCTATTGTTGAGAAGTGTGGGTTTAGCTGGCAATAGTTTCTGGTTTTTCTAGGTTGCTTCCTTCATCTAAGAGTGTGATTTTATGTTTGGGTTTTGTGTGTGGGATGAGGGTTTTTTACATTGTTCCATTGTTGTCATTTTTCCATGTGCTATCTTGTTATATTATGTATTGTCTTTTAGCTTCTCTGACTAGTACTAGTGAGTTCCCTCTAGCTAATCTGTATTGTTGCTTGTCTTCTTCTAGTCCTGAGTTGTTAGCCTTTCTACCTAGTATCCACTTCTTGTTAATGGCTTCTAGTATATCTTTGCCTATCCATGTACAATATTTCTACATCCTCGGCCATCATGAACACCAGATAATACCACAAACTCTCCCCCTTCATTTCACCTCTGATGCCCCTCTCAAACAAACCCTTAAACAACCCCATAAGGAAGAAAGGGAAGACAAGCCACAAAGATTGACAGTGAAGATGTGCTTTAATGGCATCAACTCCTGTTCCATAAGGAACCTACGTAGATTCGACATCATCACCCTCCACCCTTTCCTTTAGTGCCTACATAGAATCTCATTACCTCTTTAGCCTGTCTATGAACCAGTGCCTACAGCCCATTGAACCGGAGTCCCTTGGTTGATGCGCTCCACTCAATTTAGATATATGTATTTTGTTAGCATCAGACAGACTGTCTGGGGTCCTGCTCTAGAGTAGGTGTGTCTCATTCAAGAGCCAGGAGTAGTCTTCCCTCTCCAGTGTGCCTGAAGCAGTGTTTTGCATAATTAATCTCAAAGTGAGGCTAGTGTGGTCAGAGGGGCAAGGCAGTGCAGGTGACTGGGCAGCCCACAGCCAGCCAATCAGGCACCCCCACAGCTTGGGAGGGTGACACCCCCCCAGTAGTGGTAGCTGTCACTCAACCAAGCTTCAGGTGGGGACTGTGTGTATATGCAGATTAGGCTGGTGTGCCTCCCTACCGGTCTAGTAGGGACAGGTAGCTGCAGACAGTTACAAATATATGTATATTAACAATGTCCTTTTCCTCCATTGGCACTTGTTATGGGTGCATAGAAGAAGCTTGTGTAGTATAAAGCATTTATACAAATATTATTCTGGATGGAACCTGTTGATAATATTATCGGTGGGGCGGATTCAAACCCGCTACCCCCCACCTTGCTCTACTGGGCCTGGGGAACGGCCAGCTGTAGGGGGCTGGGGAACGTCTAAACCTGCTACATGTCGGACGCATGTGCCAAGCCTCCGAGCATCCAGGCGGACCGAGGCAAGTCTAGGCGGAAATGTGTCAGGCGAATGTGCACGCCTCCAGCTCCCAATGGTCCTCGTGTATATCGGCCCATTAGAATCTGAGTTCTATATATTGGAACTGTGCAGGGAAAGATAATCACCATTGTGAATACATTGTTCAAGATGACCTTAATTATGATAAATGTGATGCAGTGCATTGTGATGTTTCAGGTGATGCGAATTTATTAAGTGCTGTGCCTTGTACTAATCCTTCAGGTGAAATGTATGTTGCTGGGATTGTGAGTTGTGATGATGCTAATGTTGTTCGTGCCTGTACTACAAATGTTGCCGTTGGGGAAATTCAGGTGACGGCTCTGAGAGGCGGGGAGGCAGCCGAAGTGGCTGCAGAGGTGCTGGCGAGCCCTGGCAACAGGCATGCGTAATCTCGCCATGTTGGGGATGAGGGCGACCTGCCACGAGGGGATGTCGGCACTGAGGCGGGGAGTAGTCAGTACTTAACCCACCCGGGGCTGGGCAATGAAAATGGCGATTGGCTTAGGATAGTCGGCCCAGACCATTCTCAGCCAGAGCATGATGAGCTGTACTGCTCGTTGTGGGTAGTTGACCAATGTGGTGACGAGCGCATGGAAAAATGTATCGATGTTTATACGGCGTGTCTGCTAGGCATGTGTAAGTGCACGTATGAGGTATCTGGCGCTACAGCCCAGATTAAACCGCGTCGTATTTTCGCTGAGGCGATGTGCCGTGGCGACACGGATCCCGACTGGGAGTATATCTTCAGGGGGGCTGTTTTGGTTATCGGGTAATCAACCCAGACTGTGTGAGCGCCTACTTTCAAGGGAATTACTCATCCATAACTAAAGGTATGACGGGGGAGTTGATGAGCAATAGACTCCGGGATGAGATAGCTACGGGTCTAGTGTGTGTTGTAGGTGAACCTTGTATATGTGTACACCCCATGGGGGCTGTGTCCAAGGGCCATCATGACTTCAGGGCCATTTTGGACTGCTCGAGTCCAACCGGCTTTTGTGTGAACGAGCACACTCGGGCTTGCAGGACTAATTTTAGCTATAATTCTGTTGAGACCGTCACTAAATTACTGCAGGAAGGGGACCATATGTCCAATATAGATATATCAAACGCCTATAGGGAGATTAATATACACCCGGTCAGCCGGGAGCGCCAAGGTCTAAGCTGGGACTTTGGGGAGGGCCCCATTAATCTGCAGGATAATAGTCTGTGCATGGGACTGAGCAGTAGCCCCTTTGTCTTCTCAAAAATCAGTGATTTTATTGTCAGATGTATGGTTAGAGAGGGATATGAAGAGTGCATCAACTATCTGGATGATTTTTGTGTCGTAGGCCGGACAGTGGAAGGGTGTACGGAGGCACAATGGGCTCTGGTAGCAATTCTACGCAGGTTGGACTTCTATGTTAGTTTTCGAAAACTTACTCCACCAGCAAAGATAACTAGATTCCTGGGAATAGACATAGACTCGGTAGCCATGGAACTGCGACTGCCAGATGACAAACTAGCTAAACTAGTAGCACAGCTTAGATTATTCCTACGGAAACGGAACGCGACAAGACTTGAGTTGGAGGGGCTCGGGGGGTGGGGGGGGGGTCCTCGCCCACTGCTGTAAAGTCGTGCATGGGGGGAGGACCTTCTCGAGGAGAGTCTATGATCTGATAGCTTCTGCCAAGAAGGCTAACCACAAGGTTCGATTGAATGAGGATTTCAGACTGGACCTGAAATAGTGGCTGGAATTTGCCTCTAAGTTCAATGGGAAAGCAAGTATCATCCCGTCGGCGGAACCAGTGATCTTTGTTTACAGTGACTCTTCCAAATTCGGGTTCGGTGCATTACATGGTGGGGACTGGGTGGCAGGCGCATTTGAATCTGGTGCGGCCAAGGAGCTCCAAAAATGGCTGGGCCATCATTTTGGCAGTGCAGAGGACGAGGGTTGCAGATCGGAAAATATAAATGTGTTGGAGATGTGGCCGGTGCTGATGGGGGTCCGGCGTTGGGGCCCGACATGGAAGAACAAGACGGTACTGTTTATCACTGACAACACACAGGTAATGGCCGTCCTAAACTCCGGCCACAGCAGAAATAAAATAACAATGAGCTGGTTGCGCCTCATATTCTGGGCATCCATAACCTTTAACTTTGATGTCCAATCGGTCTATATAAACACTAGGTGTAATGTGATATGTGACAGCTTAAGCCATCTAGATAAGTTTCAGAGCATTGCACGCATCAGGGATGCGGACCTTATTGATGCAATGTGTTGCCACAATATCTTTACCTGCTAATTTCGCTTCAGGTTGGGAAAAGCTACTGGAAGAGCCGCGTAATTATGATAGGAACCACTACGCAAGTTCTACTATCGAGGTTCGGTCCATGCAGGTCAATGCATACATTGCCTTTTGTGAGGTATTCAGAGACCATAAATGTCCTTATCCATGTGACGCTGATCAGGTGTGTCTCTACATGTCTTATTTAGCTAGGCGTCTGTGCTACTCATCCATAAGGAACTACCTGAGTGGACTAAATAACCACCTTAAAGATCTGGGTTGCCCGTCTATAAACTATACCGACCATCATATCATCCTAGTATGAAGATGTCTTTTTTGTTTAGATTTTTTATCTGACATATGTTGTTTTCTAGGCTAGTTGTAAAGTTCTTTACACCGCCATTTGGTGGCCTATGCACTGCTATGATTATGTCTTTTTGTAATTTGTTTTTGTTTATAATCTATGTTATTTCAATATCTTCATTGGAGATTTCTAGTGGTTTTAGCGTGTCCGTGTCTACATCTAGGTATTCTTTAGTGTATATGGCTACCCCCGCTCCTTTCATGGTTATACCGTCTTTATTTTATACTTTTCTATCATTTCTGACTAAATTATAACCTTTTAACTGTACCATGGAGCCTAAGTGCAAGCTAGAAAGCCATGTTTCTGAGATTGTTAGTACATCAAAAGCATCACTAATTAGATGTGGGTTAATTAGGTCAAGCTTTTATCGCCATGATTGTGTGTATAGCTCAGTAACGACTGAACTAGGTAAGTTTTGCAAGGATCAGTTGCATTTTATGGTGAATGTGCATGATTTTTTGTTGTGTGCCTAAGGTCGTCGACTCAGTGTCAAGTTTATTTGTCTAAGTAGTTTATAATTTCAGCAAAAGCATGATAATTGCACCCAATAACAGATTTTTGAGGCAATTACTTTAGCTTTAGCTATTTTAAACACAATGGCCATTCACAACATGGGCCAGAAGCACATAATCATTACTGCTGCCCAACCACTGTACAGCAGGGCAAAGGAATTGCTGTGGGCAAATCCCAAGTTTGAGAGCGTTATCTTTCTCATGGGAGGACTCCAAATCTGCTTCAACTTCCTCATAAGCATTGGCCAACACATGGACAGTGCAGTACTAGATGACCTATGGACTGAGGTAGGAAGCTATCAAGAAGCAGACACAAGGTTAATCCTGCATGCGCGTGAAGCAGCTGTCAGAGGATATAAATGAGTAGGCCCCGACCGGTCATCTGTAGAGACACAGATGTCCTGCTGTTTCTGGTGCACTTCATGCATTTTTTTTTTTTAAATTTTGTATTGAGGCTGTATTTATACTGTCCATAGCATGTAAGCCCGGGTAACCAGGCTTGTTTTCAATGCTGGCCAGCTGTAGTGTTGGTGTTGTCTTACCAAGCAGTAGCTGCTGATAAGTTATTTGATTGTCTGCATTTCAGTAGCAGATAGATCTGTTGGTACTTTTAGTAGCCTATGTTAGTTTTTTTTGGGCCCTCTTGGCATTGAGTTTTTGTTCTATTCTTATTACTATGTTAGTTGTTTTCTTAGGGTTCTATGTTAGTGTTTTGGGGTTTTCTTGGGAAGAGTTTTCCGCTTTTTTCTACTTAATTCTATACTAGCCTATTTTATTTACATGTCCATAGGCCTGTACGTAATAGGTGGTTGAGTTATGTTTGTTTGAATTTGATTTGATTTATATTGTTGTTGGATATGTTATCTGGCTTTTATATTTCCGGTTATCCCACCCTGGGCTGTCCAGTTGGTGAGCCGTGACATATCACCTGCCCCCTTGTGGTGCAGTTCAGTTGGGGTTCCCAGTTTTTATTTTGCACAGATATTTTTTGTACGTTTTTAGGTCAGGGATTTGTCTTTCTTTCACCGTTTGCGCATTCCATGCCTTGGCGGCCATTTCCAGTGTGCTCCTTTCATGGGCTTTGATCTGGCTTCTGGTCTGCCTTAGTAGTGGTGCCTTGCTTGCTCTGGTGTCCCTTAGTGGTTGGGTTAGACGCTTAATGTCTTGGCTATATCCATATGCTAATGTTTTTAGGTGGATTATCCTTCTGTTTTCTAGAAGCTTTACTTTAGTTCTTTTGTGTAGGTCATAAGTGGGGTGTAGTTTGTCTACTTTCAGGCAGATTTTCAGGGCCCTATTTTGTAGTATCTGCAATTTTTTAAGTATCTCTTTTTTAGCACCCATGTAGATTACATCCCCATAGTCAAAGTAGGGGAGTACCATGCCTTTGAAGATTTTTATTGACATATCTTGTGTCATATAGTTTCTTAGTTTAGTAAATAGCCATAGTTTGTGATTTACTTTTTGTATGATTTTTATTACACACAGGTTGTAGTTTAGCTGGCTATCTAGTTCTAAGCCTAGGTATTTGTAGTGATTTACACTTTCCAGTGTTTGGTTTCCTAGTGTGCATTGTAGGTTTGTTCCTGTGATTGCTGTATGTGAGAAGAGTACAGTTTTAGATTTATTTGCATTGATGGTTATTTTATTGGACTCACACCAGCCATCCAGTTTTAGCAGGAGGTTGTTTAGTTTGGTTGCTACCTCCTCTATTGTGCTTCCTTCTGCATATACAACAGTGTCATCCGCATATAGCTGGAGACATTGTGTCTCCAGCCATTTTTCTAGGTCGTTTATGTAGAGTATAAATAGTAATGGTCCCAGGACTGATCAGGTGACAGTTTGTTGGTCTGAGAGTGTACCATTTACTTTAGTTTTTTGCTGCCTGTTGTTTAGGTAGCATTTTATCCAGTTTATTGATTTGGATTTAATGCCCATGTTGTTTAATTTTCTTATTAATATGCTGTGGTCTACGGTGTCAAAGGCTTGGTGTAGTTGAAGTGTGGATATTCTTTGAACAACCAAGAATCGGAAATGTTACCCAGTACATGAGGTATCTGAGTGACTTACACAGCCTGTGAGGGACAACCTACTCAGCTTACAAGCACTGTCAGACTGTGACACCACTTCAGCCTTCAGTAGTCCTGCTATGAAACATCCCGAAGCACCCACTTCGTGTCAGCAGAGTTGTTGGTGATGGTGATGGAGAGCTTGTACCAGTTGAAGAGTTTGTGTGTCACCTCTATGGCACACCAGAACAGCCAACCACCAACCATGCCAGACTGCAGCTGTTTGGTTAGGCCAAGAAGGGTCTGGAGATATTGCCTCCAACCAGAAAAACTCTGGAATTTCATGCAATACGTGCCAGTTACCAGGCAATGATCTGGATGCAAGCAAACAAAGAACACATAGATGTTCCACCCCCAGTTGCCACTACAGCCTGGAAGAAGGACGCAGAGTCTCTGACAGCAGTCTGGACAAGACTCCCCCCCCCCCCTATCCCAGATGCCTGTGTGGTACTGGTGAAATGTCGCTTCAAGTCAAAGTGCAACACTGCCCAATGTTCCGGCTTCAAGAAGAACATGCAGTGCACTGCAGCATTTGGATGTGATGTAGTCGATTGCTGCAACCCAGCTGTACAATAGACATCATTATTCTACCCCTCAATAGCCGATGTCTACTTTTTGTGCTGGGGGGTCGTTAAACAAACAAATCATTATACTGTGCCCTTGACTGTACCCTAGTTGTATATGCATAGACAATTGTGTTAAAATAGCTTCAAATGTGATAATTATATATTTTAAGGGGACTAAAAAGAGTATTAATGGCTTCAGCACATGCAAAAACATACAAATAGACACCAATATCATTCAAATCGAACGAATCTCAGCAAAGTTATGTCCAAAATTGCAAAATTGGCTACCATCTTAGAAAATTTGTATAGGAAGAATGCCTTGAAACCTTTTTTCTGCTGTAATTATAAACAACTTAGATTGTGAAAATGGCATTTTTTTACCTTGGTGACCTTTATGACCTTGAAAATGACGTTGAATCTCAAGATTGACAATGACACCCACCCACATCATTTTTGTCATTCTATGAATGATTGATTCCACATGCATTTTTGCGATTAACAAACTGAAGAATTACTGGGTTTCTGGCCATCTTCCAGTTATTCTACTTATACTCACTACTATGAGGAGGATCCTGGCAACTGTCTGCCAGTGTCTCCCCACTAAATACCAAAACAAAAATCATAAAAAGGAAAGGGAGATAAGTCACGCAAGATTGACAGTGATAAGGTTGAGCTTTATTGCTACAACTCTTGTTCACCTACTAGTGACCTGCCACCCTGACTCACTTACAACCTGCTGCACACACCGACATAGCTTCTGATTGTTCAGTCAAAATCAGTGCCTACAGCCCAATGAACCTAAGTACACACAGCTCAGAGCTGAACTGCTTCCTTTGGTATCTCTAGAGTGAGTCCTGTCTGTCCAGCAAGTGCAAGGAGTTCAAGGGTGACTGGGCTCACAAAGCCAGCCAATCAGACACCTCTGTAGCCTGGGAGGGGTGGCGCCCAAGAGGGGCACCTGTCAGTGTCACTCAACCCCATGGCAGGTGGTGTCCATAATGTATGCAGAATGGCTGGGGTGCTCACCCAGTGGTCCCGTGGTAACAAGTAGTCGTCCTACATTTACATTAAACAATAATACATGTCCCGCTCGATTTGCACTCTTCCTGGTGCATGGAGGGAACAATCCTGTAATTTGGTAACCATATCTTAATATCCAGACATCATATGGCAATCCCGGTCACTGTGCATCCTAACATTTACACGTAGTTATTTCCATGTCACCCAGAGAGTGGGCACACATTGCATCACTATTACATAACAATGGTCCCCAACTCCGTCGCCCGAGATATTGATATGATTCCAAGCTTGGCTATCACAACCGAAAGACCATATATTTTTACAAAACGATGCCGTCAAATTAATTTTGTTAGGCTTTGGCTGGTTCACTATTGGGTTGCTCCCCTCTGGAGGCTGGGTAGGATAAAGCATGACTCTGGATGCCGCAAAATTAAAGACTCTAGTAAGTGTCTTTACAATGAGAGGCCTCCCAAACTGGAGCTGGAGGCTGGGCCTGTCGACGGTTTGATCCGATGTATCATGACAAGGGGAAGAAGGCAGGGCGGTCAGACTGAAAACTACAGGTTGGGAAAAGACAGTGGGTGCTTTTGTAGAGTGTACTCTTATCTTAAGCGAATTCTACAGTTACATCTTTGTAGATGAGCAGATGGGTAGGCCTACTATTATCTGTAGAGTCGAAAAGCAAGTTACTTTGTCTTAGCACAGTCATATAGGCTACTAAAAGTGCACTATGAAAACAGCTGTGTACGGAACGGTTGTGCCGCTCGAGATACATAGTCATTATTCTGAGAAGAGACTGAACCTGGTGGTGAACTATGTAGGATTCCACATGCACAGAATTATTTACAATACCCTTTTTTTAAACTGTTACTTGGGGTGCATCAAATGACAAGCAGCTACCACCTCTCAATTCTAACCAGGATCTCGCACCACTGAAATAAGTATATGGCTCAGATGAAGCAAATAGGAGAGAACATCATAGACAGACGGGGAGTCTGGAAGTACATCATGGTCATTGCATGATAAGCTTTGTTTCTCCTGGTTTTAGGGGCCAAGGAAGCAGTGTAGGCTTTCAGCAGCCAGCGATGGATACTTGGCGTGTCTCCTGGAAGATAGTGTTTGTGTAAAGGAAAATAAAGTAACAAATGACTTTAAAGAATCATTGAACAATTCATTCATATAAAGCAGTTCCATCAGTATGGATAAAATGATGTATATATTAAGTAGCAAAGAATTTTAAAGGATAATTAAACGATTGATTCATATAAAGAAAGGGAGATCTGTCCATAATGTCAATTCTTATATGGAGTAACAGGGTCTTTGGGAGATATAAAATCGCTCGATCTCGGGTAGTAATCTGGACTTGCTATGGTATTCTTCACATTATATATGAAAACCAAATATGTCATATTTGCAAACAAAACTAAGCATTCTAGCTCACCAATTGTCAGAATAAAGATAGGAGAGTATACCTAAGGAGGCTCTAAGCTATAAATATCAAGGTAGTACACTGTCAGGAACCAGTAAACTAAGGCGGGCGGCTCTACGACTACCTCGCCCCGAGGGCCATGTTCCAGGTGACTGCCAGCGCCATTCTCATCTGGGACTTTGTCTTCTTCGTTGTGCATACAACGAGCAAGGAGGAGGAGAAGCATCTTTACAAGTAGGTGCTTGAAGAAGCTGACCCTGACAATGACTGATTGTTGCAGGCGCATCGACTAGCAAGCAGCCATTGCGATTTGCAAGTGTATAGCTTTGACCCCAGTCACACTATGCTTGCGACCACATAAAGACTGGTGGTCACAAAATGGTCAGAAAGTAGTTGTAAATTGGTCGACAGTGGTTGCCGACCACTTAGACAGGCCACACATGCAGCACAAGCCACCCCCCTCAAAGTACCACTTGCTAAAACTAGTAAAATGAAAAAGTCACCAGTTGTTATAGGGGGAGCACTTTGGAACTAACTACCAGCACATGTCAGGAATAGTGATTGTGACACAACTTTCAAGATAAACCTCCATATGCACATTTAAATCAACCAACCTAGCACCAAAGCAGAACAATACCACACTGGGGTCAGTGTTACCATTTCATTCCCTGTCCCTCTGTCCCCCAAACAAACACTGCAAACTCAACCAGTTGCAGCCACCTAGACCAAAAACCACATGTACCAACTGAATAAACCTAGAAATGCTTCTAGTTGGATCCTACTGAGGTACATGATTAAACAATAATAACCTACTTACTCACTCAATAGGTCCCACCTGAGATTACCATGAAGCCCAGCTCAAGCACAAAGGCCCACCCTACATCCCACCATCACCCTTTCACTGAGTATCTAGTATGTCACCACTAGACAGATAATCAGTTAGCGCCCCCCCCTGTACTAATGTTTACCATACTAGTCTCACATAGTTACCTCCCCATATATGTTTCTTTTTTCTCTTATCTTCAGCAGCTGATTGCTTCACTTTCGTTTTCTGTATGTGTGTATCGCCTTTCCCAGGTTTTGGTGCGGTTGGCATTTTTATCAGGGACTCAGGATCTGTATTGGTGCCTTGAGAATGTCTCCTGTTGAGAGCCTGTATGTTGATGCTCACAAACCTAATTTGAGGGCTAGACATACAAAGTTCTCACTTAAGTATGCTTCGTTGCCAACACACCCTGCCCACAACCTGTCATTCATATCGATGTTTTGCCCACAACCTGTCATTCATATCGATGTATTGTCTTGTAATTGTCTATCTATATTGTTGTAGATTTGTTTACTGTGTAGTGACAATTGTCATTAGGACTGGAAGACCAGTGCAATAGCACTGACAACATGTTATTCAGAGGAATAAAAACACTTGAACAACAATGTTTTATAGTTGACATTTCTCGGATTGAAGCAATTTAATAAGAATAAGTGAATATTCATACCTAGGAATCTGTACTGAACCATGTAACTGACTATTGAATGATATGTATGATTCTAATACCATCCAGGTGATTCAATGCAGGACAAGACAAATTCCCGTACCGCAGATGCACAAGAATTCTCCACAAAGGATAGAGACCACTCAGATAAATGTACGATCACATTCAAGGGAGCTTGGTGGTATAGCAAGTGCCATATGGCCAATCTGAATGCTCAGTATGGTAACGGAGGATATGGATTTGGGTTAAATTGGAAAACCTGGAAAGGTTATACCGTATCCATGAAGTCCACCACAATGATGATGAAGAAAAATCCATGATCTATGTCTTACAATTAAACGTTTATCTCATTTCTGGTAATGCCTGTAAAAGTAGAATGTCTGAAGGTGTTGAAGTGTGTACAGTGAGTGATCTTTTATTCAGCCATCCCTGGTACCAAACCAGGACCCACATGACCCGTGACGTATTCGCTGTCATCTGCTCGTGCTCCACTTACATACATTATAATTTATATACATGCTTTACATTCCCCCTTCAATAAAAATATTGACATTGCAAAAATCGAGATACGGTACATGTTATTTCACAATAAATATTTATATTTAAGTGTCACCGTGTTGTTCTTTTGTTTAGCTTCATGCATTAATTACCTTTTTCATCTGGTGTCCCTTACATAACCTCCAACCAGATGCCGTATCAAGCTTTATGTTTATACACAACTATTTTCGCCTTGTACAATATTCTATACATTTGACTCGGGTATATTTCCCACAGATGGTTCAATTTCTTTAAGTTTATTAATGTTTTCATTCCACTCATGTTGCCATTTGGATTTTATGTGGGTGGCTATTAGTGGTTTCAGATCAGAGTGAGGGATCAGACACAGTTCAAGATGACAGTTCAGGGCCTTCTTCACAGCCCGATCAGCTTGTTTGTTTCCTTGTATGCCGGCATGGCCAGGCACCCAGCACAGGTGGATGTCATACCCATCCGTTGTCAGTTCATTCATTTTATAAATGACCGTTGCTAAAATAGGGTGATTCATTTTCAGTCCAACAACAGCCAGGAGGCAAGAGAACGAATCACTGTATATAACATAGTTAGTGTGGTTGGATACCTCGATACACTCTGACGTGAGAAGGAGCGCTCGGGCTTCTGCAGTGAAAATCGAGCTCTGATCGGGCAAACGTACACCAAATTTGTCCCGTCGGCAGACTACCGCAGCAGCTATCCGGCTTTGGTCTTTCGAACCATCAGTGTATATGGAGAGGTGGTCTGCAAACTGGCCTTGAATCTCTGCATGCAGTCCTTGAGTTCCTCAGTTCCGTGAGTCGGAGGATAACCGATGGCTTTCTCAACGACCACAGGGGATGTTCTGGGACTTTGGCATCCTCCAACACGTCCAAATCCGCTGCTAAGGCCTCCAAATGAGGTATCATTCAGAGCCTCAGTGGCCGGATGTAATTCGGTTTGATTCTCCTGTTGTTAAGTGATGGTTCATTGGCTTTGACGTAGCGGCTCTGAATTGGTGAGGTGCGGAAGGCCCCAAGGGCCAGGTGCAGTCCCTGGTGGTGGATCGTGTCTCGCAGCCCAATATATGATTTCCTTGCGGAACCGTATAGTCTGCTGCCATAATCCACACATTACCGAACCAAGGTTCTGTACACGGAGAGCAGAGCATCTCTGCCGCTCACCACTCTGAGCTGGACAGCACCCTCAGAATATCTAGCGCTTTCAGGCATCTTGTTTTCAGGTACTTTATATGTGGCACAAAAGACAGTTTTGCATCAAGAATGAGGCCCAGAAATTTGGTTTTCTCAACGACTTTAATGGGATCCCCATCCAGGGTCAGCTCCGGTTCCGCATGTATTCTACGCAGCAGGCAGAAGTGCATGCAGACTGTTTTGGTCTTTGGAAAATTTGAAACCGTTCATAACTGACCATCGCTGGATCCCATTATGCTTGGTTTGTAAAGTCTCTCTATGACATTCATGTTAGCACCGCTGTAATATAAAAAAAGTCGTCCACGAAAAGACTACAGGAGACCCCCCGCTTTACAGCAGCAGCAATACCATTGACCTTGACCCCGAAAAGGGTCACGGCCAGTATGCTGCCTTGAGGTACTCCTAGTTCCTGTGAGTGTAGGCGGGAATAGGTAGTCTTGACACGGATGCGGAAATGCCTGAAGGCTAGAAAGTTCCTGATGAAAATTGGCAAGTGGCCACGAAGGCCAATCGCATGAAGATCCTCCATGATGCCATGCTGCCACGTTGTGTCATAGGCTTTTTCGAGGTAGAAAAAGACAGCCACAACGTTCTCCTTCTTAAGGAAAGCATCTCTTATGAAGGTCTCCATGCACACCAAATGGTCGAGGGTGCTGCGGCCCCGTCTGAAGCCACATTGAAGGTTGGACAGGTGGTGTCCTGACTCCAGTAGCCAGACGAGGCGGTTGTTTATCATGTGCTTCCATGGTTTTACAGATGCAGCTTGTGAGGCTATTGACGATAGCTGTTTGGCTTCACTCTGGTCTTTACCAGGTTTGGGAATCAGTATTACTGTCCGCCTCCGCCCGCCAAGAGGTGGGATGACCACCCGAATCCCAGAATTGTTTTTAAGATTTGAAGCAACAGTCTCAGCGCAGGTTCGGGGAGATGTTTAAAAAATTGATAATGAATTCCATCAGGTCCAACTGCTGTGTCATGCGAGCTTTCCATAGAACACCTCAACTCACCCATACTGAATGGGGAGCTGTAGTGCTCCTCGCCATCAGAGGAAAAGTCCAAGAGCTTTTGGTATTGGCATTCCTTGACGGCCAGAAAGCCCGGGAGGCAGTTTGCTAAAGACAGAGTTTCCAGCAAAGGCGCGAGCCAATTCTTCACTTATTTTGTCGAGTGATGTGAGAATGGTGCCATTGCGTTTCAAGTGCTGGAAACAGAAGGACCACCTCCCCTTCGTTTGATTCTCCTGATCATTGTCCACACTTTGCCCAACGGCGTGCCCATGGTGATGCTAGAAACAAATCGTCTCCAACACTGCCTCCTCGCTTCTTTGATTGTTCTGCTAGCGCGAGCGCACAGAATTCTAAAGAGCGCCAGATTTTCAGCAGTCGGTCTCCTGTGGAATTTACACTGAGCTTTCTTTCGTTCCTTAATAGCCCTCCTACAGCCGTCTCTAAACCATGGGAGGCGTCCAAACGCGTTGGAGTTTGCCGAGGTCTTCGGAACAGTTTTCTCCACGCTCCATCTCAGTGTAGGCATCGATGTCCTGAAGCTGAGTGAACTCCTCGCGATATAGGGACTGGAAGGTGGGCCAGTCGGCTTTACAAAGCCGCCAGCTCCTCTCTCGCTCTATGGGAGTTTCTCCCCCCCCCCCCCCGCAAATAAGAATAATTGGGAAGTGGTCCCTCCCGCAGAGGTCATCCCAGACCCTCCACGAAAAGTCCAGTGCCAGTTCTGGTTCTACAATGCTGAGATCGATGACGGAGTATGTTCCGTAGCCGGGATGCAAATATGTGTATGAACCATCGTTCAATACACACAGACCACATCACGTCTGACCAAGATGGAGGAGCCGCCAGCGGCTCGGTCTCCATCTGGTGCGTGCTTGTTATGAATGGTGTAGCCTTTAAGACTACAACTCTCAGAAGCTTTTATATATAAGTTTCTTGTCGGCAAACAGCGAGTGGATTGAGGTTGCAACAAAGAAGAGACAACTCTTTGATGTTGCTCCTAAAACCTTGGCAGTTCCATTGAATAAGAGATGCACCTGTCACTGTCATTTTGGAGCAGTGACAGGTGTTCTCCCCCTCGCCTTTGGTTTGAGGGAGAGACTTCGACTATGGATTTCCACAGTCTCAGGCATCTCAATATCAGCCAGCACCCGATATCTATTTGATGTTAAGTTTTTGGAGATCGATGACCCCTGAACGTTTTTTCCATAGGGGTAAACGATTCCTTCGGAACTCGGTCCGACAAATTGTTCTTCTTTTTGGGCATCGCGGGCTCGGCCAGCGTCTGCACTACAATACTATTATTACTATTATTACTTTTGGTTGAAACCGGCGTCGGATTTGGGACTGGGGTGAAGGCAGTGGGCTTCCCTCCAGTCAACCACATCAGTTCAGTCTGGCATTCAATTGTCCTGTTCTTTGTGATTGGCGAGGGAGTATTCGCCTCAGCCAGCCTTCGAGCTTCTGGGTAGCTTAGCCGCTTCTCAGTCTTGATCTGCTGAATTAGCTTTTCTTTTTTCCAGACAGGACAGTCTTTAGATATGGCCATATGGTCACCCAGGCAATTGGAACATTTTGCCTGGTTTTGACAACTGGTGTTGTCGTGACCTTTTTGACCGTACTTAAAACAGATGATTTCATTTTCGCATCTATCCTTGCCATGACCAAACTACTGGCATTGGAAGCACCGAAGTGGGTTTGGGATGAAGACATCCAAATTCACACTAAGGTATCCAATTTTCAAATTCTTGGGCGGAAAAGGCTTGCCAAACATGAGGATATATGTCCCTGCTTTTATGGACTTGTTATCCCTCTTTATACATTCTTTGTACGTTTAACACTCCTTGAAACTTGAGCTCATGTGTTATCTCATCCTCATCAACACCATCAAGATCTCTAGTCCGCTAACTCCTTTGCTAGAGTTGAGAGTTCGATGAGGAGAGGCCTTGATGCCGACGCCTGCCAGCGTGCTTGCATGTAGCAGATTGTCGGCATGCACTTTCTTAGCACACTCCACCAGAATATGTCCACTTCGTAATTTCTTCACGTCTTTGACTGTGCTAGCGATTCCCATAATGCCCTTGTGAATGGCAAAAAGGGAAAGTTTGGCAAATGATGACTCATCATTCAATGATTCAATCATAATGAACCGTGGCCAATCATCAGCGTTCGGACGTGAGTCCGAATCAGAGTCGGATTTCTTTTCCGTGTCTAGTAATCTTTTCTTATTATTTGGGGGGTTTTGAGTATCCATATTGAATTGTTTTCGGTTTGTCATCCTCGCTCCCACCCACCACGGAGCCCTCAAAATTGGGGTGTGTAGCGCTGTGGTTACTGACAGATACACACCAGGGATACGAGGATAATATACTCTAGCATGGAGGCAAAAACACATAACCAGTACTACATTGACCCTATCCACCACCTTCTAGGAAGTGAAGAATGACTTGTTAATTGTGTAAATATAAATATAAATACAGTTGTTGTATCCATTCTCTATTAATCTACCTAGGGCTTGGCATGACCAGCCGATCGATTGGAACAGGCCATTCCAACCTCTCGCCAAAGTGAAGTGTTGGTCCACCGATCGAGTAGAACAATGTACAATATGTCAAGATAATCGAAAAAACCTAAACACGGAACCAATGGTAAATCACACAATACCATGCATCCCATATAACAAAATCGGCACAGACCTTTTTGAATCTGACAACAAAACATATATCATAACCGTTGACTATTTTTTCAAAATATCCGGAAATGTCTCTATTAAATGACACATCCTCCAAATCAATCATGAGTGTACTAAAACAAAACTTCGCACGACATGAAATACCACAATTTGTCATGTCTGACAATGGACCACAATTCCGAAGCAATGAATACAAGCAGTTCGCACAACCCTACAACTTCACACCTATATATTCAAGCCCCCAATACCCCAAAAGTAAAGGCCAGATTGAATGCTTTGTTCAGACAATAAAGCATATGATAACAAAAAATGGAACAAGAAAACAAAGACATTGAATTAGCACTTCTTAATTACAGAAACACCCCTCTACCCATATTGAATGCATCACCTGCTCAACTCCTCATGAGTAGAAACTTCCCAGATAGCACACAGCCGGCGGCCTCTCCGCCGGGCCGACGGTGGAAACCGTCGTCGGGCCGACGTTGTCTTGTCCAACCTCCCACCGTCGCCTCAACGGCGGTATCCGCTGTTGCCCCGATGGCGGAAACCGCCGTCGCCCCGACGGCGGAAACCGCCGACGGGAGGTTGGACAAATCGAGAACCCTAACCGTATAAATTTAATATAATCTTTTTGGTAACGATATTGTCTATATATGTGTACCAAGCGATTTGTTTCTACATGGTGTGGCTGTAGAGATATTTTCCTTTTTCTGTATGGGTTAGGGTTAGGGTTAGTGCTTAATTAAATACAGAAAAAGTGAAATATCTCTACAACTACACCACGGAGAAACAAATCGCTTGGTACACATATAGACAACATCGTTACCAAAAAGACTATATTAAATTTATAAGGTTATGATTCTTGATATCTATTAATTTTGAATAAAACTAATATTTTGCACCTGTACGTATTGACACTATAGTGACAGTGTCTTCTCAGAAAAAACCAAGATGGCGGTCCTTTGTCAACATTCCGTACCGGGTAATTCAAATCGTATTAACACGAATAATTCCATTAATACATCGTAATAAATTACAAAACTTTCACAAAATAATCTAAACATATTAATAAACAAACTTGTTAAATAATTCCTTAAAATTCCTGCGATTTCTGGAGTTATTTGTTGAAAAAGAACGCTGCTCAACGATCGCACGTGTTCCACTGGCGACTCGAGCCGGAAATTTAAAGAACTGCGCATGCACGGATCAACACCGTCGGCCCGACGGTGGGCCGATGGTGGCTCGAATGTGGAAAATGAATGCAAACCAGCGGCGGGCTACCGCCGTAGGCCCGATGGTGGCCCGACAGTGGCTCAAAAGTGGAAAGGGATTGAAACCTAAAGTCGGAACCCACCGTCGGCCCGACGGTGGCTCGAATGTGGAAAATGAATGCAAACCAGCGGCGGGCTACCTCCATAGGCCCGACGGTGGCTCAAAAGTGGAAAGGGACTGAAACCTAACATCGGAACACCACCGTCGGCCCGGCGGTGGCCCGACGGAGACTGAAAAGTGGAAAGGGATTGAACCCTAACGTCGAAACACCACCGTCGGCCCGACGGTGGAAAGTCGGTGGCGATGGTGCGACGGCTGTGTTCTATCTGGGTTACGTTCAGGAATACCAATACACCCAAGAAGCCGCAATCCACAAACACAACCAGATAAATCAAATCAAATCAAGATAACACAGCAAAGCCAGAAATATTATCACGATGCCAAGTCAGGTCAGAACCACAAAACACTCAACACAGGAGATCACGTGAAATACATAAATGGATGGCAGGAACGATCCTAAATCACACAGGCCCCAGTGGCAGAGAATATGGATTAGTTAATAAACAAAACAATCGCATAAAACAAAACCGAGTACACAAGTTCAAAACACCGATCGAGGAGTATAAAGCCGTGTTTACACGAGGAATTGTAAAGCGAATTAGACAAAGCAAATTATATGAAGTAAATTAGTGGTGCGTCTACACACGGAGCGGTTTAAGGCGGAAATTGATATCTGCGCATGAGCAAGTCCATACGAACCAGTGCTTAAGCTAGTTCGCTTCATATAAACCACCTCGCTAGGTGGTTTATATAAAGCGAATCATATGAATCGATTCAGCCCCAATCCACATCACATCGCGTTCACACGGCAAAATGTGAGGCGAACTAGGCAAGGCGCTTTATATGAGGCGGATTAAATCGCCCGTGTGAACACAGCTTAAGACCGAAATAGCTAGCTCCCAGTGACGCGGATGAAATCCCAAAAATCCCAGAACCAGTCATTGAAACAAACAATCAAACAAATTACAGATGAAAACACTGATGTGCGTGACCCACAACAGACACACAATGAACCACCCGACCCACAAGTAAGAGTATCCAGCTTTGGACGACGAATCAAACCCGTAATTAGGTTAGATTTATAAATACAACCCAAATCCACCATGACATAGTTTTCCCACCACGCCCAATGAAGGACCATGCATAACAGTACAAGCAGCTCAAACAAATGACAAGCAACAAATAGGTCACACTGGGCCAAGGCAATACCCAGATAGCACACAGCCGTCGGCCCGACGGCAGCCTCTCCGTTGGGCCAACGGTGGAAATCGTCGTCGGGCCGACGTTGTTTTGTCCAACCTCCCGCCGTCGGCTCGACGGCTGCCACCGTCGGGCCTATGGCGGCAGCCGCCGTCGAGCTGACGGCGGGAGGTTGGACAAAACAACGTCGGCCCGACGGCGGCTGCCACCGTAGGCCTGACACAATATATTTATTCAAAATAAATAGAAAACCTTATAAATTTAATATAATCTTTTTGGTAAACATGTTTTCTATATGTGTACCAAGCGATTTGTTTCTACAGAAAAAGTGAAATACAGAAAAGGTGAAATATCTCTACAACCACACCATGTAGAAACAAATCGCTTGGTACACATATAGAAAACATCGTTATCAAAAAGATTATATTAAATTTATAAGGTTAGGGCTCCTGAAATCTATTAATTTTGAATAAAATCAATATTTTGCACCTGTACGTATTGACACTATAGTGACAGTGTCTTCTCGGAAAAAACCAAGATGGCGGTCCTTCGTCAGCATACCGTACCGGGTAGTTCGAATTGTATTAACACGAATAATTCCATTAATACATCGTAATAAATTACAAAACTTTTACAAAATAATCTAAACATATTAATAAACAAACCTATCAAATAATTCCTTAAAATTCCTCCGATTTCTGGAATTATTTGTAGAAAAAGAACGCTGCTGAACGATCGCACGTGTTCCGCTGGCGACTCGAGCCGGAAAGTATATTTAACGAACTGCGCATGCGCGGATCAACACCGTCGGGCCGACGGTGGTGGGCCGACAGTGGCCAACCACCGTCGGCCCGACGGTGGGCCGACGGTGGCTCGAATATGGAAAATGAATGCAAACCATTGGCGGGCTACCGCCGTAGGCCCGACGATGGCCCGACGGTGGCTCAAAAGTGGATTGAAACCCCAAGGGATTGAAACCTAACGTCGGAACACCACCGTCGGCCCGACGGTGGGCCGACGGTGGCTCGAATATGGAAAATGAATGCAAACCATCGGCGGGCTACCGCCGTAGGCCCGACGGTGGCCCGACGGTGGCTCAAAAGTGGAAAGGGATTGAAACCAACGTCGGAACACCACCGTCAGCCCGATGGTGGCTCGAATATGGAAAATGAATGCAAACCATCGGCGGGCTACCGCCCTTGGCCCGACGGTGGCTCAAAAGTGGAAAGGGATTGAAAACCAACGTCGGAGTACCACCGTCGGCCCGACGGTGGGCCGACTGTGGAAAGTCGATGGCGACGGTGCGACCAATAGCCGACGTCGGCCCGACGGCTGTGTGCTATCTGGGTATACGCACAAACACCTAAAATCTCAAATTCTATTGTCAAGATTATGCAGTATACAATCGTTGTTTAGTAAGGATATAGATTGAACAAGAAATGATATAGAAAAAGGATTCACCTTGTACTCGCAGTACACGGGTGAAAACCAGGCTTCTATAAAAACGGTCGAAAAAGCGGGCTAATTAAATGAGAGCCTAATTTCACAATCTAAATCTGTGTTCACACGGGCAAAGTTTATGTCGACTTAAGCCGTATTCACACGGGAAAAGTTTAAAGCGATTTAGACAAGGCAAATCATATGAATCGATTTAGATGCGCATTCACACGGGCCGAGTTTGAAAGTGTTTCCCATTCACACGGGCAGTGCTTTGAATCGGTTTAAGGTGGAAGTGGATATCTGCGCATGAGCAAGTCCAGACTAACCAGTGCCAGTTTGGGTTCGTCGACGTCGGCTGAGAGAGTGTGGGTTCAACCTAGATATGTATGGACTGAATCGTATTGGTTTGGAAGAGTCAAAACTTCTGCTGGGTAGTGAAACCCTAAAAATAAATCATGAAAAAAATATATGTGCACAGCTAGCAGGTTCATAAAGCAAATTTATCGGAAAGTCAAGACACTCAGGTCTCGACTGTCACGTTTCCCTCGACTGCGCATGCATGTGATGTCGTAAATAAAACGATTCAGCATAGATCGGTTCCTGTAGACCACCTTGGTAAGCGTTTTACATTAAACGATTTATATGAATCGATTCAGCCCTAAAACGCCTCAGCCTCAGCCGTGCATTCACATGGCAAATGTAAAGCGAACTAGGCAAGTGGTTTTATGTGAGGCATTTTAACTCCACCCGTGTGAATACAGCTATAGGCAAGTCGATTTATATGAATCGATTTAGTGTCGTGTCCACACATGGAGCGGTTTAAGGCGGAAATCGATATCTGCGCATGAGCAAGTCCAGACTAACCAGCGCCAGTTTCGCTTAGTCGACGTCGGCACGAGAGAGGGTGGGTTCGACCTAAATCTGTTTCGACTGAATCGTATTGTTTTGGAACGGTCAAAACTTCTGCTGGGCAGTGAAACCCTAAAAATATATGATGAAAAAAATATATGTGCACAGCTAGCAGTTTCATAGAGCAAATTTACCGGAAAGTCAACAAACTCAGGTCTCGACTGTGACGTGCTTAATCTGCCTCAAGTAAGTCGGTTGCGTTCACATGGGCGATATAAGTCGAATCATAAAATTCGGTTCATATAGACCACCTACAGAGGTGGTAGATGAAGCGATCTAGCTGAATCGATTCAGCCCTAAATTGCTTTAGCGTAGCGTCCACACGGCGAATGTGAAGCAAACTAGACAAGGCGATTTAGATGAAGCGTTTGAACTCGCCAGTGTGAACGGGGCTTAAGAAGCAACATTTATTCTTTGTAGATGTCTTCATATTTACCCACTACCTTTGAGTTGAAAAATATAATAAAATAGCTAGTTTAATACGAATTAAAATTGAAATCGACGGCGTTCTATGGCCGCCATCTTTGATTTTTGCATTCTCTCCCTTTTCACCAAATCTGTGCCAATATAATTAAGTAACCATTTGACACTAGAGCCCAGGCATTCTACATCTTGTTCCATACTAAAGCTATTTTCGCCCGTATTTAGACTACGTTGGTATTCACCCGTGTACTGCGAGTACCGGGTGAATCTTTTATCTAGAAATGATAATGTTATCAGCTGAAATATCGTAATATACTGTAGGGGCTTACCATACACAGCTGATAGTTATGAATGTATGTAAACAATAACAAGTCCCAAGTGAGGTTCATTGAAATCGGAACTAATATCATAAGCAATGCTGCAGTGTGGTAATTTAGAGATTAAGTATATAAACTATGTCATGAGATAAAACTAAAGCATTTGTAAATGAAGAAGGTAGAATGATGATCGTAGCATAGTCATTTATTAATGTTATATTGTTGAAAGGGAAACAACATGATTAACGAGTATCATCATGTAAATGATTTTAAAGGAATGTCATCGCAATGATAAGGTTAGTTAAGAAAGTTGATATTCAAACATTAAATATATTTAACCGTTCGGCCTAATCCACCCCCGCCTAAGGCGAGCCTAACGTGTTAATTGTATGTAATATTATGTAATAATTTCCATGTGAATTTCCTGGGCCTGCCGCGGGCTGCTGCGGCTCCTCCTCCCGTCTGCAGTTAGTCCGTCGCCGTCGGTGTCCTCTCCGCGCTAAAGGCGGCCAGCCAGAGTTTCATCTACATACGCAATCGCCGTCGAGCGCGTTTATAGGCCTAAAGTTTCCCTACTTCCATAAGTTAGGTTATTTCAACTAGCTGGCTGTCCCCTTCGCATTTCGGTATATTAATTGTGTTACTGAATAATTCCCGAAGTACGCGTACGGCTAGGGATGCCGCCGCTGTCACTTATAATCAGTTCTAAGTTAACGTCGTTAATTTCCGCCATAAAGTAACACTACGTTAAATTCTGTTATAGTTTGTCATTATATTCCCGCAGATGGGTTAAGTAACTGCATAAGGCCTGCTTAGGCTTAAGGCCCCTAATTACATATAAAACAATCAAATATCAGGTTTTCCATAGCGGTTAATCTATAATAATACTGGAGGATAGTAAAGAATGCAAGGAACGTCTCAGTCCACCTTCACAAGAGCTCACGACTTTATTATTACCATAACTAACAAGGATACCAGCGAAATATGCATACCTATTAAAGGCGCTAATAACTCCCTTTCCCTCCCGTGTGATTTACTTATATTAGTTTTAGAATTTAGATACGAAAAAGACCAAATATCGGCTGAAATGACAGAGCGCGAATAAACACGTCTGCCAGGTCAGGCCCCGAACGCCCGACCTCTCTCGTTGCTTAGCTAGTCGCTAAGCAACGCTTTACCCCCGCGAACCCTCGCGTGCACATGCGGAAGCAATTTGCGCGCCCGTTGGACGAGTGCGCAAATTGCTCAAGGCGCGTAGACACGCCCACAGGATTTATCCGCCACGGTGAACTGTGCGCAAAACGCGTACGTCCCCATCACTACCTAAACATGCGCCGTGCGCAAATTGCGTGCTGGTCTTTATAATAAAATTTCCCTGTACTACAATAAATGGCTTCCCGCCTATTTATTTTCTCTTGTTCTCCTCAATCTGCTAACTGCTCTACACTCTGTCCCTCCGGAAATAAATACAATATAACGCATGTAAATGTCACGACGTATGGCGTCACTAGTACCAGCTGATTATTGTAGAGACTGTTCGCACGAGCTGCGCGCGTGGCCTGGGGCACAGTCTAACTGTACGTCTTGAAGAGAGAACACTACGTCCCGTCAAGCTCCACCATCTCTAAATCAAAATGCGCGTAGCACTTATATGCGACTCTAGGGGTTCGGGGCTGCAACGGCAGCTTGAACGGCTCGCGGAAGAGCATCAATTTCGGGTATTTACCCACCCTGGGAAGGGCTACGTGGACGCCATGCGCCTATCATTAACGGGGATACGGTACGTGAAATTCTAAATAAGTTGCTGGTATTGAGGGATGGGGCGCAACGTTTTTATTAGAGCTTGTGTCCATACGCAATTTCCCTCCTCTGTATAATCTGTAAACAAAATGTGGTAGCGCGCAATTTGAAGGGCCATATCTCGTTTCAGAGAATTCCAACCGGAATTCGTCATGATATGCGCGGGTATCTGTGACGTTACGGCCAGAAACAGGCGGACCAGGACGACAACGGCGTGGTCCCCACATTTTGTCGACATTCTCGGCGGACTGGGGGTCCAACGGGAAGAGTCCCTCATCCTCCTGCGTTCCGTATATACAGGGAGGGTGAGCGTGGCGACCATTGCCGGGGTGAATTTGGTGGACGCAAATCACCCGGCCAGGCGGAGGTGGACGCGCACTCAATACACGGCGTATCATCGGGCGCATCCCCGCCCTCATCCGGATCAGGTGAGGTTTTATCTCGTCATGGTGGAAAGGGAATTCCTTGAAATACGACTTTGATTAAGTTAACCCGATACGGAACGTTTGACTTAGCTCGATAATGCCAGTGATATTACCGATGTATTTCCTTCCGTTTAGTTATATTTTATTTTCCGCAGGAGGCCATTGACAGCGCGTTGGACCTGTATAACAACATTCTTAGGCGTTTGAATGCCGGGGCGGGTCTGCCCACCGCCGATCTCGCCGCCACCATCACGTATAGGGGGGGCCAAATATTATGAGAGGCTGGTGGACGGCGTCCACGGGACCAGCGGCACTAAGAAGAGGTGGGCCCGCTGCATCGCCTCCTGTGTGCGGGCCGCGGTATTATAAGTTTTTTTTTTTTTTTTTTTTTAATTCTAATAGATGTACGCATTTTACTGTTGGTGTTCTTACGGTGTATGTGTACGCATTTTTGGTTGGTCTATACCCTAGCTGTACCATCGATAGGTAGCCTAAACCCTTATTAATGTACGCATTTTACTGTTGGTGTTTTTACGGTGTATGTGTACGCATTTTTGGTTGGTCTATACCGTAGCTGTACCATCGATAGGTAGCCTAAACCCTTATTAATGTACGCATTTTACTGTTGGTGTTTTTACGGTGTATGTGTACGCATTTTTGGTTGGTCTATACCGTAGCTGTACCATCGATAGGTAGCCTAAACCCTTATTAATGTACGCATTTTACTGTTGGTGTTTTTACGGTGTATGTGTACGCATTTCTGGTTGGTATATACCCTAGCTGTACAATCGATAGGTAGCCTAAACCCTTATTAATGTACGCATTTAATGTTGGTGTTCTTGGGGGGGCTGGTGATATGTATTATATAATTTTGCTTCCCCAGTCCCCAACTAGTACGGAATTGTCTTTCAAGTAAGTTAATGAGCCTTATAGGAGGGGTCCTATAACTTAAATGTGTATAGTGAGTAAAAGTCTTGGGAGGGCGGCGATTTTCTTACTCTGGTATTATAGTTATGGCATAGACTGGTATATAAAATATAACGTAAACCGATGCCATTTGTAATTTAATCGCCTCTTACCCTGAGTTCTGACTAATAAACGTTAACGGTTGCTCGACCCGGCGCTTGGTTCACCGTGGGTGGTGGAAACCAACAGCTGTGTCCCGTCAGGAGATTGCGCCGTATCGGGTTTCCGCGCCGAGTCGGCGTTAATTAATTTATCGCCGTCTTGGCGGTCTGGCGGAATCCGCCCGGTATACAATTTCAAACGCCCTGTATTTGATTTACGAGCGGCTGATAACGCCGTCTTAATTATAACCGTCGTATCGGATATGACCTCAGTAATCTTCCAAGGCCCGTCCCAGTTTGGTGCGAGTTTAATGTGTGCCGTGGGAGCATGGTATCTTAACACCAAGTCACCCACTACAAACCGTGGGAAGTCAGCATTCCCATAAGAATTTTTATTTCTTTGAATACTTTTCTCTGTGCTATTACGCACCCTGCCATACGCATTGTGGAAACAGCATTCCAACCATCGGACGAAAGCCGGTGTGCAAGCGTCGTCTGAATGTTTATCTAACACTCCGAATTGCAAATCACATGGTAGGCGCAATTCTTCCCCAAACACTAGCGTATTGGGAGTAACCACGGTAGCGGCGTGTATTGTGCAATTATATGCGTGTGCTACATACTTAGCATGTAAATCCCAATCGCTCTGATCTTCATTGACCATGCAGGCCAGAGCAGAAATTAAGGTTCGATTAAACCGTTCAACTAAACCATTGGATCTGGGACAGTAGGGGTTCGTGCGGGTTTTATAGCAGCCTATCAGTTTGAGCATAGTCTGGAATAATTCCGACTCGAACTCCCTGCCCTGATCTGAGTGTAATATAAGGGGAGCCCCGAAAATCAGTATCCAGTTATCCACCAACGCTTGCGCGGCCACTGCCGCCGTTTGGTTACATAACGGGTAGACTTGTACATATTTAGTAAAGTGGTCCTGTACTACCAACATCACCAGATTATCCCGGTTAGTGCGCTTAAATCCTGAAACGAAGTCACAGGATAGGCGCCCGCAACGTTGGCCTGTCATTTGTTGCTGCAACGGCATCTTAGCCATTCCCAGCCCTGGTTTAATGAGCGCGCATCTCGGGCAGGATTTAACCCAATCGCGCACACGCGAATTCATGCCTGGCCAGTAATATCGCGTGCGTATTTTGTCTAGAGTTCTCTCCCTTCCAAAATGCGCAGCGGTTGGATGGCTGTGGCAGAATATTAGTATGTCCTCTCGTAAGAGGAAAGGTATAACGAGTTGTTGATGAGTTATGAGAGAATGGGGGTCGAGCGCATTCCTGCATAACACACCATTCAATACGGTTAACTGTTCCCATTGGTTTAACAATTTAATAGTTTCTGTATTTTCCGCACTCACAAGATCCTTAGGAGGTCTCACCGTATGCGCATTTAACAAAGAAATAACGGTGGAGCATGTCACGTCTGCTGCCTGAGCCTGACGCAATTCATCTTGTGTCCAGAAATGGAAGCTACTTTCCTCATCAGGATCCCGACGTAAGGATGCAACCACCGCTGTATGAGCCCCACAATCGTCACATTCCGGTATGCCACAACGACGTACAGGAATGCGACTAAGCGCGTCTGCGTTAATATGTTGAGGGCCGGGTCGATAAGTAATTTGCGTATTGGTGAGGCCAAATTCTGACAACCAAGCCAACCAACGCCCTATCATACCCTCAGCCTCCTTAAAATTGAGTAACCATTTCAATGAATGATGGTCAGTACGGATCTGGAATTCAGAATCCCAAAAATAATGACGCCATTTTTTAGTGTATACGACTATCGCCATTAATTCCCTTTTTGTCGTACAATAACGCCGTTGACAGGCATTGAGCCTATTGCTGGCAAAGGTAATGGGTACTTCAACCTCGTCTTGCACCTGACTTAATGCGCCTGCTATGGCAAATGCGCTAGCGTCAGTGTCCAAGATAAATTGTCCACTCGGCCGTGGGTACCCTAGTACTGGTGTATCGGCAAAAAGCCGTTTCAGGTTAATGAACGCAGTTTCCTGTGGTATACCCCATGCAAAGATTTGCGTGCTAACATTAGCTACATCCTGTATGGGAGCGACTACGTCGGCAAAATGGGGAATGAAATCTCGATAATAGGAAGCAAATCCCAGCAAACTTTTTGTCTCTTTAGGAGACTTAGGCGCTGGCCAATTGGTTATAGCCTCAATCTTTTTAGGATCAGCTTTTATACCTTCACTAGACACAATTCTACCCAAATATTCAGTTTCCTTACGGAATAGATGACATTTGGATGGTTTAAGTTTTAATTTAAATTTGCGAAGTCTTAGAAAACTTCTCGTAAATGCGAACGACATGTGGAAACGGTGTCACCAAATATTATAATGTCGTCTAAGTATACCAAACAGTGAGTAAACAGTAGACCGTTTAACATTTCCGCCATCATTTTCTCAAAGGTGGCGGGAGCATTACATAGACCAAAGGGCATTACCTTCCACTCATATAGACCTATATGAGTCGTGAAAGCAGTTTTCTCCTGATCATCGTGTTGCATTGCGACTTGATGGTATCCAGATTGAAGATCCAAAGTGCAGAACCACTTATTTCCTCCCAGACTATCCAAGCTTTCGTCTATCCGCGGTAATGGGTACGCATTTTTCCGCGTCATAGCATTTAACTTGCGATAATCTATACAAAATCGCCACGTCCCATCCTTTTTGGTAACAAGGTGGACGGGCGAACTATAAGGACTTGTACTATCCGACGGGCGAACTATAAGGACTTGTACTATCCGTAATGATCCCTGCCGCCAACATCTTGGCAACCTCGTCCTCCAGGGCTTGTTTCTTGGAATCCATTAGCCTACGGTAGGGTATCCTAAAGGGGGCGTTGTCCCCGACATCTATATGGTGTTGTACGACATCGGTCCACCCCAGTTTAGCATCTGGTTTTGCGAATATATCGCAAAATTCAAAGAGAAATTGTGCGATTCTCTTTTTATCTTCCGCGTGCTCTAAATGCGTGGCCTCCGCCTTGGCTAGTATGAAGTCAGGAATTTGCGGCAGACCCGCAAATTGCGTCCTGTCAACGGGAAAAACCGGTTCTGGGGATCCTCCAAATCCCTCCACGCCGCGTTCTCTTTTGAGTAAGTCAAACACCATAGCGGCCGTCGGACTATTTATGGAACCATGTGATCTGGCTTCAGAGGCGTTGCCAATGACCTGGCCTCGCCGCAAATGGACACAATCATCTGTAGTGTTACAGAGTGGTAGCACCGCACCTTCTGCCCCACAAATTAACGAGGGAGCCGCTGTGACTCCCATACAACTGAGCACTTCAGGGTCGGGTTCAATTAAGCACTGACCCTACCCTTCTATATGTCTGGTTGAAATTAATGCCGCCCCTGTTTTTCTTGCGCATTTAATGTAACATCTTCTGCCAGGCACGCAAGACCGCAGTCTGTTCGTAGCTGACAGTGTGTGACCAAGTTATAAGGTTGCAGAATTTCCAGCAGCCCATTATGTGGTGAGAGACTGGCTTCATAAAATGACATCCAATCGCTCCCCAGAATACCATCCTCTGGTATATCCACTATCAACACGGATGAGTAAAATATCTGATTGGCGATACCCAGCGGGATATCCGTACAACCAAATTGTGGGATTACTAGTCCCGTCACACTTAGAGGCCTCACGTCGGAGACCAAATTACGCGTATTCAGGTTGAGATTATCAAAGAATCCTTTTCCTATCACGGACATGGCCGCCCCGGTATCAATAAGGAAGAATCCATTGGATCCTCTAATGTTGATGGGGACATACCATCTTTTCCCATTCAGTGGGAAAATGTTCATGGCGAACTGGTCTCTTTCATCCACATTGTGTAGGTTTAGACCAGTTCTCTCTAAAATATAGTCCATACACGGATCAGACTCAGGGCTGCGCGCATTTTGCGCGCACATTGATCGCATTCCAGCCAAGAAAACCTGACGGACGCCGATAGTACATGTAGACGGTGTAGACACACTGTGCACATTGCACGAATCTGATGGGAGATTGTGCGCAAGGGGTTTAGCACAACTCTCAACAGATGCGCTGGGAAGATTCCCCCGTACAATAATAGCTGACAACACTTCCGGCGTTGCAGCTGGCACTAATTTAAAAAATCAGTATCGGACAAGAACTCGGGAGATCCCGATCCATGGTGAACGGCAGCAACAGTGCTATGGTTAGGCGCGAATTGCTTGCCTGCGGGCGCAATTTGCTTGCTCCCATGCACATTGTTCGTGACAGGGCGCGCGATTCGTGTATTGTCGCGTGCATTATTTTTGCCGCTGGCTGCTTGTAGCCTGGCCAATAGTTCTGGTACATGGCGTGAATTATCGCACCCCTTACGGACTCCATCCACCATAGCCTGTTCTAAGGAACAAGGCTGTGACAAAGGACACTCATACGCCATGTGACCAAAGTCCCTGCATCTAAAACACTCGATCCTCCCGGAATTCCGAGAGCGATTCGGGCGGTTCGTTTGAAACGCCCTTTGCGATCTACCCTGTAGATCAGGGTTAAAGTGTGAACGCCTATTTGGCCATTCGCGCTTGTTAGCGTTACCCTGTTGGGTATTCTGTGAAGGGTGCCCGTTATAGGCGCAAATTCCTGTATCCACTGTATCATATGGATTGTCGTACGGCAAGTCTGTCACGGCGGAAGTAATTTCCGCCACCGTGCAGTTACGTGGGGTCATACGCGCTTTTGCCGCGTGATCCCTTAACATTTGATAAATATCCTCCATGGTGTGTCTACCCGGAGACCATTGCTTTAAAATCATGTCGCGTTCCTCCCGGTCACGCAAACCATGAATGAACACGGCCACGGTTTTGCGCGCGATTAAATCGCGCGACATTCCACATCCTTGTCCAGCTTTTCTGGCCTCAGACTCTAGCATCATCCCGTAGTAGACGGAATTTGCCGAGTCTGACGGACGTTGGAATCTCTTCTCAAAGAGTTCCCATTTCGATAAGGGATCCATCCCCTGGAATTGCCAAGCCAGCGCTTCCACCAATTCATCTAAGGTGGCGCAATTATCTTGCTCCCACCTATCCACAGCCAACTGACCTGGACCATCTTGTAACAAGTGGATCAGGCGCGTGAGCGCAGTGGTCTCATTCCACCGGTTCACGGACATCGCCTTACTAAATTTTTCCCACCAAGACTCCCAGTCTTGGTTTATTCCGTCGAACGGGGGAACTTCCACAGCCCTAACCCTCGCGGGCTGGTACTGCTCTTGCACGCTTATATTTCGGTCGCGCAAATACAGGGATCGGTATACCGCTGAGGCACCGATGCCAGGGGTGATAGTGGATGCCTCCATTACTGCCCGGCGAATGGCTGGGTTCGTCTTTATGAGTTCCCGTTCTGCACCGGTGTAGCGGTATGCAGCAAAAGAGTCGGCGCTCGCGTTTTGCGCGCAGCCGTCGACGGGCGTATTCTGCCCCGCTGGAGGTGAGGGAGCCGTGGGCGCACAGCCTCCCGCGTTAGACGCGTTTACATTGGCGCTGCTAGGAGGGCCAAGCTTTGCTTGCCGTTGGATTGCTTTTAACACTCCATCAGAAACCCCGGGGTTTTGCTGCGCATTTATATCGCCCCCGGCTAATTGTTGCCATTTGGCATTTAGTTCGTTTTCGCGCGTGAGGATTTCCCTTTCACGTTTTTCTAACGCATTTATCTGATCCCGCTGCACGGAATGTTGCGCGGCGGGTATCATGTACGACAAGTCCATGACTGGGGGCGGAAGAGACAGGGTCGGAGTAGCAACCGTCTTCTCTTTCGGAAGGAAAGAGAAGAGGCTGCCTTCCTCACGAGTGACCTGTAAGGACATTTGCGCGCCTTTGGCGGCTTCAGGATTTTGCGCGGGCGCAAATTGCGTATCAAACACCGCTTTACCAGGAGTTCCTGGATCAGCCGTTACAGTAAGGGGCGAAACCCCAGCAGGTCGGACTGGGTCCGCCATCACAGTAAGGGGGGATACCCCGAGACTTCGAACACTGTCCGAATCTATTATGGAGACGCCATCCAAGGATTGCGCCTCCCCATCGCCCTTTTCCTCCCCCCCAGATGCTGCTGAGCGCAAGCAACTGCGGCGGGCGGAAATAGGGCCCTTGCCAGGTTCCTTCCGCCTAGCCAGCTCGCGAGCCTAGCCTAGGCGAGCCTATGCGACTGGCTTCTGGAACCACCAAAACTAAAAGAAATTCGAATTTCGCTGGTATCAAAAAGTAATAAACAATTTATCTGGAATTTTGAATTTTACCTTGTTGTTGCCCTGAATTAATGTTGAAATGAAGGTACGTGTAGAAAAGAAGTTACAGATTTATGGTATTAAGTTCGTAAAAAGAAACCCGAAACAATGTACTAAAATTTATGAAAAATGCTCCGAAAATTGTACGAATAAAGGATAAAGAATAAAAATGAGCAACTGAAATAAATTAACCGCTCTATACCCAGATAGAACAGTTCCTTGATTTCAGTTATTTTCTCGCTATCACCAACGGTTAATTATAGAAATACGCGAAATTTAGAAGATTCTATATGAAATTTTAAACAGAAAGAAAGATGCCGAACAAGAAGGAGATAAAGAAATAAAGGTTACTGAAAGAACTATTAGACGTAAATACAGCAAAAAGAGTGAAAAAGCTAGCACGTAACGAAAACCGACCAAACAGTCTGGCAGACGTTGACACACTGCCCTAATGTTCCAATAACGCTTTCTGACGTCGTCTCCTGTGCCAGCGACGCGCGACGTCGCTAGGTAACGATGGAACTAAGAAAAACATGCGGCTAGCGCAAGCAAACTGCGAAGATTCACTAAAAATAGGCCGGCATTTAATGTCGGAGAACCGCAGCAGCAATTTTAATTTAAAACTCCAACCAAATATAATGCACGTATAGCCTAATATCGGGATAGCTAGTCCACGTCCTGTACGCCTCCTCCAGTCGGAGCGACACAAGGGTACGCCATTATTGTGCATCTAACGCTCCTCAGGCCACGATTTGCGCAGATGTTTTAACCGCGGAGTCAAGGCTCGCCCCTCGCTGGTTGTTTAAACTACTAATTAATTAAGGCTAGCCGCAAAATATAACAAGTATACCACGTGGGTGAAGTCATCATTCGCAATGATGCTACCCCGGTACGCCGTAAACTGTCAATATCACGTAGTGGAACATGAAGACAGTGACCGTGTCTCGCTGTCACAATGCGTACGCGCTGTCACTTCTGACAACACGCCGTTATTTTTATAAGATTCGCGTATCGAAAGTGAACTAAAAGGTATTACACTCCTTACTAATCCTGGTCATGGCACCAGTTTAACCGTTCGGCCTAATCCGCCACGCCTAAGGCGAGCCTAACCTGTTAATGTTATGTAATATTATGTAATAATTTCCATGAGAAATTCCTGAGCCTGCCGGGGGCTGCTGCGGCTCCTCCTCCCGTCTGCAGTTAGTCCGTCACCGTCGGTGTCCGTTCCGCGCTAAAGGCGGCCAGCCAGAGTTTCATCTACATACGCAATTCGCCGACGAGCGCGTTTATAGGCCTAAAGTTTCCCTACTTCCATAAGTTAGGTTCTTTCAACTAGCTGGCTGTCCCCTTCGCATTTCGGTATATTAATTGTGTTACTGAATAATTCCAGAAGTACGTATACGGCTAGGGATGCCGCCGCTGTCACTGATAATCAGTTCTAAGTTAATGTCGTTAATTTCCGCCATAAAGTAACACTACGTTAAATTCTGTTATAGTTTGTCATTATATTCCCGCAGATGGGTTAAGTAACTGCATAAGGCCTGCTTAGGCTTAAGGCCCCTAATTACATATGAAACAATCGAATATCAGGTTTTCCATAGCGGTTAATCTATAATAATACTGGAGGATAGTAAAGAATGCAAGGAACGTCTCAGTCCACCTTCACAAGAGCTCACGACTTTATTCTTACCATAACTAACAAGGATACCAGCGAAATATGCATACCTATTAAAGGCGCTAATAACTCCCTTTCCCTCCCGTGTGATTTACTTATATTAGTTTTAGAATTTAGATACGAAAAAGACCAAATATCGGCTGAAATGACAGAGCGCGAATAAACACGTCTGCCGGGTCAGGCCCCGAACGCCCGACCTCTCTCGTTGCTTAGCTAGTCGCTAAGCAACGCTTTACCCCCGCGAACCCTCGCGTGCACATGCGGAAGCAATTTGCGCGCCCGTTGGACGAGTGCGCAAATTGCTCAAGGCGAATAGACACGCCCACTTCACTTATATATATATACACATATATATATATAATATATATATATATATACAAATACAACGAATCTGAAATCAAATGTAAAGGAATAAGAAACTGTTAAATGAAGCGGTTGCACAAACACAAGGATAACAACATAGTAAAGCAGCGGTACAAAGTAGATAATTCATGCAAGATATTACATGTGAAATACTATTCAAACAGAAACAAAAAAGGAAACACAACATGTTATGCCCAGTACATACCTCCCGTATATGACCTAAAACTGCCCGGTTCGCGACTAAGTTTGAGTTTTAGTCATTAGGTGTGCGAGCCCCTAGCACACCAGAGCCTTGTGATTCGCGACTTAAAACTCAGTTTTAGGGCTTAAAACTCGAATCGCAAGGCATTTGAAAAACGAATCGGGCCGTTTGAGAAATGCTATATGTGCGCGCTCAGTCGTATCGTATACGGTGTATGTGTGCTAGCCGCCGATTGGTCCCGACAGGTGTGGCGGTTTCAGCGCCCGGTCAGTTTCAGCGCCCTGCTGTGGTCTAAACACCCGTGGCCTCACCGGCTACAAGCTCAGCTGGTGCCCGGCAGTGTTAGGGACCGATTAGGCCGAAATCTATCGAATGCGATCATATTTAACAGAATTACATACTCAAATAATGAAATTTAATTAAATTAACCTTAAATTCCAAGCGATATTAACGGAGCAGCTAGATCAGCGTCGAATCGCCGAGTGTAAACAAAACAAATAGCAGTGCTCGCCGCAACATGCGTAAATCCGCGCATGCGCAGAAGCCATGACAGGCCGCTGAAACTGACCGGGCGCTGAAACCGCCACACCTGGTTTTTACTGCCAGGCAATCACAGGGCCAGATAGTGTCATGTGACTTTGCCCATACAGAAAGCAAAAAGATGGCGGACTGGACGGGTGAAGCTGAGGGAAGGATGGTCGAAATGTGGCAAACTCGGCCATGTTTATTCGATGTCTCGAGTGCGGATTATTCAAACCGGGTTAAGAAGAATCTTGCGTTGGCAGAAATTACAGCTGCAGTCGGACAGTCAGGTAGGTCCGGTTTTCTGATAGCATTGATGCACACACTTTATCAACAATGACATTGTAAATAAATTAGATCACAGAGAAATGTAGGTCTCCATGGCAACCATAAAAATGTTGGTTTCCATGGCAACCGTAATACAATCATGCCCATAACTGCAGTTTCTTTATTAATGGTTTGATCCTGATCAAACTTGACATCAAGGTGATTCTTGATATGGCAAATCATCTAAGCTTATCAAAGCTGATATATAAACAAATTAGATCACAGAAAAATGTTGGTTTCCATGGCAACCATAAATCCAAACATTATTTACATACTATAATTTAAAACAACTACTAAAACTCTAAACACCACATATAATCCTGGAATTCACACATTCATTACTTACAAATACAAAATAATTCATAGATTCTTAAGCATCTCAATAATACCACAGCTTACAAGTAAGTATGGTATAAAGCTCTAATGATCACGCTATCCAAGGTCGATCCGAAATAGGGAAGGACTTTTTTCTCACTAAGCACATATAGACACACTTCAGTCATATATCACTGTGTCTATGTTTGTAAACAGAGATCACCAAGCAAAATGTCTGTGATAATCATAGCTGGAGTCAGATAAAAGTCCCCATCTTTATCATACTGAATTTTAAATTCTGACTCCTCTAAACCACAAATCCTGCCCTTCCAAAAGGTAATGCCATCAGCCAAATTTGCATCGGTCCATTTTTTAGCAAACTCACGTCCAATGAGTGACTTATGGTCACAGAGAGCTTTGTAAAGCCTGTCCTTTTCTTCTGCCACAGAGTCCTGCAAAGGCTGCATTGCTATTTGCTTAAGGTAATTCCGAAGTTCATCAAAAGACGATTTTGTAAAGGAAATGCCTATCTTAGAATCCAAAATGAACTTGTGCCACACTTGGATTTGAAGTTTAAGAGCTGCAACCTTTTTAGACTTTTCACCAACCCACAAGCCACCAAGATCAATTAAAGCCTCTACTATTTTCTCTGTCTTATCATGCGTTTTCTCTTCCTTTTCACACAATTTCCGACGTGCTGCCCTTATTTTCTCCCGGTGAAATTCTAGACATTCCCATCGTCTTCTCTTTTCAATGACCTCATTCTTGGTCGTCTCTTTAATTGCCAGTTCAATCTTCCTCTTCTTGGTTCCGTTAGATTGTCCTTCAATCCAAGAAGCAGTCTTATTCCCCTTGAACATGACTCTGGCCTCTACTTTTTCTGTGCTTGTATTGGGAGCCCGGTGCATGTATGAATCTACCATGCCAAATTGTCTCTCTCCACTGATGTTATCAGGACCACATGACTTTGCTTCTTCAATTAGTTTGAGGGATGGCTGCCAGAATTTGCCCCCAGGGAGACGATCCGACATCTGCCCAACCTTTTTTTCAGGTCAGACACTTGCCTGTTAGCAATTCTATGCTTTAGAGATGCATCCTTATATTTTCTTTTCCAGAACTCTGCCTGTTTCCGGCTTCGGAATCGGTCCTCAGTTATGCGCTTTCTCTGTAAACAACTGTTTTTTTTTGCTTATAACTTTTCTTTTAAATCCTCAGCATTGCGCCGCATCTCATCTAAATGCTTCTTTAAATTACAGTTCTGTTCAGAAAGTTCCTCAGATTCCTTGCAGAATTTCTCATAGACAAGTTGTTTGACACCTTCATTGAAGTTCTCAGGCTGTCTATTTACCTGAGGTCTGGACGAGCCTACTGTAGGCTCAGGCTGAGCAATTCCTGCTCTAGGAAACTCATGAATGGCCTTCATGAAATCTGATAACTCCTTCTCATGTTTCTCTCCTCTCCCCCTCTCCTTTTGCAATTTAACCTTCTTTTCATAAACACCCAAAAAGCTCACTCTTAGGTTCTTGGCAGTTATATTCTCCAGGGGAGAATCAAAAACCGATGCAACACAGTTTTTCACGCTACTCCAAGAAATCTGAGGGTCCTTCTTCTTTCTTTTGGAAGCAGTGATCCTACAAACAATTTGACAAACAACATCTTTAGTGAATTGTTGTGGCATCAAGGTCTTGACTTGTGCAAGAAATTCATGCCAATCTTCACACCAGGGCTCGACTAGCTCAGCAGCCATCATCTGAAATTGAATATTAACAGATAATTTCAAACTCAAATAATGGGAGTATGCATAAAGAAATTGTATTGGTCTCTTGTACTCAACTGCAGGCCCAGGGCTTGACCGGCACAGCAGACATCATCTGGAATTGAATAAAATGTCATTTAGAGACAACGTGAAAATAAATTTGACACGTCAAAATTATCGGCGTAATATGCAAAACCAACAACCAACCAACAACCAAACCTCCAACAACCAAACCTCCAACCACCAAACCACAAACAACCAAACCACCAACAACCAAACAACCAAACCAACAACAACAAACAACCACCACCAACAACAAACCACCAACAACCAAACCACCAACAACCAAACCACCAACAAACAACCAAACCACCAACAACAAACAACCACCACCAACAACAAACCACCAACAACCAAACCACCAACAACAAACAACCACCAACAACCAACCACCAACAACCGAACCAACAACAACCGAACCAACAACAACCCAACCAAACACAACAAACACCGTTGATCTAACGACTAACGTAGCCGACGCATCCCTCGACCCTCCCGCAGGGGCCGCGTGTGAGTCACTCAACTAGAGAATACAGTTAAAACAACCAAACCACCAACCAAACCACCAACAACCAAACAACCACCAACAACCAACCAACCACCAACATCAAACAAACATCAAACAAACAACAAACAAACAACAACCAAACCAACAACAACCAAACCAACAACAACCAAACCAACAACAACCAAACCAAACACCGTTGATTTAACGACTAATGTAGCCGACGCATCCCTCGGGCCGCGGGGGCCGCGCGTGAGTCACTCAACTCCAGAATCCAGTCAAAACACCAACTTTTGGCCATCAAATTGTAGAGTTGCGATTCCAGTTAGAGTCAATGTAAGACCAGTTTTAGGAAGATAAAATGCTAAAGTTTCCCATTATGATAGTTAACATACACATTCCCGGCAGTCTTACCTCTGATTTCTGCATCTGAAGACTTGAATGGCTTGGTAAAATGCCTTTCAAATGTCACACAGCACTGAAAATGGTCTCTATCTGTGCCCCAGTCTGTTGTGCTTCAAACCCAGATGTAGCAGTCAATGCAGTGTGCATGTGTTGCACATGTGGTGCCGTTTTCCGACATGACTGGGCTGCTCAGAAAGTCGCTAGAAGTTGTACGAGTTTTATCGCACCGGCGACAGTGGCGCTCCCGGCGGATTCCGGGGTACCTAAGTCAATGTCTACCTATGTGGGAAAAGCGCTGGTCGCCGCGAAGTGCCATCGACGTACGCTAGCACATATTGTAACTTTCTTGCATTTATTGTAACTTTCTTGCATTTACATTCGAAACTTTATATGACTACTACGTTTAAGGTCTCTTCAAGCTCATTCCATTGGATTATTGTTCCATTCAGATAAAATGATTTAAAAATAAATACTCACATACGTTCAAAACTATTTTGACTCTTACTTTTCTATTTATATTACAAGAGGTTTAAAAAAAGGTTAATTTGATTTTTTATATATTTTAACAGGTGAGTCCATCCAGAAGAGAATGACCAACCTCCGTATGCAATATACCCGCTTCAGGAAACAAGCGGCCTCTGGATCTGAGGGGAAACCACTCACCGCAAGGCAGAAATGGATACAGCTCTCGCTATCCTTTCTTTCAGCACATGTGCAGAAGAGGCAGAGTGTGACAAACCGGCTGCTCCCCATACCAAGCTACAGCGAAGAAGGTGGTGAGGTAAGGATACTTTTTTGAAAATGTGTGCATTGCTTCATGTTCGCTCAAGCTTAGTGGGACTGACAATAATAATTACATTCCAAATTGTTTAGTTAACGAAACACAACACTTTCCGGCTTGTTAATATTTGTATATCATATATAAGTAAAGTTTTTTGACATGTTAAAAAAGCTCTGTGAGCTATTAATATTTAGACATTGTTACAGAGTTCATCTAGATGACTGTAAATAACCAGAACTCCTTCAACTGTACAACTACAAGACGGCTATGTGAACTGTGTGACACTAATATGTATTCATTGTACATGTTATAATTAACATGCGTAATTCTCGGCGGAGACTGGACGAAATGATACCGCCACCTGGAGGAATATAATTTAGTTCCTGACCAACCCGATAGGTGGCGCCATCGACCTGAACTCTGCCGGCGAGATGTGTACGTTACCTGCCTCACCCAAGTACAAACCGTCCAGAACCATCGCAGCTGCCGTCCGCCTAACTTCGACCCGACTTTCTTGACAGCATATATAAGTCTCAACAACTTTTTATGCCAGTATCATCTTTACTTTCCCTTACTCATTAATTTCTCTGCCGGTGTAGCCTTCATTGCCCCCTCCCTCCCCCCATTTTACCAGACATTTTACATGACACCATTTATACTACACCATTGGACTTAATTACCGGCATTTTAGAACACATGATATATTTTGTCATTCATTTATTCTCCCCAAAACTCCTTTATACCAGAGTACTATAATTATTATACATTATTTATTACATTATATACATTATTCTCTGCCGGGTTAATCTTCACTTGACGCAATTTATCTGACATTTTATCTCATGCCATTTATCTTACGTCATTCTACTCAATTACCGGCTTTTATAAATTGTGCTACCTATCTTAGGAGCCGACAAAACCTACAGAATCACAGTAACAACGACAACAAACCATTATAGGAACCAACGCACCTGCCGTCCCTAATATCGACCAGCTTTCCTGTCAACATGCCTACAGCTAGGAAGACGACTAAAAAGACAGGCAACAACAAGCAGAACAAGGCGCCCAAAAATCGTGGACGTCCAAAGCTCATAAATGCGAGCAAAATATTCAGTGAGGACGACACTGACGATACTTATCAGTCAACCATGAAAGAAAAACCATCTATGCCTGAAAATGCATCGGCCACCTCACAGCCAATAAACAACAACGATGAGCTCATCAAAGCCATGCAAGCTTCAATGGCAGAACAGATGCACAACTTCGAAGCAAAGATGGTCGCCAGAATGGAGGCACTGGAGACTGGCAGGCACTACAAAAAACACACGGTCACCCATGTCGAGACATCGGATAGTGACAGCGACAGTGACTGCGCCGGCGCTTGTGCGCTGATGGTGAGCCGGCGCCCACCACCGCACCAACAGGAGATACCAACCTTCAAACCCATACCAGCACCAAGGAAGAAATCACGCATCCCCACACATGCCGAAAAACACCAAATATATGATGACACACAGTATGATGACTGCTGCCAAGAAGCCGAAGCGGCACGCACGCAGTCAGCTAGGCTCAACAGGGACGCATCAAGCAATGAACACACCGGTGCCATCAATGAACTCTTAGATGCCGCTGGCTCCGCCATCGGAAAGAAAAAAGGTAAATCCACATTACTGCCACATTTATTTGTAACTCTGCTATTTAGATGACTTTGTCGGGGTGGCACCAGACAGCAGCAGTGCGCACTCAGCATATAACAACCTCCTCGATATAACATCAAGACTTGGACTAGTTTTATCCCCTGAAAAATGCCACCCGCCCGATAAAGAAATAGAATGGCTCGGTTTCAACATATCTGCACAAAAAAATGACAGTTACAATCCCCCAGGAGAAGCTTGATGACATACTTCAAGAGTGCTCGGCTTGGATGGACAAACAAAAAGCAACCAGAAAAGAACTTCAGAGACTTGTTGGCAGGCTACAACATGTCGCCAAATGTGTAGCGCCTGCGAGGCGATTTATGTCTCGGATTTTTGCATGCCTAGGTGATGCACCATTCTATTGGAGGCAAGAAATCACTGACGAACTCCGGAGTGATGTCACATGGTTCCTCTGGTATGCCACGGACTCAAATGGAATCGTGCTCCTCAAGACCGATGAAAAGGCACCTTGGGTCATTGAGTGTGACTCCTCTATGCACGCCGGAGGAGCCTTCTCGATTTCTAAATACTACTCTGAGACCTACCCAGAGCCTATCACAAGACACACCAACATCGCCCACCTGGAGGCCATTAACCTGATAGTGGCACTTAGGACCCTTGCACCCAAGAGACCTGAGGACTATACGATTATTATAAATACGGACAATTCTGCCAGCAGGTCCTGGCATCAGGTGCAGGGAGAGACGGGTCCTTACTGCATGTGCCCGCGAGATATGGCTCTATGCAGCCACTCACAACTGTAATGTTGAAATCATTCATAAGTCTGGCAAGGAGCTGGTTCTTGCAGACGCTCTCGGCAGGTGGGCGCTTCAACCATCCGCACACCAAAAATCTACACAAATGACGAAAGACCTTAACCTAGTTGAAATTAAAGTCAAATTCGATAATATCTTTACTGCAAATCTGTGATTAACCTGGAACCCTCGTATTTAATTGGCTCTCTGGTCCCAGGTTACTCCGACGAGCTCCACGCCAGGATACTCGAGGTCTACTTCGCCGGGCTAGCGTCTGGCACCTGGAGGAACAAGGCTGTACAAGCCAAGAAGTATCTCCGCTTTGCCGCCCTACACGAGGTCAACCCGCTAGCGCCATCGCAGTATGACATACTAGCCTACACTCTACACCTTAAAGACACACTCTTAACGCCAGGAGCAGTTATGAATTACATCAGTGGCGCGAGAACTTGGGTCCTACTCTTTGGAGGTTCCCCCACGGGCTTTGACACATATCCAATGGTCCTAATGAAAAAAGGGGTGCAACGCCTGTCACGCCACACACCCACCCAAGCCGCACCATTGTCTCCATCCAATGTCGAAAAAATTGTTACCTACCTGTTATCAGCCGGCCCCAACGCAGCAGTACTCGTCGCCGCTATTCTCATGGGCTACTACACCCTTCTCAGGCAGGGTAATCTACTCCAGAATATCTCACCTAACGACCCGGGCCACGCCCTTAAGATGAGCGATGTCATAAGAACATGCGACGGGCTGACAGTTACAGTCAACTCCACCAAGACCAGATGGAGAGATGATCAACGGTATGCCATCTCCATACCACCGGTAACCGGTTCCGCCTCGTGCCAAGTGGCCGCCTGGGACCGCTACGTACGGTCCCAGCGGCCACCTTCTACAGGCCCAGCCTTCATCCTGCGTGGAGGAATGCCCCTCCAGGCACACACCCTGCTAGCGGCCCTCCGCATGGTGCTCTCGGCCTCTGGAGTCCCTGATGCAGACTCTTATACCCTCCACAGCCTGCGTAGGGGTGGTGCCCAGGCCATGGCGGCGGCAGGTGCGTCACTTGAAGAAATTCTGGGCCTTGGTGCCTGGACCTCCTCTGCCGTCCACACCTACCTGCCTCGAGACTTGGTTGCTGCCGGGCCTCGAGCCCTCCCTTAAATTGGCTGAGGGCTCGATTCCCGCGGTGCTGGTTCCTGTACATTGACATCAACTAAACTGTAACTGTGAAATTCTGAAGATTAAAAAACCTACTATGCCAACTTTGTCTCAGTTCTGTGAATTGTACATGTTATAATTAGCATGCGTAATTCTTGGCGGAGACTGGACAAAATGATACCGCCACCTGGAGGAATATAATTTAGTTCCTGACCAACCCGATAGGTGGCCCCATCGACCTGAACTCTGCCGGCGAGATGTGTATGTTACCTGCGTCACCCGAGTGCAAACCGTCCAGAACCATCGCAGCTGCCGTCCGCCTAACTTCGACCCGACTTTCTTGGCCCACCCACCCACACCAATAACATAAAAGACAATTGATAGGGCTGAGGGCTCGATTCTCGCGGTGCTGGTTCCTGTACATTGACATCAACTAAACTGTAACTGTGAAATTCTCAACATTAAAAAACCCACTATACCAACTTTGTCTCCGTTCTGTGAATTGTTACATAGCTCGTCTAGATGACCATTAATACCCAGAAGCCCCTATGAGCTGCATGACACTATTACGTAGACATTGTTATAGGGCTCGTCTAGATGACGGTACATACCCAGAACTCCTCCAAATGTTTAGTGAAATGCTACATCGCTTTATAGACAAGTGCAGGATAGCCATCTAAATCATGCCCCACTGCCAGGGCACAGACCCGGTCAGGGAATTCAGGTACTCAACCAAGTAGTCTCGTTGGGTTTTGGCACGTTGTGTTGAGTTGGTTCCTGATGGAAGTGTTGCCTGGCTCAGTACTCAGTCTGTTCTCCAGCTACTGGGGGTTACAGTGTGCATAGTGGGACTGTCAGCCCATCCTCCTCAAACAGACTTGTGTCACCCTGAAACTGTTGGCACAGGTCAATGAAGTGAACTCTGACACACCGATGAACAGTCGCAGGTGTGTCAATGACAGTATCGTCCATGCTGACAAATTGGTAAGCCAGTACAGTGATGTTTTCCAGGGCTTAGGTTTAATTAAGGCTAATGATGTCATTCACATTGATAATACTGTGCAACCTGTTGTCGACTCGCTGAGGAGGATCCCATATGATATCCAAGATAAGGTCCATGACAAACTGAAACGCATGGTAAAACTGGGTGTTCTTGTTGACCAGGATGAACCCATCGAATGGGTGATTTACCGGGGGTGGGTATAGTAACAGACAATATTTTGGTATACGGGTCAACTGTTGAAGAACACAACATCAGGCTCAGAGCGGTTTTGGTCAGGGCCAGGTCTGTTTATCTCAAATTAAACCTGTCAAAATCTCTGATATGCAAAATGTCAGTCAAGTATTTAAGGCACCAACTTACCCAACATGGTGTAAAACCAGATCCAGACAGAATCCAAGCAATAGTCAACATGCCAGAACAACGTGACAAGCAAGGCATGCAGCGGTTCCTGGGTATGGTTGGCGATGTGCACAAGTTCATACCAAACATGTCTGAAATCGCAAAACCACCGCACACGCTCCTAAGCAAGGACTTTGTGTGCACTGGCAAAATGAACAACAGAGTCAAAACTTAAACACAAGTTAAAAACCACTCCTGTCCTGTCACACTATGATGTTAAAAAACCCATTGTCATCCAGGTCAGCCAGGGCTAGGTGCTGTTATTATGCAAGATAATAAACCAGTCACACTCACATCTCAGGCATTGGATTCGGTACAATGCAGATATGCCACAATTGAAAAAGAGATGCTCGTAATATGTTTAGGCTGTCAAAGGTTTCACGACTATATTTTAGTAGTATAGAGAGGACCGATATGGGTCCATATTACGTAATTGTCCCGCATTAGAGGTCCGACATCGGACAATGACCTTAACTGACCCCTCTGTGGAAGGACACTGACCTCAAATGACCCATTGCATGTTTGCAGGATGGCCATCTGTTTTAGGGTGAACTCATTTGATCTTTTTGACTGGATTGATGACGTCACCATTCTACCTTGCAGGATGGCCATCTGTTTCTGGTTGAACTCATTTGGCCTTCGCTTGCAGGTGGGACATCTGTTTTTGGTTGAATTCATGTGACCTTTTTTTCCCTCACTTTAAGACTAGCACATCTTCCTAATCACGCACTCAGTCAAGAATCCCACTATCACTTCAAGCAAGTATTCAATATGAATGAATAATAATATATGAAAGATTACAATGGAGAAGCAACAGGTATGTGTACTCAGTTTTTATCTATATAAAATGTATATATTTTCACAAGTTTGATATGGCATTCAATAGAAATAATAATACAAATGAATGATCGAATGAATGATTATCCTTTCCTTTTCTCTCTCTCTCTTTTTCTTTCTTCCTTCCCTCCTTTACTTTCCTCCCATTCAAGCTGAAAATAGAAGAAGAAAATCAATTAATATTTACTATGAAATTGTTATTTATTTATTTTCAGGGGCATTCATGCGACACCTGCTCAAAGATTTCTACTTCCACTACTGGTTTGTGGAAGCATCACTCCAGAGTCCACACATGTCGTGCATCACTACAAACGCTCACTTGCAATCAATGTTGGAAGGTATTCCGTTCCTTGCTGGGACGAAGAAGACATGAGAATCGATGTACTTCCAGAAATGGATCACGATCATGTTCACGATCACAATCACATTTGAAACCACAATCAGTTGCTGTTGCTGATACTACTACTACTACTACTACTACTACCACTACTATTCCTGCTGGTACTTCTACTATTACTAGTTTCAACACTTTCAAGTGTGGATAATGTGAAATCAGTTTTTCTCCCATGAGAGATTCATTGAGACATATGAAGATACATAGAATTTGATGTTCTCTATGTTCAGAAATTTTGGAGAATAGTAGAATTCTTAATAGACATATGCGAGTTCAGCATGGGAATTATATTTCTACTCCCGTTGCATCAACATCATCATCTTCTGCTGCTGCTTCTTTCTCTACACAATTTTGGAAAGATGAATATTATGAAGATGTTAATGATGATGATACTAGTAAAAGACAGAAAGTTTCAAAGAATAACAATATTCCTTGTATAGATTGTGGTAAATGCTTTCCATCATGGAGACATTTGATTTCCCGTAGATGGATTCATGCTTCAGGAGAAGCGTCTTCGCATCAAGAACCATGGGTTACAGATTCTAATATACTCCCACCTTGGGGTGAGGGAGAGGACATTGACATTCCATTGCGTCTGCTTTATATGGAAAAACCTCTTCACCAGGAAAGAGAAATAAATGAAAGTGATGAAGATGATGATGATGATGAATATGAATATGAAGTTGATAATGCTAAGGGTGATGAAGCTAATGTGAATGAGCAAAGAAATTTAAGATGGTGTACAGAGCATAAACCCATTTGTGTTAGCATATCTTCAAACATTCCCGGTTATCTAGAACCCAAATGCATCATTGAAGAAAATTTAAATACATTACTTTCTAAGTTGGAGATTTATTTGAGTGAGATACAGGATGCATTGAAAATATTATCAAAATCTCGATGGAAGGCGATTCATAAGAGGTTAAATGAATTATTTATTTCCTACAATACACCTTCAAATGAATACATCCCTATTGTGAGAGCTAGAGAGGGTGAGGGAGATGTTGATATCAATGATGAAGATGATTTTGGTGATGATGGAGATGATGATTTCAATGATGATGATGATTTTGATGATGTTGATGACACTGATGAAGATGATAATGATGATGATGCAAAAGGAGAAGGAGAAAATCTGTTTCACTCACCCATAGCAAAGAGCTTTATCGCTTCCGAATCCGATGATTCAAAGTATGCTGAAAAGATAAGATTGTGAATATTGAAATCTGTAGAAACATTAAAGGAGCGGTTTGAGACATATTGCTACTGCCTTCCTTGTTTAGGTTTCAACTCTAATAGGTATGATCTTCCAGCTGTACGGGCTTCATTTGCAAAACACTTCAATCTTGAAAATGATTTGAACTATATTGTTAAAAAAGCGAATCAATACAGTGCTATTGTAACAAAGAAGTTTGCCTTTTTAGATATCAGTCTTTTTCTTGCAAGTGATGGAGCTATTCCAAGTTTCTTATAGCTTATTCAGCTCCATATTTTAAGAGCTATTTACCTCATGAATGGTTAAGATTTTTTTCAAAACTTTCTCATCCCAGTCTTCCTGAATATGAGACTTTTTATTCTAAGCTAAAAAATGTTAATGTGTTAGAGGAGGAATATATTGAGTGGGAAAAGAAGGGAGATTTTGATTCCAACCCGCCTAAGACTTGTCGCATGAAGTATAATGATTTACAAATGATCTGGATGGAGAAGGGTGTGTTAACTTTTTGCGATTTCCTAATTTACCTCGCAAATCTAGATACAGAACCATGTGTCACAGCAGTAGAAAACATGCTGGCTTTCTATACTTCTTTACATATCGACCCTCTAAAAACATCTATCTCAGCACCGGGTATAGCTCGCAGATTATTATTCCAATCAGCTGATCTCTATACCAAAATCAAAACTTGCACCTTTGGAGGACCAATTATAATTTTTAAAAGATACTCTAAGGTGGGAGAGTCTTTCTTACGCAATAACCCCAAGAAACCCTGTCGATCTATTCAGGGATATGATTCAAAAGTGCTGTATTTATATTGCCTCTCTCAAAAACTCCCAATTCTTTTTCCATTTAGACAAAAGTTGGAGAATAACTTTAAATCTCAATGCAGCTGGAAGCATCTTGATATGTATAAATGGATGAATTGGAAATCACGAGAAAACAGTATTAGGATTGAACATAAGCTCAACACTGGAAAACAGGTGCAGATCAGTCCTTATTTTGCTGATGGATACTGTCGAGAAAACAATACTATCTATGAATATAACGGATGTTGGTTCCATGGACATCCTGCCAGTGAGTGCGTATTTTCTCCTACCACTAGAACCTCAAATATCAACTCGCAGAAAGAGAGACATCTTTCCACTTTAGCTAGAGAATACTATATTCAACAGTGCAGTTTTAATTTGATTACAATATACGAATGTGCATTTAAAAAACTCTTGCAAGGGAATTTGAGTATAGCGCAAGCTGCAAATGAAATTCTTCCTCCATTTTATATCAAACATCCTCTCAGCATTTCTGTGGAAACTATTTTGACCGCTGTTGAAAGCGGAGAGCTAATGGGAATGGTGGAAGTAGATATTCACATTCCCGAAGTATGGCCGAAAGGGAAGGAGCAAAAGCTTTCTCCTAAGGAATTCTTCTCAGAAATGTCTCCTATATTTTGTAATGTAGATATTCATTTGATGAGTGGAGTCCCCTGATGCGACAATTTGCATTTAAGAAAAGCTTGAAAGATCCTGTTAACACACGTAGTCTACTGGTTGGGGGCTTGTGAGGAGAATGTATTTTGCTTGCTTCTAATCTATTGCAATTTTATCTTACGATGGGGCTTGTGGTCACAACAATTTGGGAAGTGATCGAGTGGAGATTAGACTATTGCTTTAGAGGTTTCTGTGATTTCATTACAAATGCCCATAGGGAGGAGGATTTGAATCCTGATTTTCAAATGAAGGGGATGGCTGCTAAAGTTATGGGGAATGGGTTATGGAAGTCTCATAAGGAATAAGACAAAGCATGTCAATGTATCTATGTGGGGAGTGTTCAGAAGGCGAAGCTAGCTATTAATTCCAAATTATTCAAAACCTTTTCCTGTGATTTCGCACCCTCACACTCATTTATCAATAGATAGGTTTTGGAATTCAAACAGTAAGATGTGGATGCGGTATACTCTTTTTTGAAAATTCCAATTTCTCATTTATCATGTTTGCAATGTTTTTGACAACAATCTCTAGGTAAATAGAAACCATTCTCCCACTTAAAATAATTATAATCATTACAATGATCAAAAAGCATACTCAAAAATTCTTTTTTTCTCTCAGGTTTTACAACATCTATCATCTCTTTACCAGAAAATTACATATACAAACTATCTGTATCACAATGTGTTAATTCAAAATCACTTCTATCAATGAATTTAATTAGAAAGCAATAATACCACTGAAGAAGCACTAACTTAGCAGTATTTAAAACAAAAAATCCCAATTGAACAGAAATATCTAAACGAATTGAGCGTTTGCACTGTTCAATCTTAAAAGTTTTATCATCTAGTTCAGTCATATTTTTGAATAATTTTAAATGAACAGCTAGCTTCGCCTTCTGAACACTCCCCACATAAGATACATTGACATGTTTTGTCTTATCCATTAGGAGACTTCCATAACTCGCATTCCCCATAACTTTAGCAGTCTCCCCCTTAATTTGAAAATCAGGGTTTGAATCCGCCTCCCTATGGGCATTTGTAATGAAATCGCAGAAACCTCTAAAGCAATATTCTAATCTCCACTCGATCACTTCCCAAATTTGTGTGACCACAAGCCCCATCTTAAGATAACCACACTGTTGAATATAGTATTCTCTAGCTAAAGTGGAAAGATGGCTCTCTTTCTGTGATTTGATATTTGAGGTTCTAGTGGAAGGAGAAAATCCACACTCACGCGCAGGATGACCATGAAACAAACATCCGTTAAATTCATAAATAGTGTTGTTTTCTCCACAGTATCCATCAGCAGAATAAGGACCGATCTGCACCTCTTTGCCAGTGTTGAGCTTATGTTCAATCCTAATATTGTTTTCTCGTGATTTCCAGTCCATCCATTTATACATATCAAGATGCTTCCAGCTGCATTGAGGTTTAAAGTTATTCTCCAACTTTCGTCTAAATGGGAAAAGAATTGGGAGTTTTTGAGAGACAATATAAATACATCGCATTAGAATCATATCCCTGAATAGATCGACAGGGTTTCTCTGGGTTATTGCATAGGAAAATCTCTCCCACCTTCGCATATCTTTTAAAAATTATACTCGGTCCTCGAAAGGAGCAAGTTTAGATTTTGGCATAGAAATCAGCATCACGTTCACAAAAACTTGAAAAGAAGCGGTTATTTTCCATAACTGATTGGAATAAAAATCTGTGAGCTATACCTGTGCTGAGATAGATGTTTTTTGAGGATCGATATGTAAAGAAGTATAGAAAGCCAGCGTGTTTTTTAATGGTGTGACACATCGTGAAATATTCCGGTATATGGCATAGGGAGGAAGGCAAATGTTCTATTACTGATCGGTGTACATGACCAGGCGCATTTTGGTTTATATATATGTATGGGTTGGTGGTGCCTGAGTGGGATGTAAATAGACATAGAGGTGCTGGCAGGTCTGGGTGTGATTGCACTCAGGGCCTACACCCCCTGCTGGGATTGGGATCACCACACTCAAAGGTCAAGGTTGGTGGTGGCCATGGGACCATGCAGGTTGTGGTGGTGGGCAGACCACTGGTATCCATGGGGACCAGGAATGCTGGATCCCTATTGGTAGGGCCAAGATTGCTTGTTTTCCATTTGTGGAAAGGGGTGGGGTGATACTCTATAATGAACCCATGTAACCATATCAATAATATACCAAAGGGCTGGACTCTCTCTTCTTCTTTACACTTTATACTCTTCATTTCTCTTTGTATGTATTGATTTCACCATAGCCTGCCTACACAGCCACAGATTCGAGCCTTAGCTTTTACAACATGGTTTTGGATCTAGATTTGCGTAGTAAATTTGGAAATCGCGAAAAGTTAACAACCCTTCATTTCTAAATCATTATACTTCATGCAACCGGTCTTAGGCAGGTTGGAATCAAAATCCCCCTTCTTTTCCCATTCAATATATTCCTCCTCTAACACATTAACATGTTTGAGCTTAGAATAAAGTCTCATATTGAGGAAGACAGGGGTGAGAAAGTCTTGAAAAAGTTGTTAGCCATTCATAGAGTAAATAGCTCTTCAAATCTGGAGCTGAATAAGGTATAAGAAACTTGGAATAGCTCCTTCCAATTTCAAGAAAAGGACTGATATCTAAAAAGGCGAACTTCTCTGTTACAATAGCGCTGTATTGATTCGCTTTTTTAACAATATAGTTCAAATCGTTTTCAAGATTGAAGTGTTTTGCAAATGAAACCTGCACAGCTGGAAGATCATGCCTACTAGAGTTGAAACCTAAACAAGGAAGACAGTAACAATATGTCTCAAACCATTCCTTTATCTTTTCTATAGATTTCAATATTCACAATCTTATTTTTTCAGCGCGTTTCGAATTGTCAGAGTCGGAAGCGCTAAAGCTCTTCGCTATGGGTGAGTCTAACAGATTTTCTCCTTCTCCTCCTTTTGCATCATCATCATCATCATCATCTTTATCAGCGGCATCATCATCGCAATCATCATCGCAATCATCAGCATCATCAAAATCATCTCCATCATCTTCATCATCATCATTGATATCAGCATCATTGATAACATCTCCCTCACTCTCTCTAGCTCTCACAATAGGGATGTATTCATTTGAAGGTGTATTGTAGGAAATAAATAACTCATTTAGCCTCTTAATCTTATGAATCGCCTTCCATCGAGATGTTGATAGTATTTTCAATGCGTCCTGTATCTCACTCAAATAAAGCTCCATCTCTGTACACCACCTTAAATTTCTTTGCTCATTTCCTTTAGCAACATCAACATTAACATTATCAACTTCATCATCATCGTTTTCATTTACTTCTCTTTCCTGGTGAAGAGGTTTTTCAGGAAGTAGACATTCAAAACCATATACCGCAAACCAAGGAAAGTGTTGTAAATGATGCTCACAAACTATTTTAAAACTATCGCGCAAGTCATCAAAGATAGTTTTTGAAGTAGAATACATCCCTCCCGGATATATAAATCTAACCATGCTTTGCAACTCCTGTCTTGAAGCAAAAAGGTTTATCACAATTCCTACAAACATATTTACTAGCATACGACTCCATACTAGAGGTATATCCAAAATGGGAATTGGAAAGATTTAGATTGAGGTTTTCAGAATCAGTCGAGAATTGAGAGGAATAAAGAGATATACATGTATCATCTTCTCGCAATGAGAAAACATTTATTCTAATATTAAAACAACACTCCAAATTTGGTATATCTTCTAATCTCACTCCTTCAACCTTTATTTTCTTACTCTTCTGAAAAGCATTACATTGTGAATTGCAGAAGAAAATCCATTCCTCACATACTTTCTGAGAAAGTTTTCACATCTTTTGAAAGTTCTTCTCTGTAAGGTAAGATAAACACTGAACAAAACATAAATTATTATTGTTAATGATTTTCGAAAAGGATCTGATGGATCTCTTTGCATGAATGTAATCCAGAATGTCATTTGCTCTCCCAATAACAAAGGATTTTCTGAAAACATAGTAATTAACATTAGTAATGTAAACTTTACACCATTTGGAATTCTCACCCACCGACTGAATAATTCGCTCTACATTTATCTTTCTAATGTAGTTAAATAATGATAATAGATTAACATGATTATTAACAGAGATGGGAAAATTGAATAAATTTGAATTAAAATAAGCGGTGAAATATCGATATTCAGATGTTTTAATCGATTTCAAAATTATTCCAAAAGCAAAGTTAATCTTAGATGAAGATTTTTCTATCTCATAAATACAACAATGATGTTCTTCTATCAATGAGGTGGCCCCAGTGAAATCGGGAATAGGGAAGTTATAGGTTCCTCTAACTATTCCCATGTTGTGAGGAGCTAAAATAGTATCGCGATTTTCCATATAAAGCAGACGCAATGGAATGTCAATGTCCTCTCCCTCACCCCAAAGTGGGGGTATATTAGAATCTGTAACCCACGGTTCTTGATTCGGAGTCACTTCTCCTGAAACATAAATCCATCTATGGGAAATCAAATGTCTCTATGATGGAAAGCGTCTACCACAATCTATCTAAGTAATATTATTATTCTTTGAAAGTTTCTGTCTTTTACTAGTATCGTGATTAACATCTTTAACATTTTCATCTTTCCTGAATTGTAGAGAAGAAAAGCAGCAGCAGAAGATGGTGTTGATGCAGTGGGAGTAGATGATGTTGATGCAATGGGAGTAGATGATGTTGATGCAATGGGAGTAGAAATATAATTCCCATGTTATACTCGCATATGTCTATTAAGAATTCTACTATTCTCCAAAATTTCTGAACATTGAGAACATCAAATTCTATGTATCTTCATATGTCTCAATAAATCTCTCATGTGAGAAAAACTGATTTCGCATTCTCCACTCTTGAAAGTGTTGGAACTGGTAATAGTAGAAGTATCAGCAGGAATAGTAGTGGTCATAGTAGTAGTAGTAGTATCTGTTATGTATGTACTAAGTCAGGACACGCCGGGAGCCAGCGGGCCGGCACCAGCGAACAGGCAACCAGCGCAGACTGGGAGGCACCGTAATAAAGTCATTATGCAAATAGACTTCAACGTGTGTAGTCGATTCTTAATCACAACTTTACATGGTGTCAGAAGCGGACCTTCTGATTAGCTATCGCTCTATCTGGGTTAAAACCAGCTGGGCCGTTGAACCTAGACGAGAATCTTGCGACAAATTGGAAAGCCTGGATTCATGTGTAAAATATTCTGATAAAACGCACTGGTTGGGAATGTGAAATGGTCTATAAAGGGATACAAATGGTCTATTAATGTAAATGATGTATAGGGCCAGGTGCATGAATGTATTTATGTAGTTGCTGATGACTCTTTACTTGTAGTCAATAGTCATTGTGTATTAGGTAGATAGTGTGAAGGAGGCACTAGTGATAGTGTGTAAGGAGCCTCAAGAGCTCTACTCATTACCCCCTACCCCCCCAACTGTTAGTCACGGATCACCACACTCACACAGATCCATGTACCACTATATCATAATAAACCTGAGGGTACAAGCTCTCACTCTACTTTCACTCTTTATACTCTTCCTTTCTCTCCTTGCCTGTATTGATTTCATATAGCCTGCATACACAAACCACAGCTGCCAGCCGACGACTTTACACATGCGTACAGCAATTACTCTACAGCAGCTGGAGTTCTCAGTCGGAGCGAGAAGGTACAATGCTGTGTGTTTCTCCATGTGGCTGGTGCAGAGGAGCAGAAAGTCCACCAGTCCATGAACTTTGTGGTGGGAGAGACGGACAAAATTGCTCCGCTCAGAGAAGCATTCCGCATGTATTGCGAAGGGAGAACTAACATTACTATGACAAGGTGTAGGTTCAACACATACAATCAGGATCAGGAGACCATGGATGCATACATCCGAGAGGTATGGCACAAACTCGGACATTGCCAATATGGTGCGTTGGAGGAGTTGCTCATGTGCGACAGGTTGGTAAGCGGCATTAAATGTAATACCCTCAGGGACCGCCTATTGCAAACTCCTAAGTTGTCACTGCAATTGTGCAAGGAGATGTGCAGGATGAGCGAGCATCGGGCAAAACAACTAGCTGGGTCCAGTAGCTCTGAGTATGCAGTGGATTTTGTATGGCGCTACGAAACACCGCAACAGGCACCACGTGGAGCAGGACAACAACAACAACAGCAGCGGCCGGCTGCCAGATGGGGACGCGAACAGCAAAACAAGAACACCAGCGCAAGTTCAGCCTGTTCTTGGTGTGGTTACTCCCACAGGCACGACCGGGACGCATGTCCCGCTAAAGGCAAGGCATGTTCTGAGTGCAAGAAAATCAGTCATTTTGCGAAAGTGTGCCGTAGCAAAACAACGGCTGTAAATGAAATTACAGTCGCTGACGACTGTGGCGACGACTGGCAGCCCAAGCAGGGGGAGGACCATCTCTTCATAGGGGCGATATCGACCTATGACAACAAATTGACTGACTTGTGGTTTGCCGATATTCCCATCGGGAGAATGGATGTCAAATTCAGGTTGGACACGGGGTCCGAGGCGAACATAATCCCTATGGACGTGTTCAAAAAGATTCACAGTGCTAAGTTGACCAGCACCCAGGTGTCATTTGGTCACGTACTCTGGTCAGAAAATCATCCTGAGGGCTGAAACTACGCTTCAGATACGAGACCAGTGGCTGCAGTTCCCTGTGATCGAGAGGGGATGTCTCATCCTCAGCAAGGATGCGTGTGTTCGGTTGCGCATCCTATCACGCATTGACAGCATCGGGTCGGAGGACCGGGAAGACGGCAATGAAGCGGGAAAAATGGTAAAGACATTCAGTGATATATTCACTGGTCTGGGGACTATCAAAGTAGAGACTAACATCTATGTAGATAGCGAATGTCAACCTGTAATAGATCCTCCTAGACGAATTCCGCATGCTATAGAAGGTAAAGTGTGTCAGGAGTTGGACAGAATGATCAGATTGAGAGTAATAGTAGAAGAGACTGAGCCTATGCCATGGGTCAATTCTATTACCATAGTAAAGAAGAAAGACAAAATTTGAGTATGTTTGGATCCCACCAAACTTAATAAAGCTATAAGGCGGGGACCGTATCCCATGTGAACTGTAGAAGAGGTCATTTCAAAACTAGAAGGTGCAAATTATTTTTCAGTCATTGACGCCAAAAGTTGAGAGTTCTAAATTGTGTACATTCAATATCCCTTGGGGGAGATTCAGATATACAAGGTTACCATTTGGCATTAAGACAGCGGGAGACATTTTCATTTATGAAATGAACCGTATTTTGTATGATCTAAACAGTATCAGCAACAGCAACTGATTGTGGTTTCAAACGTGAACGTGATTGTTATCGTGATCCATTTCTGGAAGTGCATCTATTCTCATGTCTTCTTCATCCCAGCAAGGAACGGAATTTCTTCCAACATCGATTGCAAGTGAGCGATTGTAGTGATGTGTGACCTGCGTAGACTCTGGAGTGATGCTTCCGCAAACCAGAAGAGAAATTAAAAATCTTCCAGCATGTGTCACATGAATGCATCTGAAAATAAATAAATAACAATTTCATAGTAAAAGTATTTGATTTTCTTCTTCTTCTTCTATTTTCAGCTTGAATGGAAGGAAGGAAGAAAGAAAAAGAAACAGAGAGAGAAAAAAGGAAAGGATAATCATTCATTTGATCATTCATTTTTTAAATTATTATTATTATTATTTCTATAGAATGTGACAAAAAACTTGTTGAAATATATATATTTTTTATATATATAAATAAAAACTGAGTACACATACCTGCTGCTTGTCCATTGTATTCTTTTATATATTATTCATTCATATTGAATAATTGCTTGAAGTGATGGTGGTGTAAGTGGTCTTCTTGACTGATTAGGAGATGTGCTAGTCAAAAGTGAGGGAAAAAAGGTCAAATGAGTTCAACCAAAAACCGATGTCCATCATGCAATCGAAGGTCAAATGAGTTCAACCAAAAACAAATGCCCATCCTTGAAGGTAGAATGGTGATGGCATCAATCCAATCAAAAAGGTCAAATGAGTTCAACCAAAAACAGATGTCCATCCTGCAAGCAATGCCAAATCAGTTCAACCAAAAACAGACGCCCATCCTGCAAGGTAGAACGGTGACGTCATCAATCCAGTCAAAAAGGTCAAATGAGTTCAACCAAAAACAGATGGCCATCCTGCAAGCATGCAATGGGTCATTTAAGGTAATTATCCCACCACAAAGGGTTCATTTAAGGTCTTTGTTCCGCGTCTGACCTCTGACGTGGACTATTACATAAGATGGACCTATATCGGTCCTCTCTATAATACTTCTATGTGGTGGAGGTGTAGGGGTGTGATGAGGATTTTGGTGTGTGTTGTGGGGGTGTGTATGAATTTACGGGTGTGTGGTAGGGGTATAGGGGTGTGTGGTGAGTGGATATGGTAGGGTGGGTGTGGTGGGGTGTATGGGTGTGGTGGGGGATTAGGGATGTGGTGGGGGTTGACGGTGTGTGTGGTGGGGGTTGACGGTGTGTGTGGTGGGGGTGTAGGTGGTTTGTGGTGGAGGTGTAGGGGTGTCTTGCAGAGCGGCACCTCACAATCTTTAGCATCCCTAAACCCACACCACACACCTACACCCCCACCACAGCCCTAAACCCCACCACACAAACCTATGCCCCCACCACACACACCTATACCCCTGACCACACACACCTACACCCCCACCACAGACCTACACCCCACCACACACCTACACCCCCTACCACACACCTACACCACCAAGACACACACCTACACCCTTCTCACCAACCATGGATGTCTTGCAGAGCGGCACCTCACAATCTTTAGCATCTCTAAACCCCCATCACACACCTACACCCCCACCACAGCCCTAAGCCCCACGACACACCCCACATACACACCTATCCCACATACACCCCCCCCCACCACACACCTACACTGCTAACACATACACCTACACCCTTCTATCCAACCATGCTGGCCGACTTGGACCGAGAATGGGTGCTGCCACCAAGTGTATAGCGAGAGAAATTGCTCAGGAAAGGTCCCCATTACCCATATTACGAATAACACGCACAATTTAGGAAGTATCAATATAGATGAACGTTAACTATTCGTCCATGTGAACCTGCTCATTTATCTAGGAGGGTAGTCCTCAAAGATGGGTAATGTTCTGCTTATGAGATACATAAATGCTTTTAAAAAATTGTTTTATTAAAAAATATATTTAACGACCCCTCTAGAGCACAATAAGTTCTGGAAAAATGTAAGCTTACTATTCCCCAAAAATAAGATAGAAGAACGCATAAGCTTCCAGGATAAGGATGGAAATATGCACACAGATAGTGATGCAGCAAACAAACTAAACACTCACTTTGCCACAGTAGGACAAAGGTTATCAAAGAAATTCACAAGAATCTGGGAAAACAAGTCAGAAAATATCCAGAATGAAATCCCCACCTGCAAAGCTGACCTAAAAGAACTAACACAACTAATAAATGACATAGATGAAAACAAACCAAGTGGAATAGATGGAATCCCCACAAAAATACTAAAAGACGCACTCCAAGCCATCCCAGATACCATGGGACATATCATTTGAACAGGGACACTTCATCACAGCATGGAAGATGGCAACCATCACCCCCATCTACAAAAGCGGTGACAAAGAAAACATGGGGAACTACAGACCAATATCAATCTTACAAACACCAGGCAAGCTAATTGAAAAAATATTCCACAGGCACATAAATGAGCACCTGGAAAAAAACAATATACTAAACAAGAGGCAAGGAGGCTTCAGAAAACTACACTCCACATCAAAAACAAGAGCAAACCTAACAAGTGATGTGCTGGCATCACTGAACCAAAAGAAATTAGTTGGAGCAGCCTTCATCGACTTCAGCAAAGCCTTTGACACTGTAGACCACAGCATATTAATAAGAAAATTAAACAACATGGGCATTAAATCCAAATCAATAAACTGGATAAAATGCTACCTAAACAACAGGCAGCAAAAAACTAAAGTAAATGGTACACTCTCAGACCAACAAACTGTCACCTGTGGTGTACCCCAAGGATCAGTCCTGGGACCACTACTATTTATACTATACATAAACGACCTAGAAAAATGGCTGGAGACAGAATGTCTCCAGCTATATGCGGATGACACTGTCGTATATGCAGAAGGAAGCACAGTAGAGGAGGTAGCAACCAAACTGAACAACCTCCTGCTAAAGCTGGACGGCTGGTGTGAATCCAATAAAATAACCATCAATGCAAATAAATCTAAAACTGTACTCTTCTCACATACAGCAATCACAGGAAGAAACCTACAATGTACACTAGGAAGCCAAACATTGGAAAGTGTAAACCACTACAAATACCTAGGCCTAGAACTAGATAGCCAGCTAAACTACAATCTGTGTGTAACAAAAATCATACAAAAGTAAATCACAAACTATGGCTATTTGCTAAACTAAGACACTATATGACACAAGATATGTCAATAAAAATCTTCGACGGCATGGTACTCCCCTACTTTGACTATGGGGATGTAATTTACATGGGTGCTAAAAAATAGCTACTTAAAAAATTGCAGATACTACAAAATAGGGCCCTGAAAATCTGCCTGAAAGTAGACAAACTACACCCCACTTATGACCTACACAAAAGAACTAAAGGAAAGCTACTAGTATACAGAAGAATAATCCACCTAAAAACATTAGCATATGGATATAGCCAAGACATTAAGCGTCTAACCCAACCACTAAGGGACACCAGAGCAAGCAAGGCACCAGCACTAAGGCAGACCAGAAGCCAGATCAAAGCCCATGAAAGGAGCATACTGGAAATGGCCGGCAAAGCATGGAATGCCCAAATGGTGAAAGAAAGACAAATCCCTGACCTAAAAACATACAAAAAATATCTATGCAAAATAAAAGCTGGAAGCCCCAACTGAACTGCACCACAAGGGGGCAGGTGATATGTCACGGCCCCCAACTGGACAGCCCAGGGCGGGACAACCAGAAATATAAAAGCCAGATAACATATCTAACAACAATATAAGTCAAATCAAATTCAAACAAACATAACTCAACCACCTATTACGTACAGGCCTATGGACATGTAAATAAAATAGGCTAGTATAGAATTAAGTAGAAAAAAGTGGAAAACTCTTCCCAAGAAAACCCCAAAACACTAACATAGAACCTTAAGAAAACAACTAACACAGTAATAAGAATAAAACAAAAATACAATGCCAAGAGGGCCCCAAAAAGAAACTAACATAGACTACTAAGCATACCAACAGACTATCTATCTGCTACTGAAATGCAGACAATCAAATAACTTATCAGCAGCTACCGCTTGGTAGGACAACACCAAAACTACAGCTGGCCAGCATTGAAAACAAGCCTAGGTACCTGGGCTTACATGCTATGGACAGTATAAATACAGCCTCAATAAAAAAATAAAATATAAAAAAATCATCGGCTATTGGACGTCATACATATTTTAAATTTTGTTATGGTCATTCTGACATATTTCTTTGGAGGAAACCCACTGCTAGTAATACAAACTACTAATACAGACGAAGTATCTGACATATGAAGAAAGGCTGACAACTCTTCATCTGCCTACCCTCAAATTCAGGAGACTCCATGGCGACATGATACAGATGTATACATATATGCATAATCTGTATGATACATGCTGGAGAGACATGCTACCCATTGCAGGACAGTCATCAACTCGTGGACAAATAGCGGGGGAATCTTCCCTATCTCTACAAATATAAGACATCTATATGTAAAATTATGCGGGTTTTGGGCTTAGAGTCGACGGTTTTCAAATATGACTAAAGGTTATGGAGCAGGAGAGGCAATTCTTGTATATTGAAAAGTAAATATCTTTAGTAGTGTCAGTTCTTACCGGTACTGGTGTTGGTGCTGGGAGAGTGGTCAATCTACATAGAAAGCTGGCTTGTGGGGGGTGAGGGCGAGTTGGAGCCTCAGACCTGAGCAGGGAGGAACCGAGCAGAGCAGCAACCACAAGGAGGGTGAAATAGTTTTTGTTTTGGTTCACAAAGGTGTTGATAAAGTTGTGTGCATTGTACATGAATCATTGCCCAGTTCTTAGTCAAACAAATGCTAACTAGTGAATCTCGCTTGTTCAGTATTTCATATTGATGTTTAGGACTGATATTACCGAGAAAGAACAATAGTAGAGTGTATAGGCAACGCTTTGCCTTCCCACTGTATAAGATATTGTAGTAGTCTGTACATGAGCTCCACTATCACACGGTGGCAGCAGACACTACACCGAACACCTATGCAGTTACACTGAACTGCGCTAGGTGGCTGCATGCTAGCCACCGGGCAGGGTCCTGACTGGGCTGCCCTTTACTGCGTATGGCTAGCACACCCCCACCCACCTATAGAAGCGATGTGGGACCTAGCGAGTTAGGGGGCGGGTCAGTTGACTGTTGACGCCGCGGAGAGCGGATAGGTTTTGTAATAAACCAGTGGAAGCGTACTGTTACTAAATCTTGGCATTCTTCCATGAGTGTGTGGCAGAGTGAAAGACTGTGGACTATCACATTGGTGCCGAGACCAGGCCTCACCTTCTGCGTAAGGGGTGAGTGATGGACCTGTTCCAGGTCTTTATTGCTTAAATTCTCTTCATAAATCAGTATGGAGGGGATGTCGACAGCCCGTCTGCGTAGTGGACGCCCGTACCAAATTGATGGTGGGCGTCCTGTCACAGGAGGGCCGTCTGTGAGTGTGAACGCTTCTGTGGTGCTTTCACCGCATCGCACTCTTCCCAAACCTGTTGTGGTGAATGTGGGTGATAATTCTATTCCCAGTGCAGGTACTGGCGTCATCTGGGAGGGCCGAGAGGTGTTAATTGCTCGGGGTGCGATACTACCCCCGAGCCGGCACCTCTGGTCATGCCCAGGGGCACTGTAGGTGTCAACATGTCAGACAACTATTGGATGCAGTTAGCTCAACTGAGTAGCGGTCTTCCGCCAGGTTTCACCTCTGTGATTATACCAGGGGCGGGCCTGGAGGGGGCACTTGACTCGCAGTTGGGCGCTCGTTCGATAGTCAATAGTGTTACAGCAGTAAAAGGTGTTGTAGCATTGGACGAGGCATGTAATGTTCTCTCAGGTGATATAGAGACTGGGGAGGGCGAACCGGGGAGTACAGTGAAGGTAGGCTTTGCTCTTGATGATATACGGGTTCTGTCGATTAGCAATGGTCCGGGGGGGCGGGTGTTCTACAGTAGTTTTGCATTGGAGGTGCCGCTGGAGTATTCACCATGGGGAAGTTCGGCATTCCATTCTGCAGGGATGGAGTTTGGGCAATATATTCCCTTTTCACCGATGCCTGTGGAGATCTCATCGGCTTTGGAGACAGGGCACATGGCCGATGACTCATTAACGTCAGTGTTAGGGGATGATTTGGCTATGGGTCGTGCGACAGACCGTGGACTATCACATTATGGATCTATGCAACTTTAATAAAGGTGGTGTCCTGCTATAGGGATGTATCAATACAGGTGGTGTCCTACTATAGGCACATATCAATACAGATGTCCTGCTATAGGCATGTATCAATACAGGTGGTGTCCTGCTATAGGAACGTATCAATACAAATGTCCTGATATAGGGATGTATCAATACAGGTGGTGTCCTACTATAGGCACATATCAATACAGATGTCCTGCTATAGGCATGTATCAATACAGGTGGTGTCCTGTTATAGGAACGTATCAATACAGATGTCCTGCTATAGGCATGTATCGATACAGGTGGTGTCCTACTATAGGCACATATCAATACAGATGTCCTGCTATAGGGATGTATCAATACAGGTGGTGTCATACTATAGGCACATATCAATACAAATGTCCTGCTATGGGCATGTATCAATACAGGTGGTGTCCTGCTATAGGAACGTATCAATACAGATGTCCTGCTATAGGCATGTATCAATACAGGTGGTGTCCTACTATAGGCACATATCAATACAGATGTCCTGCTATAGGGATGTATCCATACAGGTGGTGTCCTACTATAGGCACATATCAATACAGATGTCCTGCTATAGGCATGTATCAATACAGGTGGTGTCCTGCTATAGGAACGTATCAATACAGATGTCCTGCTATAGGCATGTATCAATACAGGTGGTGTCCTGCTATAGGAACGTATCAATACAGATGTCCTGATATAGGGATGTATCAATACGGGTGGTGTCCTGTTATAGGAACGTATCAATACAGATGTCCTGCTATAGGCATTTATAAATACATGTGGTGTCCTATTTTAGGAACGTATCAATACATATGTCCTGCTATAAGGATGTATCAATACAGGTGGTGTCCTGCTATAGGAACGTTTCAAAACAGATGTCCTGCTATAGGGATGTATCAATGCAGATTGTGTCCTGCTATAGGCACGTACCAATACATATGTCCTGATATAGGGATGTATCAATACACATGGTATCCTACTATAGGAATGTATGAATATAGATGTCCTGCTATAGGGATGTAACCATACATACCGTTTCCTGCTATAGCAATGCATCAATACAGAATTCCTGCTATATGGATGTCTCAATACAGATGGTGTCCTGTTATAGGAACGAATCAACACAGCTGTCCTGCTATAAGGATGTATCAATACAGATGGTGTCCTGCTATAGGAACGTATTAATACAGATGTCCTGTAATAGGTGTGTATCAATATAGCTGTCCTGCTATAGGGATATATCAATACTGGTGGTGTCCTGCGGTGGGGATACATTAATGCATATGGCATCTTGTGGTGAGAATGCATTAATGCATATGGCGTCTTGCTGTGAGGATACATTAATGTACATGGCGTCTTGTTGTGAGGATACATTAATGTACATGATGTCTTGTTGTGAGGTTCCATTGATGCGCGAAAAGGAAGAGAGGAGGCGGGGGTGGAAATAAGGCGTCTTTATTTGCGCCTCAGAGAGCATACAGGTCATACAGAGTAACAAGAGGACAATAGAAGTAAATAAGGAATAATGTGAGAAAAGTAAGGAAGCTCATGAGGAGCGGAGTAATGAAAAAGTACAGTTAATCAAGTGTCAGTGGAGTGAGGGGGTGCCGAGGAGCCCTCCAATGTTAAACGCAATGCTTCGCATTACGACCAATGTACATGATGTCTTGTTGTAAGGATACCTTAATGTACATGGTGTCTTGCTGTGAGGATATATTAATGCATATGGCGTCTTGTTGTGAGGATAAATTAATGTACATGATGTATTGTTGTGAGGATACATTAATGTACATGATGTCTTGTTGTGAGGATACATTAATGTAGATGATGTCTTGCTGTGAGGATACATTAATGTACATGATTTCTTGTTGTGAGGATACATTAATGTACATTATGTCTTGTTGTGAGGATACGTTAATGCATATATCATCTTGCTGTGAGGATACATTAATGCATATGGCGTCTTATTGTGAGGATACATTAATGTAGATGATGTCTTGCTGTGAGGATACATTAATGTACATGATGTCTTGTTGTGAGGATACATTAATGTACATGATGTCTTGTTGTGAGGATACATTAATGTACATGATGTCTTGTTGTGAGGATACGTTAATGCATATAGCATCTTGCTGTGAGGATACATTAATGCATATGGCATCTTATTGTGAGGATACATTAATGTAGATGATGTCTTGCTGTGAGGATACATTAATGTACATGATGTCTTGTTGTGAGGATACATTAATGTACATGATGTCTTGTTGTGAGGATACGTTAATGCATATATCATCTTGCTGTGAGGATACATTAATGCATATGGCGTCTTATTGTGAGGATACATTAATGTAGATGATGTCTTGCTGTGAGGATACATTAATGTACATGATGTCTTGTTGTGAGGATACATTAATGTAGATGATGTCTTGCTGTGAGGATACATTAATGTACATGGTGTCTTGCTGTCAGGATACAGTAATATACCTGGTGTAGAGGTGGCCCCGAATATGACCACAATTAGTTCTAAGACTGTGACTTTATAGACAGAACTTCCACCCAGACTCATACAAACATCAACAACAACAATAACAACAACAAACCACCATACTTTTCGTAATTGGCTATATTCTTGAATATTGTGGACTTCATTACACATCTGAGGGCATGTCAATTGGCTGGATCGCATACACATGAATGCAAAGCTCACCGTTGTAAGAACTCTGTGGAACTAAAATGTGCACACACCAAAGAGTAGAAAAGACATATCCAACATGCTATGAAAAGTCCATGTCTTGAAGTATTCTCCAATCAGATGCTTTGTCTAAATATAACGATTGGAGGGAGAGGTTGCCAAGGGGAAATGTATTCCATTAATTGATGTTCAGTTGACAACTTGGTCAACGTCGTTAGGACTTACTCCCACAAGAGATACTATCACTAATCTATATAGTCAGCTACTTCTGGTTACAAGACCCCTGGTGGTGATTTGATGAACCAGAAGAGCTTACTGTCGAAGATTTATACACAGCTATGCATATATATATTACATATATATTACATATATATATATTACATATATATATATTACATATATATATTACATATATATATATATATATTCCATATATATATATTACATATATATCTATAGGAAAGAATCATGTAATATGTGACACAGGCTAATATGGGACGGTACAAAGTCTCAGTAAGGTAGTACGTTTGTTACTGCCGCATGATTCACTGAGCGTCTTCATGACTCACAACCGTATCGATGATTATTTTACTTAGTAATTTTTTGGAAAGCAAGCAGGTAAAATATAATTAAATTATATTTGGTACCAGGTTACATACAGTGTCTTATGTTATACCATTCTCCCTATATTCAGATACATATAGCAAAATACCTGACCAACAGTCACTGCTGTGCTAATTGACCGTTAATTAATGTTGCGTAGTCCGATGGTTTTGAGTTTCTGTCATTTTCTGAGATAAATATATTAGGTTGATGGCTATAATCTACCTTGTTTTAGTTTGAAGCAACGTTCATTTCAAACGGCTAACTTTGGAGACATTTGAAGTGCAATTAGGACAAGCATGCTAAAACTCCTCCACCATGTGGCATTCTCTGTGGCGGAGTGGGCGCAGTGGTTAGAGTGTCTGACTTTTTTCTAGGTCAGACTCCTAATCTGAGGGTCGGCGGTTCGATTCCCCGTGCCCCCAGCTCTGCCAATTTGGATTTCCACCGCTGTGTATAACTTACAGCGTCATCAAAGGCCAGTTGCATTCATACCATGTCTATGTGGTGTGGAAGGTTAAAAATCCCTTGGGTCGGTAAAAGTGTAGGCTCGGGCTTTCTATCAACCAGCAGTGGAGAGGGGAAGACCAGTCGTCTGTGACTGGGATTTCCCCTGCTTGGGACAACTAATGTACCCCAAAAAAAGAGAGACAAATAAGTGTTCAAACTTCCTGTCTACCATTCGCTATATCGCTATATAGGCTTCTGTAATAACCACGTGATAACATGTTCTATTAAATTGACTCAGTAATCCTCCTGCTATGTGGCAACGAAAGCTTAATAAGTGCACCAGTATCTAAGTTAGACATGGCTTTGAGTTTGTGTCTCTTTTCTCTGTAGATAAATGTATTAGGTTGATGGTTATAAGCGCCATTACTTCAGTTTGTAGTCACTTTTATTACAAGGGTAAACTTAGGAGATATTTGAAGTGAAAAGGATCCACATTAATTTTGACAATCTTGTTGAAATTGTGAGACGATGAAGCGTAGTTTGTACGGGATGCCAAGTCGGTAAGAACACTGGCTCCCCGTGTGGGAGGTCGTGGGCTCAAATCCCGGCCGAGTCAAACCAATGACATACACAATCGAAACTTGTGACTACCTTTTTTTTCTTTTTTTTATTGAGGCTGTATTTATACTGTCCATAGCATGTAAGCCCGGGTACCCAGGCTTGTTTTCAATGCTGGCCAGCTGTAGTGTTGGTGTTGTCTTATCAAGCAGTAGCTGCTGATAAGTTATTTGATTGTCTGCATTTCAGTAGCAGATAGATAGTCTGTTAGTCTGATAGTACCTAACTTGGTGATCGGCATTAATTTACTAGAACAAAGATTGGTTGGCTCAGTGTCACGATAATGTGACTGAGTGAGTGCTGGTCGCCTGATCTCACAGTGGGGCAGCACTATAAACTCACCATGAATGCGCACTGTCACAAGTCGGTACCCACCCTGATAGTACCTTAGATGTTGCCAGGATGCAACACCCCAGTAAATCACGCCTTCTGATTACATCGTGTCGAGTTGACGATACTTAGACTTTTAGACTTACATAGTCCGATGAAAGCATCACATTTTCTAAAGCAAAACAATTATCTAGATTTGAACCTATAGATCCAGCTCAGGTACCAGTGCACTTATTAAGTAGGCATACTACGCCAATGTAATTGAATGTGTTATTACTGAGGTCAGAGTTTAGCATTATGCCAAAATTAACTTTGCATGTTTAGGCCTACACTTCGACTATCTCCAAAGTTAGCCTTTTTATATCAGAGTTACTTCAAGGGTACCAAAGCAGATCCTCTATTCTCAACTGTCTTCTGGTTACAGAAAGAGAGGGCGCCCTCATCTCCGGTTCAAGGATACCATCAAGAGAAACCTAAAGCTGAGAGACATTAAGACCAACTCATGGATGCAACTCTCACAGCAGAGAGCTAAATGGAGAGTGGCAGTCAAGTAATGAAAGCAGTCTTTGTCGCATCACGACCGACAGCATGATGATGATACTTCAAGCTAATTAAAACAAAGGTAGATTCCAACGATCAACCTAATATATTTTTCTCAGGAAATAACAGAAACTCTAAACCATCGGACTATGCAACTTTAACAGCGGTTTCACGTACTAGGATATTGCAGACAAGAAGCAGTTAGATTATCTCTTAGATAACCAGTCAGTGGGTTAAGCATATCACATTCAATTAAGTGACTGTCCTTTATTAAGAACGATTTCACTAAAGCTAGTTGAGCCTTGGTGTTATTATTATAAGTTGACCTAACTGTTTGTATATACAGACACATTGTTTCTTAACATATATAGTCAGCTCTGGTTAATCCGACACTGGTTAATACGACAATTTTGCTTACCGACACAATTTCAGGTGTAACGGGTTTCCCCAATGTTAATCAATGCTAATTACTCTGGTTAATCTGACGCTCGCTTTCTGACACTGACACTGTTTTTTTGTAACAAACATGCCTGTAGCATTGATTGATGATTGATTGGTGGTTGCTTTACGCAGCATAGGCCATATTCAAGGCGAGAAATGTTTGTTTTTGTTCAAACCATTGCTTTTACATGTAAAAGCATACAATCAATTTTGTGACAATGGACACTCATGAATTTTATAAACTTATAATCATATAGTTTCTGGTCAACTAAATAAAATTCTAAATGATAGTATTATTCACTGATGAAATTTGTTTAAAAACCTATATGAGGTGGTACAAACCAGCTGCCCTGAAAAAGGCTAAAATGTTTTCTTGTTTTACTTTAGTAAAACGGTCATGCATGTTGTTTGCAGCGTAAAAGTGTCGGTGTAGGGCCATAAAATCCACACAGTTTAATAAAGTATGTCTTAATGTCATAACATGATGCCTACAGCTCCTGTTAATCTGACACTTGAAATCCATCAAACATGAATTAGCACTAATATCCCAGATATAAACCTTTTTTCAGTGGATGTGCAGTCCAGTTTGTCAAAGTTTTTAAATATCAAATAATGTTGGTGTGAATGATTGATATGTAAGTATATCTGTAATAAATGTAGATATGTTACTTAGGTGTTATTATTATTTCAATGAACAATTGCATACATCATTCACTCACACATAGGCTTATCAAAATAACACAAACGACCACGAAATAGTCTACATTGGTTAATCTGACAATTTGCTATCCAACATTATTTGGCGTGTGACAGAATGTGTCGGATTAACCAGAGCTGACACTAATATTGCCCCACTGCTAGATTTATGGAGTCCTCCTATATACCAGCAAAATCTATGACAAGACGCGGCACTCAGAGCTTCCCATTGAAATACAGCAAACAAGGTCATTGGACAGGTCCCCTAGCCCAGCCTGACTGCTGAACCATTGAAACAAGGAGACATGTTGTTCCCTAGTCCATCCTGACTGCTGTACAATCAATGACATCATATGGCAATTATAGTGTATTATCTCCTAATATTAAGACTGAAAACAATATAGTATAGTAAAGTTAAAACATACTTTAAGCACTTTAATCTGTGTCATACATAAATTAAATGTGTGATTATGTCTGAGTAAGAATACTACTATACCTGATTAAAGAAAATGCACCTTGTTTTCCATGGGATGGTGTCGCTGCATGATTATTATTTAGAAATTCCTATGTAAAAGCGTGTCTTGTCGTACATTGTCTTTGGTTCCACTAAATATGCACATCTTAAACAGGAGCTCTGTAATTATTCAACTACATGACATGTTTTATAAAATGACCTTTACATTCTAGACATGGTGCTGGTGATTGGTGATTCGACTGATTGTGATGATTTAACGCCATATGGACAGGAAAGGTTATATTATCCCTGATGAAAGGTTACAATTTATTCTGTCATTGCTTTGCCGAAGTCAGGGAGGCTTTTTTTTTTATTATAAAAAATGACTATTATTACCCACTGATCAGTGTTTGTGCGTCACAAAAGAGCATTTAATACTGATAATCGATCACAGATTACAGAATGCTTGTTTAAAAAGATGTATTCTTAAAAACAAAAAAAAGATCCATCAGTTAATCTACGTGTAATGGGGGTTTCATAAATACCCATCATCATCATCATCATCATCATCATGCTGTCGGTCGCGATGCGACAAAGACTGCTTTCATTACTTGATAAATACCCACAACTTACTAATACTATACAGATTCGGTGTTTGATAAAAGATCCAGCATATAATTCAAAGTGTGCTTTATAAATAAGCTTGGAATATTATTATATCTACAACACTGTTTAGTGGTTAGTTCATCAATACCGACAGATCAGTATGCAGAATGGATGTCTTATAAATGATCCAGAATACGGTGGGTTTTAATTTATAATTTATAATTCCGCCTATCTATACTCGTATAATCTTAATTATTATACCTCTTATACTTATAAGGTATGCAGGTAATGCAGTACCTTGGATACCATAGGTGCTAAAATACCTCAGGGAGTTTGACGCCCCTGCCTTGCAAAGTTGTAAACCACTGCCTTGTGGTACAAGTTCTGGTTCTTGATAGAATCAAAGGCTAAGGGAGCAAGCCCTAACAGAAAACCATGTTATCATGGCAGCAGTAAGGGCGGTGATGAATGGAACTCCCAACATCTCCCGACCAGCCACTGCAGGGACAAATAGTTTGTGCCTGTATTGACATGTTCTTGCCAGTGTGAGACCTCTATTTGCTACCTGAGAGAGTGCCGCTGGTAACTTGCAAAAACCAGCAGCACTTCAACACTTTGCAAGCAACTTTTATGAAATGTACAACTGCACAAAGCAGCAGTTGGGCAATGAAAGCAGTCTTTGTCGCATTGCGACTGACAGCATGATGATGATGATGATGATACATAACTATTGTAGGCTTATACCAACCATATGCTAATGAACTATTATAACCCCCCCCCCGCGGAATACTCCCTGGATTGAATGTGTGCAAAATAATCGCGAAAACAGCACACGGAATATGTGTTTCATCAATACTTACGGGACACGACCAGTAATGGGCGCGTTGCCACATACCATGATATAAAACATGTGTTTCACCAACAATCACCGAAATACTACTTCCAATAGATGTTTCACACCGAACACACCGACCCTGGTGAGGTGCGTGGTATCGAGTTCTGACCCGATGCCACACTTGGACTCGGTTAAGACCTCCAAGTCAGCATCGTCACTACCATGGATCATTTTGATGGCATCTTTGAGCTTCCAGGAATATATGTATGCGCTTAAGTTTTGACATTTAATGCAAATAAAAATTACTGTGTACACTAAGACATTTACTGGAAACGAAGCCAGTTATGGCCCTGTCACACTACGACGTAACGACGTCGCCGTAGGGAGAACGTGAAGAACGTTGAACTTCTTGGCGTAGTATGCAAATTTGGGCAGAAGTTGAACGTGGATGCAGCGTAGTGGACGAGAGTGTAACGTCGGTAAAGCGTAGTGATACCGTCATTCAACGAGAGAGGTAAACGTAATGACGCTCACGGAACGTTATGAACGTTATTCCATCGCGAGAAGAACGTTACGTGACGTTAGCTATGTCATAATACGTTCTCCTGACGTTCTCCTGACGTTCTCCTGACGTTCTCCTGACGTTCTCCTGACGTTCCCATTACGCCCCGTGGGCATTTGCACTCGGTTTAATGGGGGTCAACGTAGTGGAACGTAGTTGAACGTAGTGAGGAGCGTTGGAATAACGTCCGTTTAACGTCATTGACGTTCGCTGAACGTGAACAGAACGTACGGTGAACGTAAACCATTACGTTCGTCCTACGTCGAAACTTTTGAACATGTCCAAAACCTCGACGTTAATCGACGTTACACGACGTAATGTGACGTAGCTCGACGTCACTCTAACGTCATTATGACGTCATCATAACGTAATCCAACGTCCATCAACGTAATGACGAAATATCACCACGTTAGGCTCACGTTCACTCATTACGTTGTAGTGTGACAGGGGTATTTGAGGCTGCATATCCAAGATGGACGCGCTTAACCTGATGCTGTAGTGTGAAATCTATCCGCTGAGCAGCGCCAGGGGTCATAAGGTCAAATAAGGAGTGCTTCCCTGACTTCTAACCTGATGTTGTAGTGTGAAATCTATCCGCTGAGCGGCGCCAGGGGTCATTAGGTCAGTCTGTGACTACAATTCAGATTGCATTTCAATTGTGGGTTTAAATCAGACTCGCTATTTGCTCTGTAAAGGATAACGTGATTTGACGTGACCTGACGTGGTTTGACATGACTACTACACCAACCCAAGACAGACAGAGGCGGGAGACTGTCCGTGATGCACTTGTGCCTGGAAGTGGCTCACCCCCGACGTGAGCACGACGTCACGTCACGACGTCACGTCTCTTGAACGCCGAATGCCTTGTAGGCTACAAATTCAAAAAGTGTCGCTCGTAACGCCAGTGAACGCATGCATGTAAGGATGGCGGGGGGGGGGGGGGGGGGGGGGAAGAGTCTTTGTGTGTGTGTGTGTGTGTGTGTGTAGAATTTACAGGCAATTTACAAGCAGTGGACAACAATGGAATCACCACAATACATGATTTCCGTGACGCATGCGCAGAGCGTGATCCAGACTGGACTTGTGGGTCACAGAGTCTGTGGAGAGGCAATTGAGGCTCTGTTAACACTGGTTTCATATTGAGCAACTGACACAGTCTTTTCGGCACAAATGTGGATTCATAGCGAAAACATACTTACCATTTTTAAATCATTTTTGATAATTATAGCTGTATCCTATTGATTGCATTGATTTAAAAGATTGATCGTCAGTGTAAAACAACACAGTGATGCACTGTTGACCCACAACATGAGTGTCGTTGCCTATCACCAGGTGTCATGCTAGTCATGGAAATGATGTATTCCCAGTCATTATTTCCCACACCACCGAGACCAATGACGAGGCGCGGTGGCCGAATCGGTAGAGCGCGGGCCTCGCGTGCGGGAGATCAGGATTTCGGTTCCCGGTCGAGTCAAACCAATGACTTATAAAATTGATATTTGTCACTTTCTATCATTGTTGGGTTGATATTTAGTGAATGCTTAATTAGGAGACACCATAGCCGTGTTCACACACACAACTTTAGGCCAAACTAGATAAGGCGAACTAGATGAGGCGAACTAGTGTTGTGTCCACACACGGAGCGGTTTAAGGCGGAAATCGATATCTGCGCATGAGCAAGTCCATACTAACCAGCGCCAGTTTCAGTTAGTCGACATCACCACGAGAGAGTGTGGGTTTGACCTAGATATGTATGGACTGAATTGTATTGGTTTGGAACGGTCAAAACTTCTGCTGGGCAGTGAAAACCTTAAAATAAATCATGAAAAAAATATCTGTGCACAGCTAGCAGGATCATAGACCAAATTATATCATATGTGCTTTTGATCGACCGGAAAATAAACAAACTCAGGTCTCGACTGCGCATGCGTGTGACGTCTTTAAACCGGCTCATCTAAGCTACTACCGTTCACACTAGTAACTTGGGCCGACTTAAGCTAGTTCGGTTCATCTGGACTACCTCGCGACATGGTTTACTTGAAGCGAACTAGATGAGGCGAATCAGCCCTAATCCGCCTCAGCATCGCGTCCACACGGCGAATGAGAGCCGAACTAGACAAGGCGAACTAGTTGAGGCGACTTAACGCCCGTGTGTGAACACGGCTCATCTTACGTTTCAAAATGAGAAGGAACACAGTTGCCATATTAATATTACAATGAACTGCAGTCCTACTGACTATGGGTTAGGGAAGTCAGTTCTGTACTCTGACAAATGTTCTCCAGCAAGTCTGTGCATAACGTCCCTCTTTACTGCGCATGTGTGAGACACATTATGTGATGTGTAGCTTCTTATATGAATATTATTTGAGCCAAGTGTATTACTGTGTCTACCTATGATGACTTACGGATGATTGTATTCGCCACCTTTGCAGCAATATCCTGCTCTATGCCTACTATGCAGAGCCGCCTGGGCAACAGCCCACCTGCAGCAATGCTGCCCAAATCGGCTCGGTGTAAGACCCGTGTGGTTTCGCGCGTCAGCGCGCCTGGCTCCACTCGACAGGAAATGTTGCTTTATGCTAAATAGAGCGGCCGCTAAAGGTACCAGCCGGAGTTGTACTCGTGCAACCAGCATGGCTGTGTTGCGTCATCTGTCCGGAGTGCACTCAATTAGCAAGTGTAAATGCAGTAACATGCGGTTTCTGTTCCTTGTGGGTTTTTTGGTGTTTTTTTTGGTACATTAGTTGTTTAAGCAGGGGAAATTTCACTCGCAGATGACTGGTCTTCCTCATTCCACTGCTCCTTGCCCTATCCTAGTAATGCCGAGCATCTGGCTAGGAAGCGACAAGTATCAATTTTTAAGTCATTGGTTTGACTCGACCAGGATTCGAACCCAGGATCTACCAACACAGGAGACGGACGGTCTAACTCATTCGGCCATCCCGTCTGGTCGAATATGTTGGCTTTGTAGTTGACAGTAGTGTCTTCCTTCATGACTGTCACTGTCACATCGGTGCTCAAATAAAACTAGAGTGGCTTTCAGAAATATGGATGTGAGAAATATAATTAATGTGTTTCCACCATTAGACCAAACAACAACAATTGGGGATTGTCCTTTTGATCACACAAATCAGGGTCGGGCGGGCAGTTTTTATTTTAATTTGTTATTATTCTGGTATCTGACGTAGATGTAATACATATCCAGACGGGGTGGCCAAATGAGGGGAGCATCCGCCTCGATCCTGTTCTGGTAGGTCGTGGGATTCGAATTCATGGGTTCGAACCCTGGCCGAGTCAAAGCAATGACTTAAAAATGTATACTTGTCGTTAGTTAGCCTGGCACTAGGATAAGGCAAGGAGCAGTGGAATGGTTTGAAATTTCCCCTGCTTAATCAACTAATGGAGCCCAACAAAAACTATGTTGCACTGATTGTGTGCTTACAAAAGTTGAATTGCTGCTAGCCCAATGCATTTTTAACAGTTAACAAAAAAAAAGTTTAATCAGGGGCGGTCGATTTTTCAGACATGGACAGGGACGAGCACCAATTTTATTTGAGTTGGCCTTAGGGTCACGAGACATCCCTATCACGGATTGATATCAAATTAGACGAGACTGCGTGGTCGCCAAGTCTACTGCGATATCAATCCCCAATAGGTCTGTCCTCTACTCTGAATGGTGAGAAGACGTAAATTATTCATCACACCACCCAAATATTATGTTCCTATCAGTTAGAAATGCCAACTTAGTAATAAGTTATTTTGGATTGAATACTTAAATCGAAAGAAGAAGACCTACTTTCTTCTCCATTTCTGTTATTGATCCTTGTCCCAACTGACCTAAATTCAAAGTAGTACTGGTCAAACAGAGAATGATTGACCACCTCATGTGCCACTATGCGCTATGCGCCACTGAAAACAGGTTCAGCATTGTTGGCACAATAAGGAACTGACCAGCGTAAACATTCGGTTTTAACTTTGCGCCTTCTAAATGATACTTGTCAAGGCACAGAATGCTAAACAGCGCTTGTTGAAGTACAGAACTGTTCACCCTCGTCTATTTCCAATAACATACCCCTTTAAGAACAAATACTACAGCAATGTTGTATCAAGTGGTCAACTGATATACAATTTACATACAGATTCACAAATATCACAGTCAAGAGGAATGTATTCCCTGACATTATTAGTAATTTCAACAAATATAATTCAAGCTATACACCTGAATATAAACGAATTAATGAAGGGTACATATATGCTCAACACTCCAACACAGGCAAGGGTGCATTAATTCTGCGTTGTCACGTGATTAAAATATCTGTGTCAGGTTCAGTCAACTCAGTGATAAGCTAATAATATTATTGTAACAAGTAACATAACCCGTGAAAATTAGTTTCTATTTCTGTTAAGATTATATTTGAGAAGTTATGCAATAAATCACAAAATTAGGCAAATTAAGGCACATTCTGTAGAGAAATGGTGAGAGATATACACCATGGGACACCTTTATACTGCTGAATACAAATAGTTAGACAGATGAACCTGGATCCAACGGACACCGATGCAACGGATTCCGGATCCAACGGACACAGTATCAGCGAGGCAAGCAGTTGAAACTTGACACATTTTTTAAACGCAAGGATCCTAAACCCCAGCATTCTGAACCCCAGCCTCCTGGACCCCAGTCTTCTGAACCCCAGCCTTCCACCAGCAATACTTCAGTAGCCACCACCAGTGCTTCAGATTTCCTTGGCTTTTCGTACCCCCTAGAAAATTTCGTTGCTGCAATGGACAAACGGCTTTAACGGACAACTGCTCCCCCCTATTACTCCGTTAGATCGAGGTTCATCTGTACCTATATAATCATATATGTATGTATTAATTATATATATATATATAGTATAAATATATACCTATATACATGTATGTAATATATAAATGCTACTTCGATATAACATATATTTACATGAATAGACATAAAGTAGCCAAAGGGTTAGCAAACTATTTTCATGGCTTAAATTTAAAAATAATAATACAAATTTTTTAAATCACATAGCATTTAAAGAAATATCACAATTTTCGAAATATTTATCATGTCATACATATTCCTAATTTTCACGATTCGCGTCACAATTACTCAATTAGAAAGTAATAAGAGGTTAGTATCGACTGCTGAGAATACTTGCATAATTAGCTCAAATTCTCACACATGAAACACATATGAAACACACAAAGCTGATTCTGGTTGGTCAATAAACAATCACAAGTCACGGCGTTCGTGATAAAGGAATATCCTTCCCACAGACACTGGGCGTGGTGGCCGAATCGGTAGAGCGCAGGCCTCCCCATGTGGGAGATCGGGAGTTCAATTCCCGGTCGAGTCAAGCCAATGACTTACTAAATTTATATTTGTCGCTACCTAGCCTGGCGCTCAACATTAATAGGAGGATAGGGCAAGGACTGGTTAGCTCAGTGTCAGGATGATGTGACTGAGTGGGATATCGGGTCATGGTGCCAGCAGACTGATTTCCCAGTGGGGCAGCACTATAAAGTCGCCATGAGTGTGCACTGTCACAAGTCAGTACCCGTCCTCAGAGTGTTGGTCACACAGCCTCATTCTGAGTGTTAGTCGCACAGCCTCATTCTGAGTGTTGGTCACATGACCTCACTCTGAGTGTTGGTCACAGAGCTCTGCAATGCATGTTAGTCACATCACCTCACTCTGAGTGTTAGTCATATGATGTCACTCCGAATGTTGGTCACATGACGTCACTAAGTGTTGGTCACAGAGTCTCACTCTGAGTGTTGGTTATACAACCTCACTCTGACTGTTAGTCACATGACTTTACTCTGAGTTTTGGTCACTCTGAGTGTTAGTCACATGATATCACTCTGAGTGTTGGTAATATGACCTCACTCTGAGTGGTAATCACACAGCCCCACTCGGAGTGTTGGTCACATGACCTCACTCTGAGTGCTGGTCACATGCCATCACTCTGAGTGTTAGTCACACATCCTCACTCTAAGGGTTGGTCACATGACCTCACTCTGAGGGTTAGTCACACAGCTCTGAGTGTTGGCCACACCACACCCTCCCTACTTACGCCGACGAAGGCCAGTCAATCCCAGCAACCCGCGGATGAAGCGGTCTTTTAACTTCCCTGAAAAGCCAGACACCATGTGAACAGAGACATCCGCCATCTTGGAACTGTGACGTCACACAAAATGTGCATAAACTGTTGGTTTTCAGTTTGTGTAACATTCTAGAGATACATGTAGTTAGGTTGACGATCATGTTGACTTATTTTAGTTCTCTGTTACTTCGATCACAGCTTTTGGAGATATTTGAAGTGAAAGAATGCAAAGTAATATGAGAGCACGCACCAGTTGAAACCAAGTGCATTATATGCCATTGCTATTAGGTTAAATCAAAGACCCTCTAATACTAAGACGGCTCACTCCCTATCTCTCCCATGGTAATGTAAATTTTGCAGTGCCACCTTGTGGTGGGTTTGATCAGCCGGGCAGCTGGTTGGTGGTTCACATGTAAACACATACAATTATATTATACATGAGATAGGTAAGTATGAATACACATCAATATGAAATTGCTATGAACAAATACACATCATCATCAACATCATCATCAGCATCGCCAACATCATCATCAGCATCGCCATCTTTCACATTCATATATACATTTATACATATAATACAGCACCTGTTTAACCAAGAGAACAGCCAGCGCAGTGGTGGGTTTGATCGTTTTGATTACACAGTACAGGCTGAGTGAGCCGTCTTAGTATTATAGGGTCTTTGGTTAAATACAACAACAAAAATGGTGATTGTCCCCGCCCGTGCCTGAAAATCGCCCGCCCCTGATTAAAATCTTTTTAATTAAAAAAAACACCTGTTAAAATTGTGTCGGGATAGCAGCAATTCAACTTGTGTGTCAATTTTTAAGCCATTGGTTTGACTCAGCCAAGGTTCAAGCCCAGGAGTTCGGATGCCCCGACCTACCAGAACGGGAGGCCATCGCGTCTGGTTACGTATAATGTCTACATAAAAAATAAAAAATATAAATATGAATAAAAATCACCCGCCCATCCCTGATTCTTATTTCAAAAGGACGATCACCATTTTTTATTTTTTCATTTTTTTATTTGGCCTTATGTTAACTAGGTCCTGTCAGCACCTGTCAAAGTCAATGCGCTTTGATATTCCTAAGTGGCAAAGACCCCAGATGGGCGATCAACTTGGGTATATACATATAGCAGCAAATTGAAGTGAATATCTTGATCTTTTAAATATTATGATTTTATCGAATTATACAACTTTACCCTTAATTCCCGAGTGTTGAGGCCTGCCCTAACGAACACTCTCAGTGAAAGGACAGACAGATAATCAAATGACCCCCCCTCTCCTCTCCTTCCCCCTCCCGGTGTTAGGTCCCTCTTCCGGTGTGAGGCCCTACTTCCGGTGTAAGGCACTACTTCCGGTGTAAGGCCCTACTTCCGGTGTGAGGCACTACTTCCGGTGTAAGGCACTACTTCCGGTGTGAAGCCCTACTTCCGGTGTGAGGCACTACTTCCGGTGTAAGGCCCTACTTCCGGTGTGAGGCACTACTTCCGGTGTAAGGCACTACTTCCGGTGTGAAGCCCTACTTCCGGTGTGAGGCACTACTTCCGGTGTAAGGCACTACTTCCGGTGTGAGGCCCTACTTCCGGTGTGAGGCACTACTTCCGGTGTGAGGCCCTACTTCCGGTGTAAGGCACTACTTCCGGTGTGAGGACCTACTTCCGGTGTGAGGCACTACTTCCGGTGTGAGGCCCTACTTCCGGTGTAAGGCCCTACTTCCGGTGTGAGGCCCTACTTCCGGTGTGAGGCCTTACTTCCGGTGTAAGGCACTACTTCCGGTGTGAGGTCCTACTTCCGGTGTGAGGCCTTACTTCCGGTGTAAGGCACTACTTCTGGCGTGACGATGCACTTGGGGGCAATGCCCACGCTAATACTGACATGTCTATTTATAGAATATGAATCACATAATGCTTTTAATAGTGTTATGCATTATGTATTAAATTCTAGCGTTGAGTGTAGACTACCTGACAAACATTTTTTAGATCGGATAGCACTTCTCGCATACTATTTAATTATTAAGAGATTTTGTTGTTAAAGCTAGGACGTGCCCGGGGCGTGACCGGACAGGTGGCGCCACAGGTGACCTCAGGCTGGGTAGGTTGCACCAGTAGATGACTGAGTTCAGACTCCAGCATCCAATGACTGAGGACAGGGTAGTTGCTGAGGAGCAGATGAAAGCTTCCAGCCTTATTATACTCGTATAATGGCTTATGCAACATATATATATATATATATATAAAACACAATATAAAACACATAAATAAATATATAGATACATATATATATCTATATCTATATAGGTATGTATATATATATATGTATATATATATATGTATATATATGGGTCAGGATCACGAAAAGAGGCCAATTGGTGGAAGTTGTCGGCGTCGAGCATGGATGTCGGCGTCGATCGGTATAATTATAATCTAGCATTGACAGAGGTGTTGGAAAGTCTTTAAATTTATCCTGAATGTAAAGCTTGAGAAAATACAACAACCTGACTTGTTTCTAGGATAATTTAATATAAAACAAAGAAATGCATGAGACTTCAAGAATTGCGACGCCGACATCTGTTAAAGTTGTCGGCGTCGATCATTGGATGTCGGCGTCGATCGGTATAATTACAATTTAGCATTGACAGAGGTGTTGGAACGTCTTTAAATTTTTCCTGAATGTAAAGGTCGAGAAAATACAACAACCTGATTTGTTTCTAGGATAATTTAATATGAAACAAAGAAATGCACTACACTTTTAAGAATTGTGACGCTGACATCTTCACTTGACCACCGATTGGCCCGTTTTCGTAAGGCTGACTCATTGTATATATATATATATATAAACGTAGACAGAGACTATTCCCAGATCTATGGCTGTCTTGTCTGGGAAGCTGGTTTTTTTGCTATATAGCAGATGGGTTTCTGTTTTCCCGTGGGAGAGAGGTTGAGGGGAGAGAGCAGAGGATGAACAAACTAGAGGATGAACAAACTATTTATATTAGTACTATGCAAGTGCGACGGCTCTGACTAGGTCAACCAATGCTTTAAGCTGGGGTTCTGACTGACTAACTGTCACACTGACTGCCACACTGCCTGTCACACTGACTGTCACACTGACTGATTAACTGACTGCCACATTGAATGTCAAACTGAGTGACTAACTGAGGCACTGGTTATCAGACTATCGGTCTAATCAACCGCCTGACTGACTGACTGTTAGACTACCTGACTGACTGTCAAGCTGACTGTCAGACTGACTGTCAAACTAACTGACTGATTAACTGACTGTCATGCTGAATGACTGACTAATTGGCTGACTGTCAAACTTACTGATTGCCTGACTGTCATATCGAATGACTAATTGTCAAACTGATTGATTGACTATCAGAGTGACTGACTCCTGACTGATTACTTGTCAAACTAACTGACTGACTGTCAGACTACCTGACTAACTGACTGTCAAACTGACTGTCAGACAAACTGACTAATTGACTGACTGTCAAACTGATTGACTTCTGGCTGACTAATTGTCGAACTGACTGATTGACTGTCGGACTAACTGACTAATTAAGTGACTATCCTTCTGACTGACTAACAGACTGACTGACTGTCAAATTGACTGACTTCTGACTGACTAATTGTCAAACTGACTGACTGACTGTCAGTCAAATTGACTGACTGTCTGTCTGACTGACCTACTTACCCAATATAGTAATAACTTACCGTTGGTGTGAACATAAGGGTGTGGGGGGGGGGGGGGGTGTGTATGTGGAGGTGGAGTGTGTACCTGGGGGTAGGGTGTGTATGTGGGGGGCGGGGGGTGTTTGGGGAAGGGGTGTGTACGTGGGTGTGTGTGTGGGTGAGGGGGCGCCTGTTTCAGAAGGGTTACTGCTGGGATAGACCGAAAGCCGGACCACCTTGTTTACCGAGTCAAACAGGAGGAGCTTAATACCTACCCCTTCCACCAGGTGGACACATCTGTAGAGATGTGAGTCAAACAGGAAGACCTTAGTGCCAACCCGCTCCACCAGGTGGACACATCTCTAGAGCTGTGAGTCAAACAGGAAGACCTTAGTACCGACCCCCTCCACCAGGTGGACACATCTCTAGAGCTGTGAGTCAAACAGGAAGAGCTTAGTACCGACCCCTTCCACCAGGTGGAGACAGCTCTAGAGCTGTGAGTGTGTCTGTGATTTGGTGTGCATGTGTGCGAATGCATGGGTGTGAGTGTTTGGGTCACTAATTTAGGAGGGAAAGAGAGCGGAGAGGGGGAAGGCGGGGAGAGGGTCAGGTGGGGGGGGGGGCAGTCTGTCCCTTCACAGAAACTGATCAGTTAACTTTGTGGGTGACTAATCTATGTATGGCAGTAAAGACTGGCAATTGATGTAAGATATTTGAACTCTGTAGGTAACTTTGCGTCTAGGTTTGGCTGAGGTTGTAGCACCTGCTGTCAGACGGAGAGCTGACAGCACTAACATTGACAGTGTCACGCTGCAATGGAAGGAAGTAATGCGCCACTCTGTAATTTAAATGCACCTGCATGCACCACATTGTAATGTGAGTGTGTCTGTGTGTACCACACTGTAATCACTGTATGCTGACTGTACCTGTCTGCACCACACTGTAATCTGACTGTACCTGTCTGTACAACACTGTAATCTAACTGTACCTGCATGCACCACATGGTGATCTGACTGTACCTGTCTGTACAACACTGTAATCTAACTGTACCTACATGCACCTCTGTATAGCACTATAATCGAACTGTACCTGTATGTACAACACTGTAATATAACTGTACCAGTCTGTACAACGCTGTAATCTAACTGTGCCTATATGTACAACACTGTAATCTAACTGCGCATGTCTGTATAAGACTGTAATCGAACTGTGTATGGCTGTACAACACTGTAAACTAACTGTGCATGTCTGTATAACACGGTAATCTAACTGTGTATTTCTGTACAACACTGTAATCTAACTGTGCCTGTCTGTACAACACTGTAATCGAACTGCGTCTGTATGTACACCACTGTAATCTAATTGTACCTGTCTGTACACCACTGTAATCTAATTGTACATGTCTGTACACCACTGTAATCTAACTGTGTCTGTCTTTACAACACTGTAAACTAACTGTGCCTGTCTGTACAACACTGTAATCTAACTGTGTATGTACAACACTGTAATCTAACTGTATTGTATGCACAGCACTGTATTCTCACTGTACCAGTCTGTACAACAATGTCATCTAACTGTGCCTGTCTGTACAACACTGTAATCTAACTGTGCCTGTCTGTACAACACTGTAATCTCACTGCACCAGTCTGTACAACAATGTCATCTAACTGTGTCTGTCTGTACCACACTGTAATCTAACTGTGTCTGTATGTACAACAATGTAATCTAACTGTGTATGTGTGTACATCACTGTAATCTAACTGTGTCTGTAGAGCCCTGTAATCTAACTGTGTCTGTCTGTACACCACTGTAATCTAACTGTACTTCTCTGCACCACACTGTAATTTCTGCCTCCTCCCTCAGAGCTCCCACCTGTAAGTTATCAGTGGTTCTGCATCCAGCCCTCAGACCACCCCTCTGCCGGGCGCCGGGTCAGTACCTGCACCACCTGCTGCGGCACCACCAGGCTGCGGCACCACCTGGCTGCGGCACTCGGCATTTTCCGGTAAGCAATCGGGACTTTCCGGTAAGCACTCGATGGCGGCGACTTCCGGTCCGGCAGGAGCCGCCTGCATGCCGGGAAAATGTACCTCATCCAGCCTCGTTCGGGGGTCGGCCGTGTTCAGGAAGTGCCTCAGCTGAGGGGGCGGTTCGGCCATTTCCGGTGTTGTCACATACACCATGACTGCACCGGCAAATGGGTGCGCCCTGCAGTCAAAGTTCTACTCTCACCATTATCACCTCTAGAACCTCTAGCACCGCTATCACCTGTATCACCACTTTCACCTCTATCATCACTATCACCACTATCATCATCATTATCACCATTATCACCCCTATTACCCCTCTCACCCAGACCACCCCTATCACCTCTATCATCCCTATCACCATTATCACCACTATCACCCCTATCATCATATTCACCACCATCAACCCCATCACCCCTATAACCACTATCACCTCTATCACCATTATCACCGCCATCTGTATTATCACCACCCTCATCGCTGCCACAATTACCATTCTTATCACAATTATCGCAATTATCACAATAATCGCAATCATCAATGTCACCAGTCTTATCGCCACTATCGCAATCATCACCTCTGGCACTACCACTTCCGCTTCTGCCACCGGCGCCATTACCAGTACTACTCCCCTCGCCGGACTCAGTGACCCTGGCCTCCGTGCGCAGTTCTGCACGCGCTTCCGGTTCCGGTTTCTCTGGCCACTCACTTCCGGTCTTACCTCTTTCCGTCGCCTCAGTGAAGCTGCTGCTCTTTCTGTGCGGCCGTTGGCTTCGCTGGTGCGGCTGGTTTTGCTGGTGCTGCTGGTGCTGCTGCTGGTTCCCCGTCGTTGTCTCTGCGGCCAGCTCCGCACTGAGCGCATCCCGGATGTGTTGCGCGCGCACTTCCGTCACCTTCGACTCAGAGCTGCAACGGTGGCAGCGAACGCCGCCCTCCGCCGCCGCCGCCGTTTCCCGCCGCCAGTGGCGCCACCCGAGGTCGCGTGGGAACTTGGCGCCCAGCGCGTCACGGCGCCTAGCGGCGAGTCGCCGAACCAGCGCCGCCTCCTGAAGCGACACCTGGCGGTCGAGCTGCACGACGCGCTCGAGTCGCTCGAGCAGCGCGTCCCACGCGGGCATGCATCGCGCTAGTAGCTCCTCCTGGTACCCCGGCGTCGTGTGCAGCAGGTCGTCGTCGTCGTCCTGGTACCCGGCCTCCCCGAACGCGTCGTACGAGCAGCTGGACGCCAGGCTGTGCGAGGCGGCCATGCATGAAGACGCCGAGCTGCGGGACGACAGCGACGGCAGGCCACGGAACTGCACGCGACGGAACGCCTGCAACGGGTCACAGTGGGGTCAGACGGGGTCAGGAAGGGTCAGGGGAGGTCAGAATGGATCAGGAAGGGTGAGAGAGTGTGAGAGGGGTGAGAAAGGTCAGGGGGGTGAGGTGAGGGGTGAGGAGGTGAGGGGCTCAGAGGTCGGAAGGGTGAGGGTGTTGAGGGGTGAGGAAGGGTCAGGGGGGTCAGGAAGGGTGAGAGGGTGTGAGAGGATGTGAGAGGGGTGAGGAAGGAGGGGATAAGGTGAGGGGGGGTGAGGAGGTGAGGGGTCAGAAGGGTGGGAAGGGTGAGGGTGGTGAGGGGGTGAGGGGAGTCAGAGGGGTCAATGGGTCAGGAAGGGTGAGAGAGTGTGAGAGGGTGTGAGAGGGTGAGGAAGGTGAGGGGGTGAGGAGGTGAGGGGGTCAGAAGGGTGGGAAGGGTAAGAGGGGGTGAGAGGGGTGAGGAAGGTGAGGGGGAGAGGGAGGTTAGGGGGTCAGAAGGGTGAGAGGGTGTGAGAAGGGGTGAGGGAGGTGAGGGTGTGAGAGGGTGTGAGAGGGGTGAGGGAGGTGAGGGTGTGAGAGGGTGTGAGAGGGGTGAGGGAGGTGAGGGGGTGAGGGAGGTGAGGGGGTGAGGGAGGTGAGGGGGTGAGGGGAGTCAGAGGAGTCAGGGTGTGTTTGTGTGTAATGGGGTGTCTGTAGTGGGTGCGGGGACGTGTAGGTGTGGGTGTGTGTATGGGTGTGTGAATGTGTGTGTGTGTACCATGAGTTCATTGATTGCACATTGTACTGCGATTTAACCATTAATTGTATGCAGAATGGAAGAACTCACAATTATTGATCAAATATGTGTCAAAGGATGGTTTGAAAATATAAAAGTTCACAATAGAAATGTGTGGCAAAGGATAATAAATCCAGTTAAAATACAAAGATATTAATTATACCAATTACATGAGGTGATGGAGTCTTGATGTTTGTTCTCAGGAATGCGAAATTATATTCTTGTCTTACATTTGTAAAAAGAAACAACCCAAAAAACACCATAATATAAATATATGCATACTGCTTGTGTTGTAAAATTATTTAGACAGCAAGCACCATGAAAGCAACACAGATTAGTCAAATGTGTTTGAGTGTCCTTGGACACGACACCCCCAACACATTTAGAAACGCTCAATAACCACACAACCCCCATCATTACTAGTCTCTAGTTTCACAATCAGTATCATTATCCTGATATTGAGCTTAGTAATGCCAAGCGCCAGGCTATGTAGTGACAACTATAATTTTGGTAAGTAATTGCTTCCGCTCGACCGGGATTTCAAACTTCCAACCGCAGCACCCGAAGCCTGGGCCTTGTCGATTCCGCCACCACATCCGGTGACCAGTGTTGACCAGAACAAAAGGAGGCCCTAACACTGAATAAACAAAGTGAGACCCTAATACTGAATAAACAAAGTGAGGTCTTAACACTGAATAAACAAAGTGAGACCCTAACAGTGAATAAACAAAGTGAGATCCTAACAGGGAATAAACAAAGTGAGACCCTAACACTGAATAAACAAAGTGAGGCCCTAACACTGAATAAACAAAGTGAGACCCTAACAGTGAATAAACAAAGTGAGGCTCTAACACTGAATAAACAAAGTGAGGCCCTAACACTGAATAAACAAAGTGAGGCCCTAACACTGAATAAACAAAGTGAGACCCTAACACTGAATAAACAAAGTGAGGTCCTAACACTGAATAAACAAAGTGAGGCTCTAACACTGAATAAACAAAGTGAGGCCCTAACACTGAATAAACAAAGTGAGACCCTAACAGTGAATAAACAAAGTGAGATCCTAACAGGGAATAAACAAAGTGAGACCCTAACACTGAATAAACAAAGTGAGGCCCTAACACTGAATAAACAAAGTGAGACCCTAACAGTGAATAAACAAAGTGAGGCTCTAACACTGAATAAACAAAGTGAGGCCCTAACACTGAATAAACAAAGTGAGGCCCTAACACTGAATAAACAAAGTGAGACCCTAACACTGAATAAACAAAGTGAGGTCCTCACACTGAATAAACGAAGTGAGACCCTAACACTGAATGAACAAAGGGAGATCCTAACAGTAACACTGAATAAACAAAGTGAGGCGCTAACAGTGAATAAACAAAGTGAGACCCTAACACTGAATAAACAAAGTGAGGCCCTAACACTGAATAAACAAAGTGAGACCCTAACACTGAATAAACAAAGTGAGGCCCTAACACTGAATAAATAAAGGGAGATCCTAACAGTAACACTGAATAAACAAAGTGAGGCCCTAACAGTGAATAAACAAAGTGAGACCCTAACACTGAATAAACAAAGTGAGACCCTAAAACTGAATAAATAAAGGGAGATCCTAACAGTAACACTGAATAAACAAAGTGAGGCCCTAACAGTGAATAAACAAAGTGAGACCATAACACTGAATAAACAAAGTGAGGCCCTAACACTGAATAAACAAAGTGAGCCCCTAACACTGAATAAACAAAGTGAGGCCCTAACACTGAATAAACAAAGTGAGACCCTTACACTGAATAAACAAAGTGAGGCCCTAACACTGAATAAACAAAGTGAGACCCTAACACTGAATAAACAAAGTGAGGCCCTAACACTGAATAAACAAAGTGAGGCCCTAACACTGAATAAACAAAGTGAGACCCTAACAGTGAATAAACAAAGTGAGACCCTAACAGTGAATAAAGAAAGTGAGGTCCTCACACTGAATAAACGAAGTGAGGCCCTAAAACTGAATAAACAAAGGGAGATCCTAACAGTAACACTGAATAAACAAAGTGAGGCCCTAACACTGAATAAACAAAGTGAGGCCCTAACAGTGAATAAACAAAGTGAGGCCCTAACACTGAATGAACAAAGTGAGGCCCTAACACTGAATAAACAAAGTGAGACCCTAACACTGAATAAACAAAGTGAGGTCCTCACACTGAATAAACGAAGTGAGGCCCTAAAGCTGAATAAACAAAGGGAGATCCTAACAGTAACACTGAATAAACAAAGTGAGGCCCTAACAGTGAATAAATAAAGTGAGACCCTAACACTGAATAAACAAAGTGAGGCCCTAACACTGAATAAACAAAGTGAGACCCTAACACTGAATACACAAAGTGAGACCCTAACACTGAATGAACAAAGTGAGGCCCTAACACTGAATGAACAAAGTGAGACCCTAACACTGAATAAACAAAGTGAGACCCTAACAGTGAATAAACAAAGTGAGACCCTAACACTGAATAAACAAAGTGAGGCCCTAACACTGAATAAACAAAGTGAGACCCTAACACGGAATGAACAAAGTGAGGCCCTAACACTGAATGAACAAAGTGAGGTCCTAACACTGAATAAACAAAGTGAGACCCTAACACTGAATAAACAAAGTGAGGCCCTAACACTGAATAAACAAAGTGAGACCCTAACACTGAATAAACAAAGTGAGGTCCTCACACTGAATAAACGAAGTGAGGCCCTAAAACTGAATAAACAAAGGGAGATCCTAACAGTAACACTGAATAAACAAAGTGAGGCCCTAACAGTGAATAAACAAAGTGAGACCCTAACACTGAATAAACAAAGTGAGGCCCTAACACTGAATAAACAAAGTGAGACCCTAACACTGAATAAACAAAGTGAGGCCCTAACACTGAATAAACAAAGTGAGACCCTAACACTGAATACACAAAGTGAGACCATAACACTGAATGAACAAAGTGAGGCCCTAACACTGAATGAACAAAGTGAGACCCTAACACTGAATAAACAAAGTGAGACCCTAACAGTGAATAAACAAAGTGAGACCCTAACAGTGAATAAACAAAGTGAGGCCCTAACACTGAATAAACAAAGTGAGACCCTAACACTGAATAAACAAAGTGAGGTCCTCACACTGAATAAACGAAGTGAGGCCCTAAAACTGAATAAACAAAGGGAGATCCTAACAGTAACACTGAATAAACAAAGTGAGGCCCTAACAGTGAATAAACAAAGTGAGACCCTAACACTGAATAAACAAAGTAGGCCCTAACACTGAATAAACAAAGTGAGACCCTAACACTGATAAACAAAGTGAGGCCCTAACACTGAATAAACAAAGTGAGACCCTAACACTGAATACACAAAGTGAGACCTAACACTGAATGAACAAAGTGAGGCCCTAACACTGAATGAACAAAGTGAGACCCTAACACTGAATAAACAAAGTGAACCCTAACAGTGAATAAACAAAGTGACCTAACCTGAAGAGCCCTAACACGGAATAAACAAAGTGAGACCCTAACACTGAATGAACAAAGTGAGGCCCTAACACTGAATGAACAAAGTGAGGCCCTAACACTGAATAAACAAAGTGAGGCCCTAACACTGAATAAACAAAGTGAGACCCTAACACTGAATAAACAAAGTGAGGCCCTAACACTGAATAAACAAAGTGAGACCCTAACACTGAATAAACAAAGTGAGGTCCTCACACTGAATAAATGAAGTGAGGCCCTAAAACTGAATAAACAAAGGGAGATCCTAACAGTAACACTGAATAAACAAAGTGAGACCCTAACACTGAATAATCAAAGTGAGACCCTAACACTGAATAAACAAAGTGAGACCCTAACACTGAATACACAAAGTGAGACCCTAACACTGAATGAACAAAGTGAGGTCCTAACACTGAATGAACAAAGTGAGACCCTAACACTGAATAAACAAAGTGTGACCCTAACAGTGAATAAACAAAGTGAGACCCTAACAGTGAATAAACAAAGTGAGGCCCTAACACTGAATAAACAAAGTGAGACCCTAAAACTGAATAAACAAAGTGAGACCCTAACAGTGAATAAACAAAGTGAGACCCTAACACTGAATAAACAAAGTGAGACCCTAACACTGAATAAACAAAGTGAGGCTCTAACACTGAATATACAAAGTGAGGCTCTAACACTGAATAAACAAAGTGTGACCCTAACAGTGAATAAACAAAGTGAGGCCCTAACACTGAATAAACAAAGTGAGGCCTTAGCACTGAATAAACAAAGTGAGGCCCTAACACTGAATAAGCAACCGACAAGAAACTATTCCCCCTTTCCACTTTCTGTATGCCTTATTAACCTAAAATTCCATATACGCCGTATATGTCATGCCATTCGCATTCGTATCTGCACCGATCCGTCCATTGAGCGATCCACTTTGCCATCCACGCATTCGCATTCACATTCGCATTCACATTTCACGTTCGCATTCACATTCGCATTCACATTCGCAACCAGACATATGAAGCACCATTGTGCATTTACATGCTTTTCCATTTTGTGTCATATTTACATTCGCATACCGCATACCGCATACCGCGTATATGGAATCCTAGCTTTAGCTGGTTTGCGGTCCTAGCACACTCACGGGCTTGGGTTTGGTGAGGCCGACGTACTTCCGGAAGCGTCTGGCCATGAAGGCGAGCATTTCGTCATCGCGCATCTCAGACGCGGCGTGATAGCGCGCTCGGAGCCGCATATACCGGAAGCTGGCGGTCAGCGCGCCTACGCACAGCCCCGTCGCCACAAGCAGCGCCGCGCAGAGGCAGGCGGCGAGCAGCGGGCCGGTCACGTGAGCGCCCAGCGCGGCGACGGGACGTAGCGTCCCACTGGAACGCGGCCTGAGAAGGCCAAACACGGAGAAGAATGCGGCCCCGAGCGTCCGGAACGCGGGCAGCCGGGAGCCGAACCACTGCGGGGGTGGGGGGGGGGGGGGAGGGGGCGGGGGACAGGACCGGTACAGCGTTATTAGGCACAACGTAAGGTTTGTTTAATAACCATTATAGTGTCTTTAAAGGTGTGGCAACAGGACTGACATAATGCTAGTTATTCACAAAGTGAGCTTTTATTTAATAGTTATGAGAGTGTCTCTTTAAATGGGGCTAACATAACCGCCATGACGTTAGTTATTCACAATGTAAGGTTGTAATTGTCACAGTGTCTCTTTAAAGGGGGCCGTAACATGACTGACACAATGTCAGTTATTCACAAATTAAGGGTGTCAATATAATTAGAGGGGCAGTAACATGAGCAAAACAATGTTAGTTATTCACAACTTAAGGGTTTGTTTAATAGCCATTATAGTGTCTCTTTAAAGGTGGGCAACATGACCGCCATGACGTGAGGTATCCACAATGTAAGGTTGTTGTCTTAGTCTCTATTAAAGGGGGTGGTAACCTGACTGACATGATATTACTTATTCACAACGTAAGTTTGTCATAGTCTCTATTAAAGGGGGCGGTAACCTGACTGACATGACATTACTTATTCACAACGTAAGGTTGTCATAGTCTCTATTAAAGGGGGCGATAACCTGACTGACATGATATTACTTATTCACAACATAAGGTTGTCATAGTCTCTATTAAAGGGGGCGGTAACCTGACTGACATGATATTACTTATTCACAACATAAGGTTGTCATAGTCTCTATTAAAGGGGGTGGTAACCTGACTGACATGACATTACTTATTCACAACATAAGCTTGTCATACTCTCTATTAAAGGGGGGGGTAACCTGACTGACATGACATTACTTATTCACAACGTAAGGTTGCCATTATGGTGTCTCTTTATTGAATAAGAGCTTACAAATAACTCCTTTAAACTATTTAGCTACCCTTCAAACTATAGAACTAACCTTGACTAAATGTGGGTCATTCTCCCATCTGGTAAGGAGGTTCGGTGTAGAAAGTTGATCAGGCCATTCCATCCAAGTATCCAACTGAATATCAGTTAGTGTTGACCACGTTGTTGCAACGTTTGATCATCGAACCCAACATCACCAATATCACCACTATCACCACTATCACCACTATCAGTAGTACTACCCTTATGACATACACATCATCATGATCATGCTGTCGGTCGCGATGTGACAAAGACTGCTTTCATTACTTGACTGCCGCTCTCCTTTTGTGAAGTTGTACATTTCATGAAAGCTGTCTGCAAAAGTGTTGAAGTGCTGCTGGCTTTTGCAAGTTATCAGTGCCACTCTCTCAGGGAGCAAATAGAGGTTTCACACCAGCAAGAACATGTCCAGACAGGCGCAAAACTATTTGTCCCTGCAGTGGCTGGACGGGAGATGTTGGGAGTTCCATACATCAACTGCCCTTAATGCTGCCACAGTGACATGGTTTTCTGTTTAGGGTTTGCTCCCTTAGCCTTCGGTTCTGTCAAGAACCTGTACCACAAGGCAGTGGTTTACAACTCTGCAGGGCAGGGGCGTCAAACTCCCTGAGGTATTGCAATACCTGCATACCAATCACATACACACACCCCATTAAAATGCATATACACACACCCCATTAAAATAAATGTACTGCAATACACCATAGATAATAGTCACAAGCTTTAGCTAATGCCAGTAAGGTTTGAATGAGATGCATTACCAGGTAGCTGAAGTGAGAGATGCCGAAGAGGAAAATGAGGAGGATTAGGGCGACACCAGCAAGTTTTGGACCAGCCATCCTCAGGGTCCGCCCATAAACAGCTAGCCACTTTATGAAGCGCAGCAGCCGCACCATCTGTAACAAAGCAGGATGAAGTCATCGACAAGGTGATAATGACAGTGTCGCTAAGAACGAGCGGGTTTACAATCAGGGCATTAACTGCACCATGTGTAACAAAGCAGGATCAGGTCATCAACAAGGCAGTATGACAGTGTCACAAAGAACCAGCGGGTTTACAATAAGGACATAAACCGCACCATCTGTAACACAAAGCAGGATCAGGTCATCGACAAGGCAGTATGACAGTGTCACAAAGAACCAGCGGGTTTACAATAAGGACATAAACCACACCATCTGTAACACAAAGCAGGATCAGGTCATCGACAAGGCAGTATGACAGTGTCACAAAGAACCAGCGGGTTTACAATAAGGACATAAATCGCACCATCTGTAACACAAAGCAGGATCAGGTCATCGACAAGGCAGTATGACAGTGTCACAAAGAACCAGCGGGTTTACAATAAGGACATAAACCACACCATCTGTAACACAAAGCAGGATCAGGTCATCGACAAGGCAGTATGACAGTGTCACAAAGAACCAGCGGGTTTACAATAAGGACATAAACCACACCATCTGTAACACAAAGCAGGATCAGGACCTCACCCATAATCCAATCAAACTAGCCATAATGCAATGGGCCTATTGTCTAACAGTACCTTACCCATGATGCAATGGACCTCTTGTCTTACAGTACATCACCCATAATACAATGGGACTATTCTAACAGTACATTACCCATGATGCAATGCACCTGCTTGCTCTCGGCGCCTTACCCGTATAGTCAGTAGGAAGACGAGCGTCCCGCTGAGCGTCTTCCACACGCGGTACACCGCCATGCTCGTGAAGAAGCTGCTGAACAATCTGCGGTCGCCCACGTACTGGGCGTGCGTCCACGTGTCCATGACGACGCGCTGGATGAAGGTGACGATGAGGCTGAAGACGACGAAGGTCAAGGCCAGGTCCATGAGACGCCACACGGACCGGAAGTAGCTCCACCTGTGGCGCAGCACCTCCACTAGGACACCGAACAGCAGGTACAGCCAGACGACGCTCAGCAGCACCTGGTGGCAGACGGAGGAACCAACAGGGAGCAGTTATTGCCTGATATCAACTTCCAGCCTGAACAGATCTGAGAGTCTGTACTGGGCTGTGTAAGTCAGGCAGGGATGTAGACAGAAATAAACAAATCCTCCGGTGCGACTGACACTTGTCGACACCCATTGGAGGAGAGCTGGGTCGCAGGTGGCGCCACCAGTCAAGTGTGGAGTGTTATGGAGTATACCAATCAGTACTATCAAGTAATATCAATAATTAGAACAATTCCCTTTCATATTTTTATACTCGCATAATTCGTTATACATCACAAAACTTACTTAAAGGAAATACAAAAAAGTAATAATAAAGTGTATATTATAAAAGACTTAGCATGGAAAAAATATAAATGAGGCTGAGAGAAATTGTTTGGATGTCCTTATAGTGCGACAATGTAGCTACGTCTCTGCCAGGGATTATGTTTTATCCGGCAGAATTAATGTCAACGCTAATATTTCAAAAGGTACAATTTGCTAAAAGTTCCATATTCTAAAGACTTTGAGTTTCCAACATTTTTCCTCTCTCGATAAATTTCTGTTCAATTTAATATCTGCTTATTTGGTTTGAAGTAATTATATATAAAAGGGTTAATTTGGAAATATGTTGGCATGAATGTAAAATTGCTGGACATGGTCCTATTAAATTATTTTAATATTCGTTCTCTGTAGCAATAACAGTTTTAATGAGTGAACCAGAATCTAAATGAGATATATTGGATCAAATAGTAGAAGATTAAGCGAGTGATTAATAGAGTATCTACAATTCTACGTGTAACAGGTGTTTCATAAATACCCACAACTTACTATCTTACTAAGCAGATTCGGTGTTTGATAAAGGTTAGTTGTTGGAGTTTTACCCCCTGGCAACATCTAAGGTCATATCAGGATTGTGACAGTGGGCACTCATGTTGGCTTTATAGTGGTGTCCCACTAGGGAAATCAGACTGCCAGCACCATGGCCCGATATTTCACTCAGTCACATTATCCTGACACTGAGACAACCAGTCCTTGCCCTATCCTAATAATGCTGAGCGCCAGGCTAGGAAGTGACAAGTATCAATTTTATATAAGTCTTTAGTTTGACTCGACCGGGAACCAAACTCCCGATCTGTCGCACATGAGCCACTGCATCCGGTTTGATAAAAGATCCAGCATATAATTCAAAGTGTGCTTTATAAATACGCTTGGCATATTATATCTACAACAATATGTTTAGTGGTTAGTTCATAAATACCGACAGATCACTATGCAGAATGGCTGTCTTATAAATAAACCAGAATATGGGGATTTTAATTTTCAATTTATAATTTTGCCTATCTAGACTTGAGTGCCTTGATTTTAAAAAAACTTTTCTTTTTATCAGACTATGTAGCTTTAGGTATGGAACTACCAGACTGTTGTCTTAAAGATGCCATGTCAGCATATTCTATCATAGATTTAGGGCAGCAAAGCGCTTAGGCCAAAAACAAAAGAATGGTGATCGTCCCCGCCCGTGTGTGGAAAATTTATTATTATTATTTTTTTATTTTTTTTATTGTATTATTATTTTTTAAATTTTTATTATTATTATTAGTAGTATTATTATTATTATTATTATTATTATTTTTTTTTTTTTTTTTTAAATTAATATTATTAATTTCTAATCTGGTAAAAATGCGTCGGGCTAGCAGCAATTCAATTTGTGTATTATTTTTTAAGTAATTGGTTTGACTCGGCCAGTGTTCAGACCCAGGAGTTTGAATACCACAACCTACCAGAATGGGAGAGTTATGCGCTCAACTCATTTGCCCATCACGTCTGGTTACCTATTACGTCTATTTCAAACGTAAAAAATATATATAAAAAAAAAAAAACGACCCTGATTTTTATTTCAAAAGCACGATCACATTATTTTTCTATTTGACCTTATTAAATAGATTTAACTTTCCAAAGCTGTACGAATAATCATGGCCAACTCTTGTCTGGAATTCAGGTATGATAGGGCAAGGACTGGTCGACTCAGTGTAAGTATAATGTGACTGAGTGGGATATCGGGTTATGGTGCGTGTTTTGTTGTATCCCAATGGGGAAGCACACTGAAGTCGTCAATCGGGGTCCATCTTGATATGACTTCAGATGTTGCCAGGACATGAAACCCCAATAACCCAAGCCCCACATACCGTGAATATCATGAGTGTGGTCACGTAGCCGGGAATATGGTTGACGAGTTTGAAGGTGACGACCTCGTGACTCATCAGCACACCGCCCCCTGCACACACAGAGACACATCATTAACACACGGGACACATCACTACCACAGAGGGTACACAACACAAACACAGACACATCACTAACACAAAGCCAGCACCCCCCCCCCCTGCACACACAGAGACACATCATTAACATGGGACACATCACTACCACAGAGGGTATACAACACTAACACAGAGACACATCACTAACACAAAGCCAGCACCCCGCCCCCTGCACACACAGAGACACATCATTAACACATGGGACACATCACTAACACACGGGACACATCGCTAACACTGAGCCAGCACCCGCCCACTGCAAACACAGAGACACATTAACACACGGGACACATCATTAACACAGAGGGGACACATCGCTAACACAGACACATCACTAAAACAAAGCCAGCACCCCACCCCCTGCACACACAGAGACACATCAATAACACACAGGACACATCACTAACACAGAGGGGACACATCACTAACACAGATACACATCATTAACACATGGGACACATCACTAACACAGAGACACATCATTAACACACGGGACTCATCACTAACACACGGAGACACATCACTAACACTAGACCAGCACCCCGCCCCCTGCACACACAGAGACACATCATTAACACACGTGACACATCACTAACACAGAGGGGACACATCACTAACACAGACACATCACTAACACAAAGCCAGCACCCCGCCCCCTGCCCACACAGATACACCAGATGGTATGCTGGTATGCAGGTAGTGCAATACCTCAGGGAGTTTGACGGCCCTGCCCTGCAGAGTTGTAAACCACTGCCTTGTGGTACAGGTTCTTAACAGAACCGAAGGCTAAAGGAGCAAACCCTGAACAGAAAACCATGTCACTGTGGCAGCATCAAGGGCGGTTGATGTATGGAACTCCCAACATCTCCCGACCAGCCACTGCAGGGACAAATATTTTTGCGCCTGTCTTGACATGTTCTTGCCGGTGTGAAACCTCTATTTGCTCCCCGAGAGAGTGCTGCTGGTAACTTGCAAAAGCCAGCAGCACTTCAACACTTTTGCAGGCAGCTTTCATGAAACGTACAACCGCACACAAAAATGGAGAGCGGCAGTCAAGTAATGAAAGCAGTCTTTGTCGCATCGCGACCGACAGCATGATGATGATGACACATCACTAACACAGAGACACATCATTAACACACGGGACACATCACTAACACAGAGGGGACAGATCACTAACACAGATACACATCAAAAACACACTGAGACACAACATTAACACACGGGGACACATCAGTAACAAAGAGACAAATCACTAACACACCAGCACACATCACTAACACGCAGAGACACATCATTAACACATGGGGACACATCACTAACACACGGAGACACATCAGTAACACATGGAAACACATCATTAACACACAGAGACACATCATTAACACTTGGGGACACATCACTAAAACAGAGCCACATCAGTAACACTCGGGGACACACCAGTAACGCACGGGGATACATCACTAACACAGAGCCACATCAGTAACACACGGTGACACATCAGTAGCACACAACAAGCACCCATCCCCCTGCACACACACAGTGAAGACACATTATTATCACACGGAGACACATCATTAATACACGGAGGCACATCATTAACACATGGAGACACATCATTAACACACAACCAGCACCCCGTCCGCTGCACACACATAACACACATCATTAGCACATGTAGACACATTAGTAACACACAGGCAGCATCATCCTGCCCCCTATACAGAGAGAAGACACATCAATAACTGAGATAAATAAATTAGATATATCATTGTAATCTACTTTACTTTAGGTTGAACTAACTTTTAATTGAAATGGGTATCTTTGAAGTGACAACAGACCTTTTCTGACAGCAAGAGAGTTGTGGCAAGATGGAGTGAACACTTCCAGAAGCTACTCAACGTCCCTGGTGACATAAGCCCTGTTCACACGGGCAAAATGTGAAGCGACCTAGACAAGGCGAACTAAAGGAGTCGAATTAGCGCCCGTTCACACGGGCACTGCGTGAGGCGGAAGTGGATATCTGCGCATGAGCAAGTCCAGACTAACCAGCGCCAGTTTGGGTTCGTCGACGTCGGCCGAGAGAGTCTGGGTTCGACCTAGATATGTATTTAATGAATCTTATTGGTTTGGAACGATCAAAACTTCTGCTGAGCAGTGAAACCCTAAAAATAAATTATGAAAAAAATATCTGTGCGTAGATAGCGGTTTCATTAATTAAATTATATAATATGCGCTTTTGATCGACCGGAAAGTCAACAAACTAAGGTCGACTGCGCATGCGTGTGAGGTGCTAATCCGCCTCAGATGCGTCCACACGGGCAAAATTATCCACATCACAGGAATCGATTCACGTAGACTACCTCGCTTAGGTGGTTTACATTATCGAGATCACGTGAATCGAATCAGCCCTAATCCGCCTCAGACGTCCGTTCACACGGGAAATGTGCGTCGAACTAGGCAAGTCGCTTTCTACGAATCGATTTACATTCCCCGTGTGAACACGGCTATAGATCATGAAGCTCTGGACAACATCCAGCAGCGCATTACTGAAAGAATGCCTCAATGAGAATCCAACCATGGATGAGATCGCTAGAGCAATTGCCAGCCTGAAAGATGTCAAAGCTCCTGGGGGTGATGGAATTCCTGCTGAAGTAAGGAAGCACGGAGGAGACAATCTGTTCAACAGACTGCACCAACTAATCACCAATGCCTGGGAGGAGAGTTCTGTACCCCAAGCATGGAAGGATGCCAGCATTGTAACCATCTACAAGAAAGGTGATCGAACAGACTGTGGGAACTATAGAGGAATCTCTCTTCTTTCCATAGCAGGCAAGATCTTCACCAGGATACTCCTCAACAGACTATCTATTCACATAACACCTGATGTAGTTCCGGAGACACAGTGTGGCTTCAGAGGTAACCAGAGCACCGTGGATATGATATTGTCGTGGGGGTGATGAAAATGGGAAATACTGCGCCTAGAGCGGGACTCGAACCCACATCTCTTTGCATTCCGGGCCAGTGTGCTAACCATTACACCACCTAGGCTCCCTGATATCAATACACTCCCCACGCCTACCTGTCTATGTGGTTACTTGCCTGAGAGGTCAGTGCAGACCACTACACTCGTCCCCCTGGAATTGTAAGTCTTGTAATGCTTACAATTACATACATACAGGCAATGCACTAACACATACATACACAGGGTAGGTTCAACAACCATACAGCGCAAAGCTTGTACAGGATCCTGGTCACGGCAACCGTGTCGTGGGGGTGATGAAAATGGGAAATACTGCGCCTAGAGCGGGACTCGAACCCACATCTCTTTGCATTCCGGGCCAGTGTGCTAACCATTACACCACCTAGGCTCCCTGATATCAATACACTCCCCACGCCTACCTGTCTATGTGGTTACTTGCCTGAGAGGTCAGTGCAGACCACTACACTCGTCCCCCTGGAATTGTAAGTCTTGTAATGCTTACAATTACATACATACAGGCAATGCACTAACACATACATACACAGGGTAGGTTCAACAACCATACAGCGCAAAGCTTGTACAGGATCCTGATCACGGCAACCAGTGTCGTGGGGGTGATGAAAATGGGAAATACTGCGCCTAGAGCGGGACTCGAACCCACATCTCTTTGCATTCCGGGCCAGTGTGCTAACCATTGCACCACCTAGGCTCCCTGATATCAATACACTCCCCACGCCTACCTGTCTATGTGGTTACTTGCCTGAGAGGTCAGTGCAGACCACTACAATATTTTATCTCCGACAGCTACAAGAAAAGTGCATTGAGCAGGACCTACCACTGTCCATGGTATTTGTCGATTTCACTAAGGCGTTCGATACAGTCAGGAGGACCATGCTATGGCAGCTACTGATGAAGTATGGATGCCCAGAGAAGTTCACAACTATGATCGAGGGTCTACATACGGGAATGATCGCGAATGTTAGTGTTGGAGGGGAAGTCTCGGAATCGTTCGGGGTTACCAATGGGGTCAAGCAAGGTTGTTTACTGGCTCCCACACTCTTCTCCATCTTCCTATCAGCAATGCTCAATGAGGGTTTCTGAGGCATGGAGGATGGCGCCTATATACCGTTCAGACAGAGTGCTGACCTATTCAACGTCGCACACTTCAGAGCGAAGACCAAGACTACTCGGATACTGGTGAAAGAGGTGTTATTCGCAGATGACAGTGCAATGGTTGCCCACTCTACTGAAGAGATCTAGAAAATAGTGCATGCTTTCTCCGATGCATCAAAGAAGTTTGGCCTGAAGATTAACATCAAGAAGACGGAGGTGCTATACCAACCCAACTCTACAAGAACCCGAGAGGAGGATATCATGGTTGACGGAAACAAGCTGAACTCTGTTCTGGAATTCATCTATCTCGGAAGCACTATATCAAGTGATGGATGCATTGATGCTGAAATACAGAGGAGGATGCCCAAGGCTAGCACATCTTTCGGCCAACTATGCCAGAGACTCTGGAACACCCACCATGTGTCCATGCGGGTCAATGGCAAGATCGACAGTGCAATTGTGCTATCCACCCTGGTATGTGGAGCCGAGGCCTGGACAGTGTACAAACGACAGGTGAAAAAGTTGCATGCCTTCATGATGCGACATCTGCATTCGATCATGAGGCTAACCTGGAAGGACAAAGTGACAAATAAGGAAATACTCAAACGGACAGGGCTGCCCTCTATGGAAGATCTCCTGATCAAAAAGAATCTCCGGTGGACTGGACACCGCATGAGGATGTCATTAGACAGGCTACCAAAGCAGATCCTCTACTCTCAACTGTCTTCTGGTTACAGAAAGAGAGGATGCCCTTGTCTCCAGTTCAAGGATACCTACCATCAAGAAACCTGAAACTAAGAGACATTAAGACCGACTCATAGGCATCACTCTCACATCAGAGAGCTATATGGAGAGCGAGAGTCAAGTAATGAAAGCAGTCTTAGTCGCATCGCAACCGACAGCATGATGATGATGATGATGATGATGAAGTGACAACATGCCAAATTAATTTTGGCAAGCAGGCCAATACCATATGCTTATGCAATAACAATTTCTATTAAATTGAGTCAGTATTCCCTTCTATGTGGCAACAAATGCTTAATAAGCGCACCAGTATCTAAATTAGTTATGTGGAATCAAATCTAGGTGAGTGTTTTTGTTTTGGAAAATTTGCTGCTTAATCTGACTATGCAACTTTAATATGCAGTTTGCTGAGACAAAGCTAACCTGATTGAACTGTGGCAGAGAGACAGTCTCACTAACCTGATTTAACTGTGACAGAGAGACAGTCTCACTAACCTGATTGAACTGTGGCAGAGAGACAGTCTCACTAACCTGATTTAACTGTGACAGAGAGAAAGTCTAACTAACCTGATTGAACTGTGGCAGAGAGACAGTCTCACTAACCTGATTTAACTGTGACAGAGAGACAGTCTCACTAACCTGATTGAACTGTGGCAGAGAGACAGTCTCACTAACCTGATTGAACTGTGGCAGAGAGACAGTCTCACTAACCTGATTGAACTGTGGCAGAGAGACAGTCTCACTAACCTGATTTAACTGTGGCAGAGAGACAGTCTCACTAACCTGATTGAACTGTGGCAGAGAGACAGTCTCACTAACCTGATTGAACTGTGGCAGAGAGACAGTCTCACTAAACTGATTGAACTGTGGCAGAGAGACAGTCTCACTAACCTGATTGAACTGTGGCAGAGAGACAGTCTCACTAAACTGATTGAACTGTGGCAGAGAGACAGTCTCACTAAACTGATTGAACTGTGGCAGAGAGACAGTCTCACTAACCTGATTGAACTGTGGCAGAGAGACAGTCACAACAACCAAACAGTCTCACTAACTGATTGATTGGCAGAGAGACAGTCTCACTAACCTGATTGAACTGTGGCAGAGAGACAGTCTCACTAACCTGATTGAACTGTGGCAGAGAGACAGTCTCACTAACCTGATTGAACTGTGGCAGAGAGACAGTCTCACTAACCTGATTGAACTGTGGCAGAGAGACAGTCTCACTAACCTGATTGAACTGTGGCAGAGAGACAGTCTCACTAACCTGATTGAACTGTGGCAGAGAGACAGTCTCACTAACCTGATTGAACTGTGGCAGAGAGACAGTCTCACTAAACTGATTGAACTGTGGCAGAGAGACAGTCTCACTAAACTGATTGAACTGTGGCAGAGAGACAGTCTCACTAACCTGATTGAACTGTGGCAGAGAGACAGTCTCACTAACCTGATTGAACTGTGGCAGAGAGACAGTCTCACTAACCTGATTGAACTGTGGCAGAGACACAGTCTCATTAAACTGATTGAACTGTGGCAGAGAGACAGTCTCACTAACCTGATTGAACTGTGGCAGAGAGACAGTCTCACTAACCTGATTGAACTGTGGCAGAGAGACAGTCTCACTAAACTGATTGAACTGTGGCAGAGAGACAGTCTCACTAACCTGATTGAACTGTGGCAGAGAGACAGTCTCACTAACCTGATTGAACTGTGGCAGAGAGACAGTCTCACTAACCTGATTGAACTGTGGCAGAGAGACAGTCTCACTAAACTGATTGAACTGTGGCAGAGAGCCAGTCTCACTAACCTGATTGAACTGTGGCAGAGAGACAGTCTCACTAAACTGATTGAACTGTGGCAGAGAGAATGTCTCACTAAACTGATTGAACTGTGGCAGAGAGACAGTCTCGCTAACCTGATTGAACTGTGGCAGAGAGACAGTCTCAATAACCTGATTGAACTGTGGCAGAGAGACAGTCTCACTAACCTGATTGAACTGTGGCAGAGACACAGTCTCATTAACCCGTCACATGACAGGGAGACCTGTCTGACCTGTGACGGGCAGAAATGACGTCACTTACCCAAAACAGGCACAGATGACCTCACTGACTTGCGACAAGGAGAGATGACCTCACTGACCGGCGACAGGCACAGATGATCTTTCTGACATCGGACATGGGGAAGATACCATCACTGACCTGCGACAGGCAGAAATGACCTCACTGACCTCCGACAGAGAGATATGATCTCACTGACCTGCAACATTAGGTAGATGACCTTACTGACCTCCGATAGGGAGAGATAACTGACTGACCTGCGACTGGGAGAGCTACCTGCGACAAACAGAGATGACCTTACTGACCTCTGAGAGAGATGACTTCACTGACCTGCGACAGGGAGATATGACCTTACTGACCTACAATAAGGATAGATGACCTCACTGACCTGCAACAGGGAGACACAACATAACCGACCTGCGAGAGTGAGCTGTAACCTCAGTGTCCAACGATAGGGAGAGGTGACCTTACTGACCTGCGATATGGGAGATGACCTCACCTCCCTGCGACGGGGAGAGATGACCTTACTGACCGACCATAGGGAAAGATGACATCACTGACCTGCGACAGGGAAAGATGACCTCACTAACCTGTGACAAGGGAGAGATGACCTTCCTGACCTGGTATAGAGACAGACAATATCACTGACCTGCGATAAGGAGAGATGACCTTACTGACCTGCGACCGGGATCTCTGCGAGTATCCGCACGGTGGTGTGCAGGTGAGTGGGCACGGTGTACATGGTCGCCTCCAGGAACACTGCTCTGGTGCTGCAACAAACCACGTGACCAGGTTGATTGTTGTTGTTGTATATCCTAGCAACATCTAAGGTCATATCAGGAAGGACCCCGCATGACTTGAGATTGATTGGTTGGTTGTTGGAGTTTTACATCCTGGCAACGTCTAAGGTCATATCAGGACGGACCCCGCATGACCTGAGATAGGGTGTTTGTTGGAGTTTTACTTCCTGGCAACATCTAAGGTCATATAAGGATGGGTACAGACTTGTGACAGTGTGCACTCATGGTGACTTTAATAGTGCTGCCCCGATGGCGGACAGGGCCACCAGTGTCATGACCTGATATCCCACTCAATCACATTATCCTGACAATGAGCCAACCAATCCTTGCTCTATCCTATTAATGCCGAGCACCTGGCTAGGAAGTGACAAGAATCAATTTTTAAAGTAATTGGTTTGACTTGATCAAGCTTGAAACCCATGGGTTCGAATCCGACGATCTACCAAAAGTGATCTGAGATCTGAGCAACTTGAGGCGGGTAGTCTCCAGCAGCCTTTCCAAATCAACTGCTGCTTTTATCTCTACCTTTACATGTCCCAACATGTATTTGTTTAAAACAAGATTCAAGTTGTTGTTAAATAAATATAATGGTTCATTTGAGCTAATGCTTCTCTATGTTTCTCTAGCATATAATGTTCTGGTAAATGTCTGAGAGGTCAGTGCAGACTACACTGGTCCTCCTGGAATTGTAAGTCTTTTAATGCTTACAATTACATACATACATATACAGGGTAGGTTCAACAACCATACAGCGCATAGCTTGTACAGGATCCTGGTCATGGAAACCAGTGTCGTTGGGGCTGACGAAAATAGGAAATATTGCAGCTAGAGCGGGAATCGAACCCACACCTCTAGGGTCCCTGATGTCACCACCCTACCCACGCCTACCTGTCTATGCGGCTCCTTGCCTGAGAGGTCAGTGCGGATTACTACACTATGTAGGTCACTTCCGGAGGTCAGTGCGGATTACTACACTATGTAGGTCACTTCCGGTTGCCTGCTTACCGGCGGTCGGTCCAGTTGGAGGCAGCGATGTGATGTATGGCGCCCTGTGCGGCGGTGAGTGACGTGCCTAGACTCCAGATGTAGCCTCCGCCGTCGTAACCACCCACCTTCCCGTCATGCCACTCCCTGCGGCAAAAGTGGACACGTGATCGGTCACTCACTCAATGCTGCCAACTCTCATATAATTCAGGTCAGAGTCGGGGAAATCGGGGAAATTAGGGGAATTGGGGAAATCAAAGAAATCGGGGAAATCAGGAAACTCGGGGGAATGTAGCGAAAGTCATGGAAAATTGGGGAAATTAGGGAAATCAGGGAAATCGTGGAAATAGGACAAATCATGGAAATCAGTGAAATTGGGGAAATTGGGGAAATCAAGGAAATCGGGGAAATCAGGAAACTCGGGGGAATGCAGGGAAAATCATGGGAAATTGCGGAAATTAGTGAAATTGGGGAAATCATGGAAATCGTGGAAATATGCGAAATCATGGAAATCGGGGAAATTACGTAATTCGGGGAAATCCGAGAAAATCGGGAAAATCATGGAACTCACGGAAATTAGGGAAATTAGGGAAATCCGTGAAAATCGGGGTAATGAGGGAAATCTGTAAATTCAAGGAAATCGTGAAATTTGGGAAATCAGGGAAATCGACTATCAGGGATATTGGGGAAATTCGGGAAATCGGGGAAATTCGGGAAATCGGGGAAATCATGGAAATCAAGGAAATCACGGAAATCACGGTAATGGAACGTTCCGATCAGTCACCTTACGAGTCACGGATCGACCATAAAATTCCATGAATTTCATGCAAAGGCGTTGTATCATGATGAAATGAAGAATTGTTGTTACTAGTTTTGCTTTTTTCTAATTCATATTCTGGAGTACAGTGTACTTTTGATTAAATACAAGTAATCTTGGAGCCATCTCGCGGGTTCCAGCAGAACCAATGGTGAATTTCCGCGGAAACGCGGATATTGCCCCACAGAATTAACATTGTAAGGGAATCACACAAACATAGTTCATAGGCCTGGGATTTCTGCTTTCAGCTCAACTAAGGGAATAACAGTGTTCAAGTTGTACTAACAATGTTTTAAAGATTCTATATCAATCATTTTCTTTATTAACTTGTATTGAAAGCAGAATACAAATACCGATAGTTACATATTGCTGCATAGTGAATTAAAGCATTCATCTAGATTTGATCCTAAATATTTAACTTAGATACTGGCACATTTATTAAGCATTTGTGGAGAAATAGAAGGTATGCTGAGTCTATTTAATAGAACCTGTTACTGCCGAAGCCTATGGTGTCAGAGTTTTGGCATGCTTACCAAAATGAATTCTGCATCTTTTACGTTCAGATATCCCCAAAGTTAGCCATTTAAAAAAAGTTCCCCCAAACTAGAGTAAGGTAGATTATAACCAGCAGCCTAATATATATTGTTGTTGTTGTTGTAAATATAGTTTATTTATTGAATAAAGTCTTTTGTCAGCACCGTGGCACTGGTCTTCCAGCCATATGACAATACAGTTATTTACGTCTGATATATGTATATGTGTAGTCTGATATTGTCATCAGCAGCTAGCTCAAGTCAGCTGAAATAACATAGTTTGACAATTCACATATAAAAATAGTAGTTATATGTTGTATTCATACATACTTAGATACATACATGTGTATTGTTTAGACCTTTACATTACGGAGTGGTCAGGTGGATAGTTTCCCTTCATAGGTTTGTGTGCCTACTGTGTTGTGAATTGCATAATTATCATGTTGTTGGAGATAACATTTTGAGATGGAGTGTTAGTAGAATGATTTGTTTATTCTGTTAGATAGAGTGTGGCTAGCTTGTAGGGTTATGTTTAAAAGGTTAAGGTTTATCTCAGAAAATGACAGGAATTCAAAACGATCGGACTATGCAACTTTAATGTCATGCACAAATATGGTTAGGACTGCTTTGCTATTAGATATATATATATGATGATTAAGTGTGTGTATGGAATATCTTCCAATGTTTCATTTAACAAATATGATTCATTATATGTGGATAGAATAAACACAATTCAAACCGCGGGAGACCGGCATAGTTAGATTAATATTTATGTTATCATTGGGGGCTCCTAACTCTTAGTCCACTATTACAAATATAAAGCCAGATAACATATCCAACAACAATATGAATCAAATCAAATTCAAACAAACATAACTCAACCACCTATTACGTACAGGCCTATGGACATGTAAATAAAATAGGCTAGTATAGAATTAAGTAGAAAAAAGCGAAAACTCTTCCCAAGAAAACCCCAAAACACTAACATAGACAGTCTCACTAACCTAAGAAAACAACTAACATAGTAATAAGAATAGAACAAAAATCCAATGCCAAGAGGGCCCAAAAATACTAACATAGGCTACTAAACGTACCAACATATCTATCTGCTACTGAAATGCAGACAATCAAATAACTTATCAGCAGCTACTGCTTGGTAAGACAACACCAACACTACAGCTGGCCAGCATTGAAAACAAGCCTGGTTACCCGGGCTTACATGCTATGGACAGTATAAATACAGACTCAATAAAAAAATAAAACATTTTAAATAAATAAATAAAAAAAGGCGCCTCGTGGTAGCGTACAGCCTAGGGTCCGCGAAACTGTTAATTTAATCCGGCCCTGCTACCTGGGGTGTCACGAAACTGCCATCGGCGGGACTCACCCTCGCGCCTGCACGGGGGACGTCCACTCCCAGGAGCCGTTTCCGGTCGCCGGGACCCAGTCCGCGTCGTAGTTTCCGGTGTCCTCCCTCCAGCCGGGGTTTCCATAGCAACCGTGATCCAAGATGGCGGCCGACTTGAGCCAGAAGAGAGCGTTCTGGACTTGGCATGAGACTTACATGGAAGCAGGCAAATGAGGCAACGATTACTGGATATGTAGTGTCAGGGGATGAGGGAAATGTTGCGCCTAGAGCAGGATTCGAACCCACACATCTGGCATTCCGGGCTAGTGTGCTAACCATTACACAACCCAGGATCCCTTGTGTTATAACCCTATCCACGCCCATCTGTCTATGTGGCTCCTTGCCTGAGAGGTCAGTGCGACTAGCGCACTCGTCCCCCGCTGGAATTGTAAGTCTTTTTTTAAATGGTTCACGTCTATAAGTCGTTTTATGGTTTATGCTTACATACATACAGGCAATGCACTTACATTATGCATACGCGGAGTAGGTTCAATGACCGCACAATACATGGCTTTATAGGATCCTGGTCACGGCAACCAGTGTCGAGGGGCTGATGAAAGTGGCAATTATTGCACTGAGAGCAGGGTTCGAACTGACACCTCTTGCATTCTGGGAGAGCTGAAGTTGGATGCGTCAAGTCTAGATAAAGCTTCCCCCACCAGTGTTCCCGGTCTCCCGGCGCCGAGACTCCCGGCACCAGGCCTCAATTCAAATCATATAAATATAAATAAAATGTGATAACCAACAATAAAATAAATGAAATATAAATGAAATAATATACAACGTAAGTTTAATGTTAATGTTGCTGTACCAGCAAGAAATGCCATATTCTTGGGGATTACGCATCAGATGCACAATTAAAGTGTTATTCATGAGCATAGCTTACTGGCCTCCCCTGGATAGAAATAAAAAGTGATAACCAACAATAAAATAAATCAAATACAATAATATTTAAGGTAGGTTTTTCTTAATCTTGTACCAGCAAGACAAGCCATATTTGTGGTGATTATGCATCAGATGCATAATCACAGTGAATTATTTCTTATGCATATATATATATATTGGTATGCAAAAACTATATCTAAATGATGTACAACAGTCCCCACAGGACCTCCCCCAGTGGCAAGTGGAAGTATATGAGTTGGCAACAGAGCAGCATATACCCCCATGGTTGACTGGAGGTTCCTCTATTGTTTGGGATTAATGGCTATACCAACACAATACTGCCATGGGCAGTTCTGTCCTGTAGACATGTGTTGTAACTACTGAATTATTTCCTAATATTCACTGTTAATTTACTCAATCCGGTCCCAACTAAATGTCCTTCGAATATTCAGGAAATTAGATATCATTTTTTGCTTTCTAGTGTTGTATTCCAATATGAAAACATCCTAAAACTCAGTGTTCCACAACCATATTTGTGAACCTGCATCTTAATCCTATATGAAATTCGACCTTGGAAATTGAACAGGTACTCAAATTAGGTACTTTAACGACAATAGCCCGAACGAGGTAAGCTCTCTAACCTGTTTAGGTTTAACAAACGTGATGCTTTTATCGGACAGTGCAGCTTTAAATGAACACTTTCTATGCACACAATGTTGGAGTCTTTCGCCGAAGATTAGCATGCATAGCCATAACTAGGAATGTTTCTTTGGGGTACTGATGCATTCTTAAAACGGACGAATCCCGAAGGCGCTAGGCACTAGGGGGATGCGGCAGTATGATCCCCCCCCCCCCCCCGACGCCGCTGGGAGATTGTTTTAATCTCGAGGCTCTGAAATGCCATTTCCAGCCATTACGGGGATGTTAATTACAAACTGGACTTTCTTTGAGGGGGGGGGGGGGACAACTACTTGCCTCGCCCCACTCACTAGCTACGTGGGAGCAAGGATTTTATATATATTACACAGATGGCAAAGCGAGGCTGTTTGAGGCTCTCCCAGCATGCAATCTAAAAATACAGCCACCATTATGTGATAATGAGCAATGATAAGGGTATTTCCCTATTAACTACCCGCACCAATTATTTACTAATGTGTAACAAATCCTCCGCAAAGATCAAATGAAAATCATCTATTGAATTAGAAATTAGACAACACATGACATAGATTATAAACCGGATTGTAAGGACCTCGCCAAAACTGCTGCGGTCGGCTGTCGGCTGTCGGCTGTTGGTGGCAGCGCAGATTAGCTGGTACCAGCCAAATTGTACAATTATCACGCGTTCAAAATGGCCAATCATCACTCTTTCATGACGTCACTTAACCATCGACCCCTCTACTATCTGTGGTGAGACATTGCGGGGTACCTGGTACGCTGCGTATCTGTCTGAGACGAACTTCTCCCAGCAGGATGCGTTGCAGTGTGCTGTTCTGCTCGTGGTGGTCTGTGTACAGCACTGGTGCTGCCACCTCGCGAATCCACGACCACATGTCCTGAGTCCTAGAGAGAGAAAATATTCATTAACATTTAAAAAGAACTCATTATGTGAGGTATAAAGTACTTATACACATATAAAGTACTTATACACATATAAAGTACTTATACACATATAAAGTACTTATACACATATAAAGTACTTATACACATATAAAGTACTTATACACATATAAAGTACTTATACACATATAAAGTACTTATAACATATAAAGTACTTATACCATCTAAAGTACTTACTACACAGTACTTATACACATATAAAGTACTTATACACATATAAAGTACTTATACACATATAAAGTACTTATACACATATAAAGTACTTATACACATATAAAGTACTTATACACATATAAAGTACTTATACACATATAAAGTACTTATACACATATAAAGTACTTATACACATATAAAGTACTTATACACATATAAAGTACTTATACACATATAAAGTACTTATACACATATAAAGTACTTATACACATATAAAGTACTTATACACATATAAAGTACTTATACACATATAAAGTACTTATACACATATAAAGTACTTATACACATATAAAGTACTTATACACATATTATTTATATATTATTTGCTATCTTATGCTATTGTACTACCTCTCCTGTAACCTCCTTTGATTATGTTCTTTGTACTTGGGTTACTGGAGGCTGACGTGCGGCCTGGAGTGCAGGAGGTCTGCTTCCAAGCAGCTCCCTACTCCCCTCCTGCCCTCCAGGTGGCGCCTCCACCCCCCTACTATCTGCCCATTTCGCCGCCGATTTTGCTTAATAAATTTTTTTCATCGGATTTACACGAGTCCCAAGAATGACCAAATTCATTACTTAAAAATACTCGGCAAATTCGCGAATCCGTGGAAAATAACATCCCTTGGGCATAAATAAGAACGTCTAAGCCCTCGGTTATTGTAGATAAAAGGACAATATTTCGAAGGGGCAACATTATACGGGGGGGGGGGGCAGTTTATACAGCTACACCGGTGGTACGCCTACCCACACCCCCCAGCCCAGGCATGTCCCCCCTTACCTGCTGATGTTGTCGAAGCTGTTTCCGGTAGCCGTGGTGCGCATGAGCATAGACTCCCTGATGTCCCACGTCACAGGGAAGACGCTGACGTCATGCGCGCCATACGTCATGATCAGGACGCACCACAGGAAGACCAGGTACATGCATGCGTCACGCAACAGGCGGTGCATGCGCACAACCCTCGCACCCTCCTCACGCGCCTGCAGCAGCGCGAAGCCGCCAATCGGGCGCATGCGCACATCCTACGGGAATCAGGCAAATGCGGCAGGTTTTTGATAAATATGCGCCATTTTGGGTTAAAGCTGCATAGTCCGATGAAAACATCAAATTTTCAAAACTGAAAAAATAATCTAGATTTGATTCTACATATATAATTTAGATACTATTGCATTTGTTAAACATTAGTCACCACATAGAAGGGAATACTGAGGCAATATAATAGATCATGTTACTGCAGAAGCCTATGGTATCAGAGTTTTGGCGTGCTTGCCAAAATTAACTTAGTATAATTGCACTTCAAATATCGGAAGGGATGTCTATTTGAAATAAAAGTGACTTCAAACTAAAGGAAGGTAGATTATAATGATCAATCTAATATATTTATCTCAGATAATGACAGCAACTCAAAACCATCGGACCAGGCAACATTAAGTCATGGTATATTGATGCCTGAAGACAACTTGCGAATATTTTGTCAATGCCATGGCACTAGTCTTCCAGTCTTGTGACAATACAGTTCTTTACAATATATGAAGAGTTCAGGCGCAAAACCCCGTAAACACTGATCCAAAAATGGAGAGAAACATTGCATTCAAACCTTCAAAAGGTAATTTCTTTACAATCTTATATTTTGTTCGTTGCTCCACAGCCATTTCACACAAGAAAAGTGGAATTAGTGAGAGAGAATACAAATTATTTTCAGGTAAAAGTCTTTTATTTGAATTAAATTGTTGGATTGGCATTTACAGACTTACTGAATTATTCATAGTTGGATAGTTAACTCAGCCAAAATAACAATATTAATCATTCCAAGACTTACACTGACATGTGCATATGGTATAGCTTGACAACCCACACTTGAGATAGTATTAGTAATTATATGTTGTAGTACGCATACATGTCCATTGATTAGATCACTAAAGTATGGAGTGATTAGGTGCATGGTTTCCCCTCAGAGGTTTCAACACCTGTGATTTGTCTAATTGTCATGTTTTGGCGATAGCTTTTTGAGATAGAATAGTAGAAGAATGGTTTGTTTATTCTGGTAGGTCCAGTACGGTTATGTACAGGGTTGTATTTAAAAGATTAATACCGGGGGGGGGGGGAGGGGGTTTAACTACATGAAGTAGTTTGGATAAGTAGGTTGTTAGTGATTATGGGATAAACTATGTTTGGAGGATTATAACTTTCAGGCTGATAGTTGTCTAATACAGTGTTCGGTGTCTATCCTTATAGCAATACCTCCAGACTGATATGCAGGTTAACATCAGTAAGGGCATTTTCTGATGTTGTTGGGCAAATCATTTAGAACATGGATAACGTGGTTGGTTGGAAGTGCGTAAGGAGAGCCGTACCTTGAGTTTCTCATTGCTCTCGATGACTGGGCGCATCTCAATGCCTTCGTCCACATCACACACGTCCCTCGTGACCAGCCCCAGAAACACAGCCAGCCCCAGAACCTGTAAACGCCACGCCACCAAGTAAAGCTTGTTTTATTTAACGATGCCTCTAGAGCACATTGATTTTTATCATCGGCTATTAGACGTCAAACATATGGTCATTCCGACATATTTCTTTGGAGGAAACCCACTGCCGACAGATAGGCTACTCTTTCCGATAAGCAGCAAGAGGTCTTTTATAAGCACTTTCCGACAGACATAACAGCCGATACCAGTTGTGGACCACTGGTTAGAATGGAAAATAGCCCGAGCTGCAAATTGGTCCACTGAGCAGGATCGATAGGATGACTTACACCTTCACAGGTAGACACTGTACAACCTGAGCTACGTCCCGCTCCCTAAAAGTATTTGTAATCTCAGGCGGTACTCAGCTGCGAACCTGCGTGTATTAATGTTAGGCCGCTGGTACTCTGACTAGTATGAGCGCAAAACACTACAGCCGTGAAAGTATACCAGACGGGGTGGCCAAATGAGTCGAGCGTCCGCCTCCCATTTTAGTTAGGTCGAGCGATTCAAACCCTGGTCGAGTCAAACCAATGTCTTAATAATTAATACTTGTCACTTCCCTAGTGGAGGAATGAGCAGTGGAATGAGGAAGACCAATCGCCCGTGATTGAAATTTCTCCTGGTTAATCAACTAATGTAGCCCGAAAAAAAGAGAACAAAAATAGAGTTTAGCTTCAGGTTCGTCATGAACTGCTACCGAGATTAGTTCTTGCCACTGCCACCAGATGGCAGACTGATAGTGGAAATCGTCTATAAAATGCTGGGAATCACCAGTCATATAATCTGGGTTTGTTGGGATTTTATGACTTTGCAGCATCTAAGATCACACCAGGACGTGCAGGCTTACTGACTTGTGACAGTACACACTCATGGTGACTTTATAGTGCTGCCCCACTGGGAGACCAGGCAACATGACCCGATATCCCCACTCAGTCACATAATCCTGATCCTGAGCAACCAAGCTCTTGCTCTATCCTAGTAATATCGAGTGCCAGGCTAGGTAGCGGCAAGTATACATTTTGTAAGTCATTAGTTTAACTCGGGCAAGGACTGGTTCACTCAGTGTCAGGATAACGTGACCGAGTGGGACATCGCATCATGATGCTGGCGGCATGGTCTCTCAGTGGAACAGCACTATAAATTAACCATGAGTGTGCACTGTCACAGTGTCAGAAGTCAGTGCCCCTCCTGATAGAACATTAGATATTACTAGGAATTAAATCCCGAACAAAACAAAAACAGTAAATCCCTGAGGGTATGCATTATCACTGACATTGATAGCATTTTTGTGTGTAGGAATCAAACCAACGACCTCCAAATGCGCAAAACTTGTGCTCCGACTCATAGCAGAAGTAGACTTTTAGTGGCGGCTTTATGTGAGGGGGGAGAGGCCACGATAAATTACAAAAAAAATAAAACAACACCCAAAAACACAAAAAAAACTACCCCGAAAAATAATCACCATACAAACAGCCCACAGTGAGGTACGCACCTTGAGTGGCTCCAATATGAAGACTGAGTCGACGAAGGAGATGAAGAAGGCGAGGAGCCACTTGAGCGCCAGGTGGCGTCCGAAGGCGTGTCCGTAGAGGATGGTGACGACGACGGAGAGAGCGCATAGGGCGGCGCACCCGGCGTACGCCACATACGCCGCCCAGTGAGGGAGCAGCACGCGCACAGGGGCGGGCGGGCCGGGCAGCAGCTGGTGGACACCTGCACACACAGATATAGGACTACATGAACCCACACACGGGCCGGGCAGCAGCTGGTGGACACCTGCACACACAGATATAAGACTACATGTACCCACATACGGGCTGGGCAGCAGCTGGTGGACACCTGCACACACAGATATAGGACTACATGAACCCACACACGGGCCGGGCAGCAGCTGGTGGACACCTGCACACACAGATATAAGAGTACATGTACCCACATACGGGCTGGGCAGCAGCTGGTGGACACCTGCACACACAGATATAAGACTACATGTACCCACACACGGGCCGGGCAGCAGCTGGTGGACACCTGCACACACAGATATAAGACTACATGTACCCACACACGGGCTGGGCAGCAGCTGGTGGACACCTGCACACACAGATATAAGACTACATGTACCCACACACGGGCCGGGCAGCAGCTGGTGGACACCTGCACACACAGATATAAGACTACATGTACCCACACACGGGCTGGGCAGCAGCTGGTGGACACCTGCACACACAGATATAGACTACATGTACCCACACACGGGCCGGAGCAGCTGGTGGCACCTGCACACACAGATATAAGACTACATGTACCCACACACGGGCCGGGCAGCAGCTGGTGGACACCTGCACACACAGATATAAGACTACATGTACCCACACACGGGCTGGGCAGCAGCTGGTGGACACCTGCACACACAGATATAAGACTACATGTACCCACACATGGGCTGGGCAGCAGCTGGTGGACACCTGGACACACAGATATAGGACTACATGTACCCACACACGGGCTGGGCAGCAGCTGGTGGACACCTGCACACACATATATAGGACTACATGTACCCGCACACGGGCTGGACAGCAGCTGGTGGACACCTGCACACACAGATATAAGACTACATGTACCCACACACGGGCTGGGCAGCAGCTGGTTGACACCTGCACACACAGATATAAGACTACATGTACCCACACACGGGCTGGGAACCAGCTGGTGGACGCCTGCACACACAGATATGCGCGAGAAGGAAGAACAGAGGCGGAGGTGGGAAACTGAGGCGTTTATTGTGACGTCTCGGGCAATATACAAACAGTATGAAAGAAGATAACAAAACATGTGAGAAGAGTAAGGTAAAAATCAAGCAGGGCAACAGAGGGGCTCATGAGGAGCAACAGTCTCGTGAGGAGCAGTAAGTGAGGGGCTCATGAGGAGCAGAAGATAGAATACAGGAGGGGCTCATAAGGAGCAATGTCAGAGTTCTGGTAGAGGGGGGGCCGAGGAGCCCTCCGCCGCAGATGGGGGGAGGGTAGAGGAGTGGAAGTTGGGTGGGTGGAGGAGAAAGGGCTGAGAGCTGGAAGGCGGCAGGAGGGCGAGTGCCTGAGGGAGGCCGGCGGGCGGCCTTATAAGGGAGAAAGTGAGCAGTGGCAGGGGAGGCGTGAACGCTCAGGGCCGGGGGAGGGCGAGGGTGAGCAGCGGGCGTCGCGCGAGGCGCGAATGCTGGGTGAAGGCCCGGGAGAGGGGGGGGGGGGGGAGTCGCTCTGCCTTCCTCGCATCAAACGAAAAGCTTCGCATTACGACCGATGCGCGTGAAGGAAGAACAGAGGCAGGAAGAACAAGGCGGAGGTGGGAAAGTGAGGCGTTATTGTGACGGCCTCGGGCAATATACAAACAGTATGAAAGAAGATAACAAAACATATGAGAAGAGTAAGCTAAAAATCAAGCAGGGCAACAGAGGGGCTCATGAGGAGCAACAGTCTCGTGAGGAGCAGTAAGTGAGGGGCTCATGAGGAGCAGAAGATAGAATACAGGGAGGGGCCTCATAAGAGCAATGTCAGAGTTCTGGTAGAGGGGCGGGCCGAGGAGCCCTCCGCAAAGAGTAACGGAGAGGGCTCGAGGTATGGCGCCCGAGGCGGGGCGAGGCGCGCCCGAGGCGGGGGCCCGGATAGGCAGGCCTGGGTGAGAGGAGGGTCCGGGGCCTACGTGGAGGGGGAGCGGGCGGCCAGAAAAGGGGGGGCCCGCTCCTGAGATGTGATGTCGGCAGAGGGTTCCTGTGAGGCTGGGCTGGGCTGTGGTCTGAGGCTGAGGGTTCCTCGTGAGGCTGGGCTGGGCTGTGGTCCGTGATGGGCGACTGGCGCTGGGCGGCGATGGGAGCCTTACTGAGGGGGCGCTGGGGCCCGACTGGGAGGTGGTTGCCGATGAGGTCGGCAGTGCCGAGGCGGCGGTCAGGCCGCGCCTCGGGCAAGCTGGGCTGGGCTGGGCTGTGGTCTGAGGGTTCCTCGCGAGGCTGGGCTGGGCTGTGGTCGGTGATGGGCGACTGGCGCTGGGCGGCGATGGGAGCCTTACTGAGGGGGCGCAGGGGCCCGACTGGGAGGTGGTTGCCGATGAGGTCGGCAGTGCCGGGGCGGCGGTCAGGCCGCGCATCGGGCAAGCTTGGCTGGGCTGGGCTCTGGTCTGAGGGTTCCTCGTGAGGCTGGGCTGGGCTGTGGTCCGTGATGGGCGACTGGCGCTGGGCGGTGATGGGAGCCTTACTGGGGGCGCTGGGGCCCGACTGGGAGGTGGTTGCCGATGAGGTCGGCAGTGCCACGGCGGCGGTCTGGCCGCGCCTCGGGCAGGCTGGGCTGGGCTGGGCTGTGGTCTGAGGGTGAGGAGGTTGTCGGCTTCGAGGTGGTTGTGAGGCGCCGGAGAGGGCCCCCCCGGGCCGGCCGGGGGGGGCCGGCGGATCAAAAATCCGCCGAGGCGGCCGGGGTCTGTGCCCCCCGGGGCGGTGCTTGAGGTGGTGGGGGGGGGGTGGGTGCGCTCCCCTGGTGAGGTGTGCCCGAGGTGATGTGACGGGCGGTGGGCTGTACGTCGTCCGAAGCCGACGGGCCGTGATGTGTCGGAGGGCAGCCTCGGCGCCCGAGGGCTGGTCCCGCGGCGCCGGGGAGGGACCCGGGGCCGAGATGGGCGAGGCGCCTCCCGGCGTGCCCGAGGAGGGGGCCGGCATGGCCGCGGCAGTGTCCGGGGTCCCTTCCGTGGTGCTTGATGCGGCGGCCCCCTCCTCGGGGCGGGCGGGGGCGTCCCCTCGGGCGCGGTGGTGAGACGGCTGCCGCGCGGTGCTTGAGGCGGCGGGGGAGGGCGCGCCTCCGTGGGGGCGTGTGCCCGAGGTGCTGGGATGGGCGGTGTGCCGTACGCCGTCCGCCTCGGGGCGGGCGGTGGCGTGGTGCAAGAGGGTTGCCCTCGGGCTCTCCTCGATTCGATGGCGTCCAGGCGTGCGTGGAGGGCGGCGGTGGTGGCGTGCTGGAGGGCCCGAAGGTCGAGGAGAGCCTTGAGAACCTGAGTTATCTCGGTGCCCGAGGGTGCCGACGGAGAGGCCGGGGCCGAGGAGGCCGACGCGCCTCCCGGCGCGCCCGAGGATGGTCCCGGCGCGGCCAGGGCGGTCGCCCGGGGGCTGTGGCGGCCAGTGCCTTTGCCGTGTCTGGGCATCCTGGAGCGGTCCGAGGGGATGCAGCGGCCCGAGGTGAAGAATCCCAAGCAGGAGAAAGGGCTGAGAGCTGGAAGGCGGCAGGAGGGCGAGTGCCTGAGGGAGGCCGGCGGGCGGCCTTATAAGGGAGAAAGTGAGCAGTGGCAGGAGAGGCGTGAACGCTCAGGGCCGGGGGAGGGCGAGGGTGAGCAGCAGGCGTCGCGCGAGGCGCGAATGCTGGGTGACATGAAGGCCCGGGCGATGGGGGGGGGGGGGGGGGGGGGGGAGTTCCGCTCTGCCTTCCCTCGCATCAAACGAAATGCTTCGCATTACGACCAAGACTACATGTACCCACACACGGGCCGGACAGCAGCTGGTGGACACCTGCACACACAGATATAGGACTACATGTACCCACACACGGGCTGGGAACCAGCTGGTGGACATCTGCACACACAGATATAGGATTACATGTACCCACACACCGGCTGGACAGCAGCTGGTGGACACCTGAACACACATATATAAGACTACATGTACCCACACACGGGCTGGGCAGCAGCTGGTGGACACCTGCACACACAGATATAGGACTACATGTACCCACACACGGGCTGGGCAGCAGCTGGTGGACACCTGCACACACAGATATAGGACTACATGTACCCACACACGGGCTGGACAGCAGCTGGTGGACACCTGCACACACGATATAAGATACATGTACCACACCGGCTGGACAGCAGCTGGTGGACACCTGCACACACAGATATAGGACTACATGTACCCACACACGGGCTGGGCAGCAGCTGGTGGACACCTGCACACACAGATATAGGACTACATGTACCCACACACGGGCTGGACAGCAGCTGGTGGACACCTGCACACACAGATATAGGACTACATGTACCCACACACGGGCTGGACAGCAGCTGGTTGACACCTGCACACACAGATATAGGATTACATGTACCCACACACGGGCTAGGCAGCAGCTGGTTGACACCTGCACACACATATATAGGACTACATGTACCCACACAAGGGCTGGACAGCAGCTGGTGGACCCCTGCACACACAGATATAAGACTACATGTACCCACACACCGGCTGGACAGCAGCTGGTGGACACCTGCACACACAGATATAAGACTAAATGTACCCACACACGGGCCGGGCAGCAGCTGGTGGACACCTGCACACACAGATATAAGACTACATGTACCCACACACCGGCTGGGCAGCAGCTGGTGGACACCTGCACACACAGATAGGACTACATGTACACACACGGGTGGGCACAGCTGGTGGACACCTGCACACACAGATATAAGACTACATGTACCCACACACGGGCCGGGCAGCAGCTGGTGGACACCTGCACACACAGATATAGGACTACATGTACCCACACACGGGCTGGGCAGCAGCTGGTGGACACCTGCACACACAGATATAGGACTACATATACCCACACACGGGCTGGGCAGCAGCTGGTTGACACCTGCACACACATATATAGGACTACATGTACCCACACACGGGCTGGACAGCAGCTGGTGGACACCTGCACACACAGATATAAGACTACATGTACCAACACACGGGCTGGACAGCAGCTGGTGGACACCTGCACACACAGATATAAGACCACATGTACCCACACACGGGCTGGGAACCAGCTGGTGGACATCTGCACACACAGATATAGGATTACATGTACCCACACACCGGCTGGACAGCAGATGGCGGACACCTGCACACACAGATATAGGACTACATGTACCCACACACGGGCTGGGCAGCAGCTGGTGGACACCTGCACACACAGATATAAGACTACATGTACCCACACATGGGCCGGGCAGCAGCTGGTGGACACCTGCACACACAGATATAAGACTACATGTACCCACACACGGGCCGGGCAGCAGCTGGTGGACACCTGCACACACAGATATAAGACTACATGTACCCACACACGGGCCGGGCAGCAGCTGGTGGACACCTGCACACACAGATATAGGACTAGATGTACCCACACACGGGCTGGGCAGCAGCTGGGGGACACCTGCACACACAGATATATGACTACATGTACCCACACACGGGCCGGGCAGCAGCTGGTGGACACCTGCACACACAAATATACGACTACATGTACCCGCACATCGCTATTGGATGTCAAACATATGTTCATTCTGACATACTTATCTGGAGGAAACCTGCTGCTGCCCCATAGGCTACTCTTTCCGCTAAGCATCAAGGGATCTTTTATATGCACTTTCCCACAGACTGGACAGCAAATACCACAGCCTTTGATGAACCAGTTGTGGAACCCTGGTTGGAACAGAAAATAACCCAAACTGCAAATGTGTCCACTGAGCAGGATCGATCAGAATATCGGACTATAAATACATGTGCCCGCACACTGTGATAGATACAGGAACATAGCAATATAGGGCTAAAAATACAAGTACCAGCGGACTGCGATATACTGGGGAGTATATGACTCCAAACAATTGTACTAGCGGAATGTCGGTAGACTATGGAATATGGCATTACGACATAGCACAGCTACGAACACAGGCGCACTGACTGCTATACTGTGGTATATAACACTGTAATATATCACAACCAATCCATGCACACTGACTATGCTATACCGCGGTATATATGGCACTGTAATACAAGACCAAAGCAAATACAATGTATATGCGTCTGTGCTATGCTGTGTTATATAGCACTGTAATACACAACACCAGTACAAATACATGCACACTGTGCTATGCAGTGGTATATAGGACTGTAATACAGCACCAGTAAACAAACCTGCACACTGACTGTGATATACTCTGCTATATATCACTGAAATACATCACCACTACAAACACATGCACACTGACTGTGCTATACACTGCTATATAACATTGTAATACATCACCACTACAAACACATGCACACTGACTGTGATATACTCTGCTATACATCACTGTAACACATCACCACTGTAAACACATGCACACTGACCGTGATTTACTCTGCTATATAACACTCTGCTCCATCACCACTACAAACACATGCACACTGACTGTGCTATGCTCTGCTATATAACACTGTGATACATCCCCACTACAAACACATGCACACTGACTGTGATATACTCTGCTATATATCACTGTAACACATCACCACTGTAAACACATGCACACTGACCGTGATTTACTCTGCTATATAACACCCTGCTACATCACCACTACAAACACATGCACACTGACTGTGCTATACTCTGCTATATATCACTGTGACACATCACCACTACAAACACATGCGCACTGACTGTTCTATACACTGCCATATAGAACGGTGACACACACATACAAGATAAGATGGCGCCCGATGGCGCTGCTCACGTGACGAGGAGGTCGAGCTGAGGCTGTTGCCACGACTCTTTGTGAGGACGCTCGGAGGCAGGGAGGCGACGTCTGTGTCGTCGTCTGTGTCGACCACGCACAGGTCGGCGTTCTTGTAGGTCTCGTACTCGGGCGGGATGACGATCTCAGCCCACCGGCTACTGACGTGCAGCTTCGACCTGTCGGCAGCCATGTTGACCCGTATAATGGAGGGGGTGGCATTCAAATGTTACATAACGCTTAGGGTGAGGGCTGTATGTCAAAGCGCTATGTGGAATGTATGGTCTAGTGCTATGGAGCCTTAAGGCTGCATTCCATATACGCATAATGCGTAATGCGAATGCGAATGCGAATGTGACAAAAAATCGAAACGCCTTGAAACCTATGAGCTACATTCCATATACGCGTAATGCGTAATGCGAATGCGAATGCGAATAAAATCCATTATCCCGATCGCTCCATGTAGCGATCGGTGCGTAATGCGTAATGCGTAAAGGTGCGGCGAATAGAAAAGCATCAGTCACATTTGTCCATTGATATAAGGCTAGAGGAGGCGACTGATAATTACGGACAGCCATGTAGGTTTATGCGGCGGACCTGTTAGGAAGCAGTCTTCATATTTGGGATGGTCCTAACATCCCTCTGTGTGTGTGTGTCTCTGTGTGTGTATCTGTGTCTGTGTGTGTGTCTGTGTGTCTGGCTGTGTGTGTCTGTGTCTGTGTGTGTGTCTCTGTGTGTGTGTCTCTGTGTCTGTGTGTGTGTCTGTGTGTGTGTCTGTGTGTGTCTGTGTGTGTGTCTCTGTGTTGTGTCTCTGTGTCTCTGTGTGTGTCTCTGTGTGTGTATCTGTGTGTGTCTATGTGTGTGTCTCTGTGTGTGTGTGTCTCTGTGTGTGTGTGTCTGTGTGTGTGTGTCTCTGTGTTGTGTCTCTGTGTCTGCGAGCAGAAAAGCATCAGTCGCATTTGTCCATTGATATAAGGCTGGAGGAGGCGACTGATAATTACGGACATCCGTGTAGGTTTATGCGGCGGACCTGTTAGGAAGCAGTCTTCATATTTGGGACGGTCCTAACATCCCTCAAAGCAAGCTAAACTGAGCCATGTTTGGACCGTCCCATTCTCTGTGTGTGTGTCTCTGTGTGTGTGTATCTGTGTCTGTGTGTGTGTGTCTGTGTGTGTGTCTGTGTGTGTGTCTCTGTGTGTGTTTCTCTGTGTGTGTCTGTGTATGTGTCTCTGTGTGTGTGTCTCTGTGTGTGTGTCTCTGTGGTGTGTCTGTGTATCTGGGTGTGTCTGTGTGTGTGTCTCTGTGTGTGTCTCTGTGTTGTGTCTCTGTGTCTCTGTGTGTGTCTGTGTCTCTGTGTCTTTGGGTCCCTGTTGCTGTGTGTGTGTCTGTGTGTATCTCTGTGTCTGTGTGTGTGTCTGTGTGTGTATGTCTCTGTGTCTGTGTGTGTCTCTGTGTGTGTCTGTGTGTGTGTCTGTGTGTGTGTGTCTCACAGACAGAGACACACACAGAGACACGGAGACACAGACACACACATAGAGACACACACAGAGACACAGAGTCACACACACCTTTTATATACTTTTTATATACTTCACTGCATAGCGCATAACGCATAACGCAATACGCATTACGCGTATATGGAATGCTGGCATTCGCGTAACGCATAACGCGTAACGCATAACGCGTAACGCATAACGCATTACGCATTACGCGTATATGGAATGCGCCCTTTAAGCGGGCATTCCTTACACGCATTAAGCGTAATGCGTAATGCGGCATGCGGTATCCGGTATGCAAATGCCATCATTCCTTACACGCGTAATGCGGCATGCGTAATGCGTCACACGACTGGCTATATTTAACAAATAAAAATAAACAATTATTCTCCATACTGCTCTGTATATGACCAAATATTGCATTTATATCTCTGTAACTTTGTGTACGTCACATGGGGGTTCCTACCTTTATTATAACCAAATTATAGATAAGTATTCATATTTTTGTGGCTCTGGTAGCATTTTTACCAACCCGAACCCATCCCAAACCCCCACCACCACCACTACCATATGTTTCCACTCAGAAGCCTTGTGCATGACCGTTCCATAATGCTCAGTCACCTCTCCTAGTGTTAAACTAATGGACACATCAGACTCAGGTTTCTATTCACACCCAGCTTGACGCATAACGCATGCCGCACCGATCGCTACATGGACCGATCGGAAAAACACATTCACATTCGCATTACGCGTGTAAGAAATGTAGCTCATAGGTTTCAAGGCGTTTCGATTTTTTGTCGCATTCGCATTACGCATTACGCATGCAAGGAATGCACCCTTAAAACTATAAGGGGGGCCATTCAAATAGTATGCAATGCTTGAGGGGGATGAGGGGGTGTAGCTCCAAGCGCTATGTGGAATAAAATAAGGGGGACCATTCAAATATTACGCAACGCTTAGAGGGGTGAGGGGGTGTAGATCCAAGCATTATGTGGAAGGTATGGTCTAGTGCTATGGAATGTTATTATAAAAGGGGGGGGCATTCAAATATTACATAATGGGCCCATTCAAATATTACGTAGCACTTAGGGGGGTATAGCGCCAAGCGCTATGTGGAATTTATGATCTAATGTTATGGAGCCTTATAAGGAGGGGATCTAATGTTGACAAAAATAGTGCTACAAAATATTTGAGCGGATCCCCACTTATGTCATAAATGCATCCTCATAGGAACCACAACTTCATGTCTCTATTGATTACGCATGTCGCAATAAGGCCGAATGAAGAAAATGTTGGTGATCGTCCTTTTGATCACACAAATCAGAGTCGGGCGGGCGATTGTATTTGTATTTAGTATTTTTCCGGCATATACCGTACATGTAATACATAGCTATCATTAGTAAAGTTATGTCGTTCATGTTGCTGCCCCTTTAAGGTGTTTCTTTGGATATCGGGTTAAACAATGAAATCCCATAACATGGTGACTATGTTGCACAGATTGTGTGCTTACGAAAGTTGAATTGCTGCTAGCCCGACGCATTTTTAATAGTTACAACAACAAAAATTGCTAAAAGCAGGGGCCTACAATTTTTCAGGCACGGGCAGGGACGATCACCAATTTTTTTTAATTGTTAATTGGCCTAAGCTCATCGATCTCTGCCTGCGATTTGGCGGCGTCTCTGACCTAGTTTTGCGGAGTGTGGCCGGCCCTGGCGTGGCTAGAGTGGACCCGGGCAGACTGTCGTCACGCATGTCGTCGCTCATTTCGTCGCGGAGGTCCGCGTCGAACTCGGCGAGACGCAGGATGTCGACGCCGGGCACCTGACCCTGGTTCATGGACGGCTTCTTCCTGTTCAGTAGACGCGGCTCCGCCAGGCCCGACTTGCCGGACGAGCCCGGCTCGTCCAGAAGGAGGCTCGCGCCGGCGCGGCCCGGGGAACGCGCAGACGCAGGAGCATGCGCCGTGTCCACGAGGGGAGCGTCGTCAGGGTCAGTCGGGAAGGGCTCGTAGGGGGAGAGCATGCTGGGGCTCCGGTCTGAGGGGGTCGGGAGGGGGGGGGGGGTGTTGGAGAGAGAAGTAGGGGGGATGTGGGAGGGAGGGAGGGGGAGGGTGTGTGGGGAAGGAGAGAGGGTGTGTGGGGGGAGGGTTTGTGTATGGGATGGGTGTGTGGAGGGTGTGTGTATGGGATGGGTGTGTGGAGGGTGTGTGTATAGGGTGTATGTGTGGAGCATGTGTGCACAGGGTGTGTGTGTGGAGCGTGTGTGTATAGGGTATGTGTGTGGAGCATGTTTTTATAGGATGCGTGTGTTTGGAGGGTGTGTGTATAGGATGTGTGTGTGTGGAGCGTGTGTGTATAGGATGTGTGTGTGGATGGTGTGTGTATAGGATGTGTGTGTGTGTGTGTGGAGGGTGTGTGTAGGAAAAAGGGAGTTTGTAGGAGGAAGAGAAAAGTTATAGTTCTACGTCAGCATAGGGGAATGTAAGACTTGAGTTCATGACCAGCGTGTCCTACATTAACCGGTTGACTCCTCCCACCTGCCCCCTACCTGTCGATCATCTTCCTTTGACATAACATTAGCATTAAAGTTGCGTGGTCCGATGAAGCCTAATTATCTAAAAAATAAAAGACTATATTTGATCCTATATCTCCAACTTATAACTAATGATTTGGGGAATCATACAAAGAGTGATCAGTCAATGTATGATACTATCTCCTTGGACACCTACTTTGAGAGAGCCAGTAAGCAATGACGCCAGCAACAAATTAGGTCAATGCTATGACCTTATTAGCCCTGCCCTTGTTCTAAGTCCCACATGTAGCTTAGTCAGGTTCCAGGATTAGATTAGAAAAAGCATGGGCTGATGATCCAGGGAAATTTGACCCCTTATTCACCACATGCTACTAATTATTCCTTGTGTTGCATATTTACTTGCACTCAAGCAAAAATGAGAGACAAATAAGTGTTCACACTTCCTGTCTACCATTCGCTATTTTGCTATTTCGCTATTAGTCCCCATCACATGGCTTTCGCGAGATGGGAATTTGGGTCATAGCTACAGGAATATTTGCAAGCTTGTCAAAATTATTTTGTGTTCTTTCAATTCAAATTGTTCCACAGTTAGCCATGTTTCATCAAAGTTACTCCAGACTAATGAATAATAGGTTATTATGGTCAACCTGATATATTTCTTTGAAAAATAAGGAAAGCATTCAACAACCATTGGACTATCCAACTTTCAAGTTGTGAAGTCCGATGAAAACATCAAATTTTCAAAACTAAGACACTTACCGAGACTTATTTCTACATATTCAACTTAGATACTGGTGCACTTATTATATCATTAAGCACGTTTAATTGTTTTGCTGAATAGGTCGTAATACGTCAATTTAACAGAACCTGTTACTACTGAAGTCTGCTGTGCCAGAGTTTGTGTGTGCTTGCCAAAAGTAATTTGGCATGTTTTGACATCAAATATCTCCAAAGTTAGCCAACTAAACTAATGTAGAGAGTAAATAATTATCGTAGTATTAATGGGTGATGGCAGCAGCACCTGGAGGGAGAAGCCAGAAACAGAAAGCCACCTGGCTAGTAGCAGACCAGGTCGCTGACTGCCTCCCTCATGGACTTCAAATAGCACTTGCATGTTATACTTAGTTACATCAACACAACTTCAATTAAATTAGATAACAATTACAATTACAAGACAATTACATAATTAATTATACACGTATAGCACATGATACATTCCAATATAGTTATCTCAGAAAATGCCAGAACTTCAAAAGTATCGGATTGTGCAACTTTAACAATTTAGAACCAGACAAAAACCAGCTTGCCTACCGTGAAGTGCGCAGCTGCCTGAGTCGGCGCGGGGCCGCGTGGTGGAGCCACCGCTGCTGCGTCCGGTGTCTGGAACCGGAAGTGGCAGCGTCTCGTCGACCTGACTCGTCACGTCCTCCTCGCTCTCCATGATGCTCTGCGAGATGCTGAGGGTTCCCGAGGTCGAGGTCCTGGAGGAAGAACATTCCTTGCGTTACTTATTTAGTTGTTGTGTTTTGGAATACTGTAGTTTGACTAAATCGGTTGTTAGTAAGCCCAAATAAGAAAGAAATTGGTGATCGTCCTTTTGAGATAAAAATCAGGGTTAGGCGGGTGTTTTTTATTTGTAATTTGTATTTATGACGTAGATGTAATGCATAAACAGAAGCGATGGCGGAATGACTTGACTGTCCGCATCCCATTCTGGTAGGTCGTGTGATTCAAACTCGTGGTTTCGCACCCTGGCCGAGTCAAACCAATAACTTAAAAATTGATACAAAATTTGAATTGCTGCTAGCCCAATGCATTTTGAACAGTTTAACAACAAATATAAAAATATGAAAAAGCAGGGGCGGGCGATTTTTCAGGCACGGGCGGGGACAATCACCATTTTATTTTATTTGGCCTATTGATGGGATAAACTATGTTTGGAGGATTGTACATTTCAGTCTGGTCGTCATCTAGTGCAGTGTTTGGTGTTTATTTCTATATCAATACCTCAAGAGTGCAGGCGAGCAAGGGCATACTCACATGATTAGTTGGTTGGTTGTTGCAGTTTTAAATCGTGTTAACATCTCAGGTCATATCAGGACAGGTACCGACTTGTGACAGTGTGCACTCATGGCGACTTTATAGTGCTGCACCACTGTGAGACCAAGCCACCAGCATCATGAGCTGATGTCTCACCCAGTCACATTATCCTGACACTCAACCAACCAGTCCTTGCCCTATTTTAATAATGATGAGTGCCTGACTAGGAAGCATCGACAAGTATGCATCTTTAAGTCATCGGTTTGACTCGACCATGGCTTGAATGCCACGATCTACTTAAACGGGAGACAGACCCTGAACTCATTCGGTCATCCCATCTGGTATTATACTCACATGAACATCCGCTTGCTGCCTCCAGCTGCACGCACAAACCGCGCCTTCGGCTGCTTCAATGTGTCATCGTCTATGACGAGCTCCTCCAGCTCCAGGTCCTGCAACCAATCCGGAAGTGGGTCAGCTACCGCCCGCCACAGTAAAGGGCAGGGGAAAGAGGTCATTAGAGGTCAAAATAGGTCAACAGAGGTTAGCCTAGGCCAACTGAGGTCAGCATAGGTCATTGGAACTCACCAGAAGTCACTAGAGGTCACCATAATTCAACTGAGGTCAGCATAGGTCATCAGAGGGAATTAGGATTCACCATAGGTCAACAGAGGTAATCAGAGGACATAACGAGTCATTATAGGTCAACAGAGGTCAAGAGAGTTCAGCAGAGGTCAGTAGAAGTCTCTATAAGTCAACAGAGGCGATCAGAAGTTAACAGAGGCCCACAGAGATCATCAGAGGTCAAGTGAGGTCGATAGAGGTCATAAGAAGCCAATAGAAGTCAGTAGAAGTCAAGTAAGCGTGGAGATAAGGAGAGCATTAGATCTTTTTATGTTTGATATGGGTTTGCTTAATGCATTCATTGATTACACAGGGGAATGTTCAGTTACAGGCAATTGGTCTTTCTTATTCCACTGTTCCAGGTATGCAGGTATTGCAATACCTCAGGGAGTTTGACGCCCCTGCCCTGCAGAGTTGTAAACCACTGCCTTGAGGTACAGGTTCTTGACAGAACCGAAGGCTAAGGGAGCAAACCCTAAACCGAAAACCATGTCACTGTGGCAGCATTAAGGACGGTTGATGTATGGAACTACCAACATCTCCCGATCGGCCACTGCAGGGACAAATAGTTTTGCGCCTGTCTTGACATGTTCTTGCCGGTGTGAAACCTCTATTTGCTCCCTGAGAGAGTGCCGGTGGTAACTTGCAAAAGCCAGCAGCACTTCAACACTTTTGCAGGCAGCTTTCATGAAATGTAACTCGAATGGACGGGGCTGCCCTCTATGGAAGATCTTCTGATCAAAAAGAATCTCTGGTGGACTGGACACCTCATGAGGATGTCATTAGACAGGCTACCAAAGCAGATCCTCTATTCTCAACTGTCTTCTGGTTACAGAAAGAGAGAGCGCCCTCATCTCTGGTTCAAGGATACCATCAAGAGAAACCTGAAGCTGAGAGACATTAAGACCAACTCATGGACATCACTCTCACTGAACAGAGCTAAATGGATGGCGGCAGTCAAGTAATGAAAGCAGTCTTTGTCGCATCACAACCGACAGCATGATGATGATGATTCCACTGTTCCTTGTCCTATCCTAGTAATGCCAAGCACCAGGCTGGGTAGCAAATAACACGTATCAATTTTGTATGTGTTTAGTTGATCATACCCTCAACAACTCCATGTTATATTCAGCCATCTCGCTCTCAAAGCAAGGGTTGTGATTAGCAGAAATACCAGAATCCTTCATTATATATCATAATGTTTAAAGTTGCGTAGTTTGATGGTTTTGAGCTTCTGTAATTTTTCCGAGATATAATTATTAAATTGATTCCTATAATCTACATTACTTTAGTTTGAAGTAAATTTAATCTTAAATGGCTAACTTTTGAGATATTTGAAGTGTAAATATGTCAAGTTAGTTTCGGCAAGCACACCAGAAACTCAGACACCATAGGTGTATACAGTAAGACGTTCTGTTAAATTGACTCAGTATTCCCTTCTGTGTGGCAACAGATGCTTAATAAGTGCATCAGTATCTAAGCTTGATATATAGAATTAAATCTAGATAATTGCTTTTATGTTGACAATTTGATGCTTCATCGGACTATGCAACTTTAACTCCCAGTGGAAGAATATCGTCTTCAGCTACAAGCTTGTCATCCTTGTTCATTTGGGTGCTCTCATTGTATTGCTTAATGACTCACCAAATCAAGTTGGCAAAAACTACTGACCTACTTAAAGGCTCTGTCACACATCACCGCATTGGGTTATGGAAAGAAACCGAACAAAGTCCGTTGATATCTGGCAAAATCCGGTTTGTGTCCATTGCATATCCATTGATATCCATTGATATCCAGCCCGAATCCATTATAAGTTTTGAACATGCACAAAACTTGGAACGGATGCCACCAGATTGACGTCTATGGTTCTTGTCCGGTTTGAGTCTGTTTAGTCTGCTTATCGTCTGTTGGCTATCTGTTCATTTATGTTTCATGTCTGTTTCATGTCCATTCATCCAGCGGCCTTTGACCCGATATCGCAACATTTTGACACATTTTAATACATTTTGATACTTATCATGCCCGAACACCACCGAACGAGAAAATTCTGTCCATTGCTCAAACCGGCATAGTGTGACAGGCACTTAATACGATGCATCTATGTTAATTAGGGCATCAGTAACTGTACTTTCAGTGGTCTCCAGCTCACCAGACGGGTTGGCCAAATGAGTTCAGTCCCCACTTGCCATTTTGATAGGTTGTAAGATTCAAACAGCAGTTTCGAACCGAGTCAAAGTGATGACTTAACAATTTATACTTTTCGCTACCTAGACTGGCACTTGTTATCACTAGGATAGGGCAAGGAGTGGGTGGAAAGAGGAAGACCGATTGTTTGTGATTGAAAGTTCTCCTACTTAATCAACACATTCGATCAACAACAAATTTTACCCACCTCTCCACCACAACACGTCTTAAGTAGGTACAAGTTCATCAATTCATATTACATAGTTTCATCGTCTTGTAAATAATGTTTGATCACGTGTGAATAAAGGGTCAAAATCCGGGATGTAAGTGGTCTCCAGCAAAAAACGCGGAAAAGAAGGAAAGATTATTACACCTGCTGTGAATTTCCGCGAAAACGCGGATTTCCCCCTATAGACTTAGCATTGTCAGGGAATCGTGGGGAAATCGCAGAAGTCAGTTTACAACAATCCTTGTTGTACCTACATTATCGCTCATACCAAATTTGTTATTCTTTGGGGTTTTATGTTCTAACAACATCTAAGGTCATATACAAATGGGATCCAAACTACCCAACTTTCAAATATACAACACAGTTTTCCTCAGCATTTTGTTTAAAGTTAAACGGTTAACATAACAAAAATCGTGGAGATCTCTCATCCCTGCCAAATAAACTCATCAACTGACTTTTCCGAAGGACCTGAGGGTCCGTCTCTTCCGTAAAGGTCCGACGGACGACATTCCAGAGTCGGGTCTCGTGTCGTTCGGCATCTTCTCTGGCCACTTGAGGATCGAGTCACGTGACCACCACTTCTTAGACTCCACAGGCACCTACAGAAGCAATCAGCGGGGAAAGGTAAAACATGTTTTATTTAACGACACCTCTAGAGCACATTGATTTTCATATCATCAGCTATTGGAAGTCAAACATATGGGCATTCTGACATATTTCTTTGGAGGAAATCCACTGCCGCCACATAGGCTACTCTTTCTGATAAGCAGCAAGGGGTCTTTTATATGCACTTTCCCACAGACTGGACAACACATACCACAGCCTTTGATGAATCAGTTGTGGACCACTGGTTGGAACGGAAAATAGCCCAAACTGCAAATCGGTCCACTGAGAAGGATCGAGTGGACACGCTACCACCTGAGCTACGTCCCGCTCCCTCAAATCAGGCTGAAGGCCGGTGTAGTAAGCTCAAAACACTACCCCACAAAAACACTAAGGTACTGTTTTCAACCTAGTTGAAGGTAGGTTAAAATCACTACTGTGGCCACACTCAAAACACTATCCTTAACATGCTTAAGTTCAAAACACTACTCTAAAAACATGGGTTGTTGTCGTTGGTTGCTGTCTTAGGTCCAGCAATATCTTATGACAGTGTACCCTCATGGCAACTTTATAGTGCTGTCCCAACGGGAAATCAGGTTGCTGGCATCCTTGACCCGATATCTCACTCTGTTGCACTATCCTGACACTGAGCTAACCAGTCCTTACCCTATCCTAACAATGCCGAGCGCCAGGCTAGGAAGCAACAAATATAAATTTTAAAGTCATTGTTTGACTCGACCGCGAACCGAACTCCCGACATTCCACACCTACCGATTAGACCACCGCGCCCGGTGGGGCTGTATGCAGTAAGGTGGGGAAGAATGCGGAAGAATGTAGTATGGCCGGGCAGTATGCAGTAGTGTGGGGCAGTATGTGGTAAGGTGGAGGTCTATGCAGTAGGATGGGGCGGTATGCAGTAAGGTGGGGCTGTATGAGGGAGGGTGGGGCTGTAGGAATGAGGGTGGGCAAGAATGTATAAGAGTGGGGCAGTATGCAGTAAGGTGGGGAAGAATGCGGTAAGATTGGGAAATATGCATTAGGGTGGGGTATGTAGTATGGTGGGGCAGTATGTACTGGGGTGGGGCAGTATGTAGTAGGGTGGGGGCAGCATGCAGTAAGGTAGGGCAGTATGCAATAAGGTGAGGCAGTATGCAGTAAGCTGGGGCAGAATGCAGTAGGGTAGGACAGTATGCAGTAAGGGGGTTCATGATGCAGTAAGGTGGTACAGAATGCAGTAGGTTACATTTTGCGACACTACAGCCCCCACTGCCATGTCAGAACATGAATGATGGCAGACCACGGCCAGAATGGATGAATGACCAAGTCAAGCAGAAGATCAGCTTGAAACAACAGGCATATACAGTGAAGAGACAGTCGGGCACAGAAAGTGACAGAATTCGATATGCAAAACTATGTAACCAAGTAAAGTGGGAATGTAGGAAAGCAAAGAGAGAGCATGAGAAAAACATAGCCAAAAATGCCAAAGAGAACCCAAAAGCCTTCTATAAATATGCTAGGAGTAAACTCAAAGTACATATTCCAGTTGGAGATTTGAGGCGGGATGATGTGACCATTGCACAAAAGGATATTGACAAAGCTGATACATTGAACACCAGATTTGCAAGTGTCTTCACACAAGAAGACCTGTCATATATACCAATGTTTGAGGACTGACTCTTTCGTGCCCCCCTGACCAACATAAATATTGCACCATCCGATCTGAAGAACAAATTATACAATCTTAATGCATCTAAGGCAGCAGGTCCTGACAGAATATACCCACGCATATTGAAGGAGCTACACAACGAGCTTGTTGAACCACTTATACACATTTTCCAAAAATCACTAAACCAAAGAAAACTTCCTCACCCATGGAAGGATGGACATGTGGCTCTCATCTTCAAAAAGGGTAACAGAAGTGATCCAGGAAACTATAGGCCAATCAGTCTAACATCTGTAGTGTGTAGGTTGCTGGAATCAATAATAAGAGATTCTATCATGGCTTATCTTGTCGAAAATAACCTCCTATCAACACAGGAGCATGGCTTTGTGCAAGGAAGATCTTGTATGACCCAACTACTGGCATGTATGGATGAGTGGACCCGCGTTATTGATGACTTTGGAGATCTGGATGCTATTTATCTAGATTTCCAAAAAGCATTCGACACTGTTCCACACCACCGACTGCTAAAAAAACTGCATGGCTATGGCATAAGAGGAGATGTCCTACACTGGATAAAGGATTTTCTGAGCAACAGAAGACAGCAAGTCAATGTAAATGGCAAACCATCAGGATGGTGCTCGGTGAAAAGTGGAATACCTCAGGGCAGCGTGCTTGGACCAGTCTTATTTGTGATATATATCAATGACTTACCAGAGGTTGTAAATTCTATGGTCCAAATGTTTGCTGACGATACCAAAGTATTTTGCCGTATGGAGAAAGGTAGTGGACTCACGGGACTTGCAGAAGGACCTCAACAACATGCAGAAGTGGTCAAGTGATTAGCAGCTGATGTTTAATGCTTCAAAATGCAAAGTGATGCATTTAGGGGGCAAAAACAGCAAGCACATCTATGTAATGAACGATGGTGTGAATAATGTTCCGCTCTCCGAAACAATGATAGAAAAGGACTTGGGTGTCAAGGTGGACAACAAACTGACATTCAGCGACCACATCCAGGAAGCCGCCAACAGAGCTAATGGAATACTGGCTATCATTCGAAGATCGGACACATACCTAGACGAGGATGTTGTGCGCAGACTGTACACATCCCTTGCACGTCCACTTTTGGAATATGGAAATGTCATGTGGATGCTGAGTCAATTGAGAGGATCCAAAGAAGGGCAACGAAGCTTGTACATGGATTCGATGCAATACCCTATGAACAATGTATGCATCATTTGAAGATCCCAAGCATGTACTACAGACGGGCCCGGGGGGATATGATTGAAGTATTCAAATATCTCCATGGTATCTACAAGACAGGCGGCCCCCTTATCAGAGACTCCAACACCAGGACCAGAGGGCACTCCAGGAAGCTGAGGAAGCAGTACTCCAGATTGGACCTGCGACACAACTTTTTCGGCTTTAGGGTGGTTGACCTGTGGAATGACCTGCCAGAGAGTGTCGTAGCAACAGAGTCGGTGAACTGTTTCAAGTCCCGACTGGATGCATACTGGTCAAGCATTACATATATCTTGGAGCCAGTGACAGTTGCTACGATCGACCACATCTGAAGAACTGTCTCCATTTCTATTAATTAAGAGCGGCTAACAGGTCCAAGGCCTATTATAGCTGTATCCTATTGATTGAGTGATGTCATGACAGTGTTTTGAACTTGGGTAGTGTTTTGAATGTACGTAGTGGTAGTGTTTTGAACTTAGCAGTAGTGTTTTGAACCTAAGTCCTACACCAGCTGTTAGACTGAGAGAAAGCGCTAGAAGAGGTCCCACCAATAAGACACGTTCAGTGTTTCTGTTTACATGGTAGATTTTCCGCACATGCGCATTGCTTCATTTGGCCAAAGAGACCTGTAAACATAGGCGATAGTACTAGCAGCTGGGTTAGGATTGCAGTACAATTGCAATACTGCTTCAGTCGAGGTGAGAGTCACATGATAGTGACGTCACTGGTTAATGCGTCTCTAACTATAAGACAAACGAATCTCTACAAATGAATAACAGTGAACTAACAAATGCATCTAAGCAATCTCGCGACAATGAATGAATTCATTTACAATCAAATGCATTATTTCATTAGAAACATGTATTTCCCCCGATGACCTGAAAATCTTCACGCAATATCAAGCCAATGTTCGGATTAAATATGAAGACTAGCGAATAGCTTAGTGAGCATCAAGCAACATATATTTAAAGCTGCATAGTCCGATGAAGTATCACACTTTTAAAACTAAAACAATTATCTAGATTTAATTCTATAAACTCAAAAGTTAGACCTTAGAAACTGATGCATTTATTAAATATTTGTTGCTGCATAGAAGGGAATACTGAGTCAATTTAATAGATCCTGTTACTGCAGAAGCCTATGATGTCAGTGATTTGGCGTGCTTGTCAAAAGTAATTTGACATGTTTGCCCTTCAAATATCTCAAAGGTTTACCATTTAAAATAAAAATTACTTGAAAGTAAGGTAAAGCAGATAATAATGATCTCTCTAATATATTTATCTCAGAAAAATGACAGAAACTCAAAACCATCGGACGATGCAACGTTAACGATGGAGAGTTAGGGTACTGACACTGGTACATGACCCATTATTTAAGATACATAGTCCGATGGTTTTGAGTTCCTGTCATTTTCCTGAGATAAGTTTATTAAAAAGATTGTTATGATCTACCTCGCATTAATTTGAAGCAACCTTCATTTTAAATGGCTAACCTTTGAGATATTTGATGGTCAAACGTGTCAAATTAGTTTCGGCAAGCACACCAAAAGTTTGACACCATAAGATTCTGCAGTAACATGTTCTATTAAATTGACTCAGTATTCCCTTCTATGTAAAAACAAATGCTTAATAAATGTATCAGTATCTAAGGTAGATATGCTAAATCAAATCCAGATAATTGTTTTGGCTTTGAAAAATTGACGCTTCATCAGACTACGCAGTTTTAAGACATACCAGCTGGTATACCCACATGTATCAAGGCTACCGAAGATTCTGAGGATATCAATCGAAACAACCAGTGCTTATCAAGTATTACTAGTTAAATAACGCACCAGTAGACAGTCACATTATCCTGACACTGAGCACACCAGTCCTTGCCCTATTCTATTAATGCCGAGCGCCTGGCTAGGAAGCGAGAAGTATCACTTTTTAAGTCATTGGATTGATTCGACCAGGGTTCGAAGCCACGATCCCACGATCTACCAACACGGGAGACGGACGCTCTAACTCATTCGGCCATCCGGTCTGGTTCCATCTTCAAAGGCAAGCAGCCAATGTTACATTAAGTTAAACTTCATACATATGCAAAAAAAAAATGAGAATAGTTTCAAACTCTTGTTGATTTTAGACTATTATAAACGTGAATGAATGTAACATAATATGGCCGGAAGGCCAGTGCTTCGGCACTGAAAAAAATACCTTTATTCGCTGAACAAAATGATCATTTACAAAAAACAAAACAATTTGAAATAAAAGTTCCTTAAAAAATATAAAGTACATGAAAACAATCAGCCTAATAATGTGATTATAAGGCATTATGCAAGTATAAAGATATGGAAGAGAAGTACTATTAATATCGCTATACTCCATAAGACTGCACCGGTAGCACCACCAGCGGCCCTCCTCGCCTCCACCGGATGTCGACAAATCAGTGTCAGTCGCATCGGAAGATATTATTATAGCTATATATATTAATATGGAATAAAATTCAAATCAACGTAGCATGCAACTTTAAGAATATATTCTGAATAAACAAAATACGAGCGACACAGGACGACGTGGAGTGCGCAACCCAACAGAGCGGAAGCCATAATTGTCACGGCAGAGGTCAAACGTTCAAAGATCACATCGGCAGACATGACTACATGACCGGAAGCTGGCACAGAAACAATGAGGCGAAGCAATCATTGAATCAACGAGCGCTGAACCAATGAAGAACACCCACACGGAGCGCGCCACGAGACGACGTCGGCAAGGGTCACGTGACAGGAGAGACAGGTCACGTGACAGGGGAGACAGGTCACGTGACAGGGTAGACAGGTCACGTGACAGGGGAGACGGGTCACGTGACAGGGGAGACAGGTCACGTGACAGGGGACAGAGGTCACGTGACAGGGGAGACAGGTCACGGTGAGCGCGTGGATACATGTGGGAATGACCTGGTTGCTGCGGAGGCGGCGCGAGCTGGCTGAGTCAGGTGCCTCGAGGCGACACCTGGCGGCGTGGTGCGGGCGGGCTGCCCGGCGGGGTCTGTCGGGCACCTGCACAGGGCAAGGAAGAGTTGGCGCACAGTACCGGTTAAAGCTAGACTCCGAATCAATCCCTGGACCAATATTGTGTTGAACTGTCATTATATATATATATTCATGGTCTCTGACTATATTCAGAGACCGTGTATATATATATATCTACATTCTCTGCTATATTCTGGACTCGTGCATGGTCCCGTTTCAACATAGTGCCACCATCTGGTGGAATCCATCTGTACCATTATGTGGTAAAGCATATCGGTGGCGCTATCTAATTGACAAGTTAATAACATCATATCAGTGGTGCTATCTAAGGGCAGACTTAACAACACTCGTGGTTATGTGACTCAAAATGGATGCCAATCTGGTCAAAGTGACCAAAGTTAGTAAAAACCATCAAAATGTATATGACATGTGTATGGTAGGCACAAAAAACATGCTATTAATAATGCATACATGGAGAAGCATGAGTGGAGTATGAAGATGCGCGTTCTATCTATATTGTTATATGCGAACCACAGCTAGTGTATGCCAGCGATTAGTTTCAGGTTTGGCCACACCGCCGCCACCTGTCAGGGGCTCTGACTAAGACTAGACTAAGAATGCTGATAATTGAGACTTGTATTTTTTGTATTGAGCCATACTCCGCTAACGTGCAATGTAGTGCAGGTGAAACCCACCATAATGGATTCGGTGGAGGAGTTCCATCGGAGGGAATGTTGCATGGGGCTCGAGTTGCGGCGGTCGTAAGCTGTGAACGAGTCGCCAGCCTGTGACATGTCGCACATGACTTCCACTTCGATGGTTTGCGCTGTGCCTGGCTTGTTTGTGTAGTCCCACGCATTCACCTGCAACACACCGCAAACACGCGTCACATGTTGGGTTGCACTTTGAAAGGGCAATATTAGGCTACACCTATAGACCCCTTTCAATATTTATAAACATCGTGTATGCGCGCAGCTTGGCTGCAGAACAAATGCACATTGCCATTGAGTTTGCCGGTACGCGCAGTGCAAAACGTCAGTTTTATTCAAAATTAATAGAAATGCAAAACCCTAGCCGTATAAATTAATATAATCTATTTGTTAAATATGTTTCTATATGTGTATGAAGCGGTTTGTTTCTAGATGGTGTAGTTTTAGAGATATTTCACTTTTTCTGTATGGAGATTGCTCACGGCCATTGACAATGCATTGAGTTTGCCGATACGCACAGTGTAAAACCTAAATTTTATTCAAAATTAATAGCAATTCAGAATCCTAACCATATAAATTTAATATAATCTGTTCGCTGAATATGTTTTCGATGTGTGTTCCATGCGGTTTGTTTCTAGATGGTGTAGTTTTAGAGATATTTCACTTTTTCTATATGAAGATTGCTCACAGCCATTGACAATGCATTGAGTTTGCCTATATGCGCAGAGCAAAACGTCAATTTTATTCAAAATTAATAGAAATGCAGAACCCTAACCTTATACATTTAATATAATCTGTTCATTGAATATGTTTTCTATATGTGTTCCAAGCGGTTTGTTTTTAGGTGGTGTAGTTTTAGAGATATTTCACTTTTTCTGTTTAATGATTGCTCACGGCCATTGACAATGCATTGAGTTTGCCAATTCGCACAGTGAAAAACGTCAATTTTATTCAAAATTAATAGAAATGCATAACCCTAACCATATAAATTTAATATAATCTATTCATTGAATATGTTTTCTATGTGTGTTCTAACCAGTTTGTTTCTAGGTGGTGTAGTTTAAGATATATTTCACTTTTGTTGTATGGTATGAAGATTGCTCATAGCCATTGAGTTGGGGGGGGTGACAGTGTCGTCCTGCAGCCAAGCAGCGCGCGCACTGACCTAAATACCCATGCTGACATATGAAATAGGTCTATTGTCAGGTTGCCTTTGTGAAGGCATTGCCAGCTTCACATTGCAAAGACATTTTTGGCTTCCTTATATAAATGGATTACATACTTCCTTATAGAAAGACATTGCTGGAAATATAAAGCCACTTCTGGCTTCCTTATATAAAGGCATTTCTGGCTTACCTACATAAAGGCATTGCTGGCTTACTTATATATTAAGGCATTACTGACTTCCTGACAAAAGGCATTTCTGGCTTCCTTACATAAAGACATTGCTGACTACCTTATCTAAAGGCATTTCTGGTCTCCTTATATAAAGGAATTGCTAGTTTCCTGACATAAAGGCATTAGTGACTTCCCTAAATAAAGGCATTTCTGGCTTCCTGACATAAAGGCATTACTAGCTTCCCTAAATATAGTCATTTCTAGCTTCCTTATATGAATGCATTACTGACTTCCCTACATAAAGACATGTCTGGCATCCTTAAATAAAGGAATTACAGACTTCCATATATGAAGACATTTCTGGCTTCCTTATATAAAAAGGCATTCCTGGCTTCCCGACATAAAGGCATTTCTGGTTTCCGTACCTAATGCCATTATTAGCTTCCGTATATAGCTGGCTTCCCTCCATAAAGCCATCGCTGGCTTCCTTATCAAACTGGCTTCTCTACATAAAACCATTTCTAGTTTCCTTATATAGCTGGTGTCCCTATATAAAACCATTGTTAGCTTCCTTATATAGCTGGCTTCCCGAGATAGAGCTACTGCTGGCTTCCTTATATAGCTGGCCTCCTGACATAGAGCCATTCCTGGCTTCCTTATATAGCTGGCGTCCCAACATGAAGCCATTGCTGGCTTCCTTGTGTAGCTGACTTCCCAACATAAAGCCATTTCTGCCTTCCCGACATAAAGTCATTGCTAGCTTCCTTTTTATATATCTGGTTTCCCGACATAGAGCAACTGCTGGCTTCCTTATGTAACTGGCTTCCGTAAATAAAAACACTCCTAACTTCTTTATACATCTGGCTTCTCTACAAAGTGCCATTGCTAGCTTCCTGACATAAAGCCATTGCTAGCTTCCTTACATAGCTAGTTTCCTTATATAAAGCCATTGCTAGCTTCCTGACATAGCTAGTTTTCCTTATATAAAGCCATTGCTAGCTTCCCAACATAAAGCCATTGCTAGCTTCCTTACATAGCTAGTTTTCCTATATAAAGCCATTGCTAGCTTCCCGACATACATTCATTGCTAGCTTCCTTACATAGCTAGTTTCCTTATATAAAGCCACTGCTAACTTCATGACATAAAGCCAGTGCTAGCTTCCCAACATAAAGCCATTGCTAGCTTCCTTACATAGCTAGTTTTCCTATATAAAGGCATTGCTAGCTTCCCGACATAAAACCCTTGCTAGCTTCCTTACATAAATAGTTTCCTTATATAAAGCCATTGCTAGTTTCCTTATATAAAGCCATTGCTAGCTTCCTGACATAAAGCCATTGCTAGCTTCCTTACATAGCTAGTTTCCTTATATAAAGCCATTGCTAGTTTCCTCATATAAAGCCATTGCTAGATTCCTTATATAAAGCCATTGCTAGCTTCCCGACCTAAAGCCATTGCTAGCTTCCCTACATAGCGCCATTGCTGGCTTCCCATTGTGAAGCCCTCGCCGGGTGCTGGGTGGGGGTGACCTACTTTGACCCTGGTGAACCTGAAGATCTGCATGATGGCGAAGTTGATGGGGAAGACGACGATGGAGGCGAGGACGCCAACCACCAGGTCCTTCCAGTTGATGGAAATGAGGCCGAGAGCCTGATCCACACGGCTGGGCTCATTGATCAGGCCATACCTGGGAACGAGCGAAGAGCAGCGGAGTAAGGGCACACGCGTCTTTCAGTTTGTTACAGATGGCTACGTGCAGAGAAGATCATGCCTTTCCATTATATCGCATATATTCTTAAATGTAAATGAAATCGCGCCTTTCGATAATGTCACAAATCTCAACACATAGGTGGGACACCACCTTTTAATTATGTCACAAATCTCTACAGATAGGTGAAATCACACCTTTTGATTATGTCACAAATCTCTACACATAGGTGAAATACTGTCTTTTGATTATGTCACAAATCCCTACACATAGGTGAAATCACACCCTTTGATTATGTCACAAATCTTTAAGCATAGGAGAAATCACACCTTTTGATTATGTCACAAATATCTACACATAGGTGAAATACTGTCTTTTGATTATGTCACAGATCTCTAAACTCGGGAAAGTGTGGTGAGTGTGGAGGCAGGACAGTGGTGGGAAAGTGCGGTGAGTGTGGAGGCAGGACAGTGGTGGGAACGTGTGGTGAGTGTGGAGACAGGACAGTGGTGGGAAAGTGTGGTGAGTGTGGAGGCAGGACAGTGACGGGAAAGTGTGGTGAGTGTGGAGGCAGGACAGTGAAAGGAAAGTGTGTTGAGTGTGGAGGCAGGACAGTGGTGGGAAAGTGTGGTGAGTGTGGAGGCAGGACAGTGGCGGGAAAGTGTGGTGATTGTGGAGGCAGGACAGTGGTGGGAAAGTGTGGTGAGTGTGGAGGCAGAACAGTGACAGGAAAGTGTGGTGAGTGTGGAGGCAGGACAGTGGCGGGAAAGTGTGGTGAGTGTGGAGGCAGGACAGTGGCGGGAAAGTGTGGTGAGTGTGCAGGCAGGACAGTGGCGGGTAGTATGGTGAGTGTGGAGGCAGGACAGTGGTGGGAACGTGTGGTGAGTGTGGAGACAGGACAGTGGCGGGAAAGTGTGGTGGGTGTGGATGCAGGACAGTGACGGGAAAGTGTGGTGAGTGTGGAGGCAGGACAGTGACAGGAAAGTGTGGTGAGTGTGGAGGCAGGACAGTGGCGGGAAAGTGTGGTGAGTGTGGAGGCAGGACAGTGGCGGGAAAGTGTGGTGAGTGTGGAGGCAGGACAGTGGTGGGAAAGTGTGGTGAGTGTGGAGGCAGAACAGTGACAGGAAAGTGTGGTGAGTGTGGAGGCAGGACAGTGGCGGGAAAGTGTGGTGAGTGTGGAGGCAGGACAGTGGCGGGAAAGTGTGGTGAGTGTGGAGGCAGGACAGTGGTGGGAAAGTGTGGTGAGTGTGGAGGCAGGACAGTGGTAGGAAAGTGTGGTGAGTGTGGAGGCAGGACAGTGGCGGGAAAGTGTGGTGAGTGTGGAGGCAGGACAGTGGTGGGAAAGTGTGGTGAGTGTGGAGGCAGGACAGTGGTGGGAAAGTGTGGTGAGTGTGGAGGCAGGACAGTGGTGGGAACGTGTGGTGAGTGTGGAGATAGGACAGTGGTGGGAAGGTGTGGTGAGTGTGGAGGCAGGACAGTGGTGGGAACGTGTGGTGAGTGTGGAGGCAGGACAGTGGTGGGAAAGTGTGGTGAGTGTGGAGGCAGGACAGTGCCGGGAAAGTGTGGTGAGTGTGGAGGCAGGACAGTGGTGGGAAGGTGTGGTGAGTGTGGAGGCACTACAGTGGTGGGAAAGTGTGGTGAGTGTGGAGACAGGACAGTGGTGGGAAAGTGTGGTGAGTGTGGAGACAGGACAGTGATGGGAAGGTGTGGTGAGTGTGGAAGCAGGACAGTGGTGGGAACGTGTGGTGAGTGTGGAGGCAGGACAGTGGTGGGAACGTGTGGTGAGTGTGGAGGCAGGACAGTGGTGGGAACGTGTGGTGAGTGTGCAGGCAGGACAGTGGTGGGAAGGTGTGGTGAGTGTGGAAGCAGGACAGTGGTGGGAAAGTGTGGTGAGTGTGGAGGCAGGACAGTGGTGGTAACGTGTGGTGAGTGTGGAGGCAGGACAATGGTGGGAAGGTGTGGTGAGTGTCGAGACAGGACAGTGGTGGGAAAGTGTGGTGAGTGTGGAGGCAGGACAATGGCCGGAAAGTGTGGTGAGTGTGGAGGCAGGACAGTGGCGGGAAAGTGTGGTGAGTATGGATCACTACTCCTCTACGGTCTCACCACATGACGTTGGCACACATGAAGGTGTAGAGCAGCGTCGTGCAGCAGACGACTCTCTGGACGCGCGTGAAGCGGCTTCGCGCCGGCCGATCCCACACCGACACCCACAGGTGGCGCTCCGACAGACCACGACTCGCCTCAGCGAGGAACACCGCGCCGAACCCAACCAGCTCCTCCTCCCCTGCGCACGGCAAGGCCAAACGTCACGGCATGGTCAAGACACGGTCAAAGTCATTAGAAATAGGTCCCGACAGGGTCAAGCTCAATATCCATGTCACGGCAAGGTCAAGGGCATGACTATGACACTGCAAGGTCAAGGTCATTGCAATATCAAGGTCACGGCAATTTCAAGGTCACCGCAACGGTAAGGTCACGCGGCGCAGTGCACGACGCAGGCGCACTCAGACGATGTGAGTTGGCGGGTTGGGGCGGAGTGTTCTCTACGTTCTACAGTGGCGTATTTAGGGTGGACGGTTCCTGGCTTCCTGGTTTTCCTGACCCCCCTCCCTCCCCCATTTCAAAGTTGCATAGTCCGATGGGTTTGAGCTCCTGTCATTTACTGAGATATATACATTAAGTTGGTGGCTGTAATCTATTTTACTTCAGTTTGAAGTGACTTATTTTAAATTGCTAACTATTGACATATTTTAAGTGCAAACATATCCAATTAATTTCGGCAAGCACGCCAAATCTCTCACACCATAGGCTTCTGTAGTAACAGGTTCTGTTAAATTGGCTCAGCATTCCATTCTGTGTGGCGAGATATAAGTGCACCAATATCAAAGTTGGATATGTAGAATCAAATCTAGATGACTGCTTTGGTTTTGAAAATTTGATGTTATGTTTGTTTTTGTTTTACGTCCTAGCAACATCTAAGGTCATATCACGACGGGTACCGACTTGTGATATTTAATTTATATAAAGGAAAGGTAAAACTACAACAAAATTAAATAAATGCTAAGATACTTATTTTAAACTTAACATATTTTTAATTGATTGATTGGTGGTTGCTTTACGCCGTCTCGGCAATATAGACCATATTCACGACGAGAATTGTTCCTTTTTTATTCAACCATCGCTGAGAGAGAAAGAGAGTTTACTATTTTTAGAAGTTTAAACTTGCTTCTCGGCTTACCTGCGACGAAGAGGAACTTGTCGAGACTGCCTTTCTCAACGGTGAGGGACAGCCAATTATTGACGAGGAAGATGACCTTCTTGTTCGTCTGAAGGTCACGCACCGTGACGCGGGTCACGTACCATGACGGGTGGTTGCCCGTGTTGTCGTGCCACAGGTGTACCTGTCGGATACCACGTGACATGAGCAGTGAACGCCGCTACAAGACTCCCCCCCCCCCCCAGCCCCCACGGGCGTAATCGATTAATCAACTCGGGTCACCCGAAGCACTTTTTGGTGCATGCGCACATCCTACAGACTCGGGTCGAATAATCGAATACGCTTCTCCACGCTGGGGGTGGACAAAATGTTGGCTTAATCCAACACTTTTTCTTCTTTTTTTTTAATAACCGATATAACTACATCAAAATAGGATTTAAAATACTTGCATGGTTTAGTTATATTTTCATTTAATTAATCTAGATTATTACCCACAAAAAAACATGTACGACTGGTACTGGTAGCTGTTATCCTGTAGGACGGTACCAGCACAACAAATGTGACGTCATCGTTCCTAGCCAACACCAACCAAGAGGTGGGTTACTGGGATCAGGTCGTTTTGCACACGGCACATGCTTTTGTCAACTCCACTCGCGGTGTTCAATTTGAAATTCTAGCAACTCGGGTGACCTGAGTCGCCCGAGTCGTGTTAATGGATTATGCCCCACATGATTAACATGATTAATAGCGGACAAATTCCGGAAGTCAGGTTTCAACTATCATTGTTGTGCCTATATTATCGCCCATACCAAACTCGTTTTTGTTTGCGTTTTATGTTCTAGTAACATATCATGTCATATAAGAATGGGATTTGAACCTACCAATTTTGTCATATTCGTCCTGATTCCTTAGCATTTTGGTTAACATTAATTGGGAAATATTAAAAATCGCGGAAATCAGCTAAATCGCGGAGATCTTTCATTTCTGACAATATAACACACTATACCCCCATTAGTATTAACTATGTAATTATACAGGATATAACACACTAACTAGTGATGCCATGTTAGAATCCTTCCAAGTCAGTAATGGTGTATGTCAAGGAGGGATATTGTCCCCCTATTTATTTAATGTTCATATGGATGACTTGTCGAAAAGGTTAAATCAGTGTAAAACTGGATGTATTAATGGATTATTACTTCTAAATCATCTTATGTATGCCGGTGACTTGGTAATATTCTCACCATATAGTAGTGGACTGCAAATGCTACTTAATATATGCTCTGAATATGGCATAGAAGCGGATATCAAATACAATGCTATTAAAAGTATGGTAATGATCATTCGATCAAAATATGACAAGGATACTGTATTTCCTGATTTTATGTTAACTGGTGCTCCCCTGTCAATCTGTACTGAAGTCAAGTACTTAGGACACTTTATGACTGATGACTTTAGATATGATAGGGATATTAATAGACAGTGTCGCAAGTTATATGCTCAGGGAAATATGCTCATTAGGAAATTTCATATGTGTACAGCTGATGTCAAGTTAAATTTATTTAGAACTTTCTGTACTCCCTTGTATACTGCCCAGATTTGGTGGAACTATAGAATGCATAGCATTAGAAAACTAAATGTAGCATATAATGACATTATGAGGTTATTACTATGTCTACCTAGGTATCACAGTGCTAGTCAGCTGTTTGCCAATATAGATGTGCCAGTCTTCCAGGCTGTTATCAGGAATCTAATATTCAAATTTATTAGGAGACTTGACAAGTCAGAAAATGATATAATACAGGAACTTGTAAAAATAGAAGAGAGTGATCTCAGATTTACGTCTGCCATATGGAGGCATTGTTACAAACTACTGTATGTAGACTAACATTTTGATATTGGTTAGTATGGTAGTATTCATATTATTACTTATATCCTATTCACATTAATTTTTATATCTACCTACTATGGACCAAATTATGTAACTACCATAATCCTGAGTCTGAAATAAAGAATTGAATTGAATAGTGCTAACAGTGTAATACTGCAAGATATAACATACTAACTCCCACTAGTATTAACGATGTAATACTACATGATATAACACACTAAATTCCACTGGTATTAATGGTGTAATACTACGTAATATAACACACTAACTCCCACTACTGCTAACAGTGTAATACTACGCAATATAACACACTACCTCTACCCACCCAAGATAGGCTGTTACCCACGTGACCCGCTGACAGGCTGTCACGTGACGCACCTTGTGGAGCAGTCCCAGCTGCTCCGGGCAGGCGACCAGGAAGCAGTCCTCAGCGTTCCTCCTGAACGCGCCGGGTCTCGCCAGGTGGCGTGCTCCTGACTTGGCTTCGTTTCCGTACAGCTTGATGCCCACGTGGGACGAGGTACCTGCAGAGCGGAACCTCATTACTTATTGCATTGTGTACACGTCAATTTGTTTCAAGTAACGATGCCTCTAGAGCACATTGATTTTTATCATCGGCTATTGGACATCAACCATATGGTCATTCAGACATATTTCTTTGTAGGAAACCCGCTACCGCCACATAGGCTACTCTTTCTGATAAGCAGCAAAGGATCTTTTATATGCACTTTCCTACAGACAGGACAGCACATACCACAGCATTTGATGAACCAGTTGTGTACCGCTGGTTCAGTTTGAATACCTGTAAAGCGGGCATTCCTTACACGCGTAATGCGTAATGCAGTATGCGAATGCCAGCATTCCTTACACGCGTAATGCGGCATGCGTAATGCGTAAGTATATGGCAGCTCAGTCAAAGGTGATGGAGACTCTACGGCAGATGTCTGTCTCCCGATTGGGACGGTCCTAACATCCTAAACTTAGCCATGTTAGGACCGTCCTTTTTGGTCACACGACTGGCTATATTTAAAAAATAAAAATAAACAATTATTCTCCATACTGCTCTGTATATGACCAAATATTGGATTTATATCTATGTACCTTTTTGTACGTCACATGGGGGTTCCTACCTTTATTATAACCAAATTACAGATAAGTATTCATATTTTTGTGGCTCTGGTAGCATTTTTACCAACCCGAACCCATCCCGAACCCCCACCACCACCACTACCATATGTTTCAACTCAGAAGCCTTGTGCGTGACTGTTCCGTAATGCTCAGTCACCTCTCCTAGTGTTAAACTAATGGACACATCAGACTCAGGTTTCTATTCACACCCAGCTTGACGCATAACGCATGACGTGCCGATCGCTACATGGACCGATCGGAAAAACACATTACGCATTACGCATGTAAGGAATGTAGCTCATAGGTTTCAAGGCATTTCGATTTTTTGTCGCATTCGCATTCGCATTACACGTGTAAGGAATGCGCCCCACTTACGATCGGAAGACCAGCGCTACAGCACTGACAAAAGATATATTTGAATAAAATTCATTTACCAAAAAAAACACCAAAAACACAGGCGTCACCATTGTCATGGCTAAAGCTGCGAACATAATCCGATGAGAAGTCAACATTTCAAAAACCAAAACAATTATCTAGATTTGATTCGACATATCGAACTGTGATACTGATAGAACAGACGCGGTGGCCGAATGAGCTGAGCGTCCGTCTCTCGTTTTGTAGATCGTGGTGTTCGAACCCTGTGCATGGGTTTAAAGCTAGGCTACACATCAATCCTCGGACCAATATTGTGTTAACGTGGTCACAATGACAATCGGGTCGAAGTGACCAAAGTTAGTTTTTTTTAAACACATCAAAATAATATGGAATTAATTTTTGTTAAAATTCAAAATGAATATGAAATATGTATATTAGGCACAACAAAACTTGCTATTAACAACCCATACATGGCGAAGCATCAGTGGAGTACGATGATGCGCGTTGGCAGCGCCTATTAACAGAGGAGTAGTGATCAGAACTACCCTAAGACCTAACCACCGTTTTGTATTATGTATAGAAAGCACATATATATGGCCGGATTCGATTATGATGCTCTAGACCATTTAGATCATCCAAGTCATCAGAATTTCAAATAGAACACCCTGTGGTGAACCTAGAAATACACGGGCCGTGTGCAAAATGATCCGACTCCAAAGCTACAGTTTGTTTTATGTAAAAGACCATCCAGATTAACATGGAAATACAACTAAACTATGCAATCATAGAATACTTTAAATCCTATCTTGCTGTAGTTATATTGGTTATTTTGTTATCAAAAAGTTTGTTCCACCCTGAGCGTATTCGTGTATGCAACACGAGGTTGTAGGGTCTGCGCATGAGCAAAGATGTGGTTGGGGTGATCCGAGGTGATTAATCGATTACGGCATATACATGATTGCCGTGCCATGGTCTCAGTGCACGTGACCTGTCGTCGCGCTGCTTCTGCATCTGAGTTCTCGTTGACGGTGAGACTTTGCTGGTGGGTTCGAACGCTTACCGGCTCCGCGCTTACGTCCCGTTGCTATGACGACCTCATATTTGTAGTGTCCATCGCGGCCGCAGAGTGGCACTGTGCTGATGGTGCGCAGATCCTGCAGGTCGGAGCGGTGTGCCCAGGTGACAACCAGGAGGAAGACGCCAGCAATCACCGATACCAGGATCACCACGACCGGGTTGTCAGCCAGGTCGAGCTTCTGTGTGTAGTGGAAAAGGGGTCGTGTGAGTTTACAATATTATGTGATCACTGTTATCGGGTTGTCGGCCGGGTCAAGCTTCTGTGTGTAGTGGAAAGGGGGTTGTGTGAGTCATCAATATTATGTGATCACTGCTATCAGGTTGTCGACCAGGTCAAGCTTCTGTGTGTAGTGGAAAGGGGGTCGCGTTAGGTGACAACATTATGTGATCACCACAACCGGATTGTCGGCCAGGTCGAGTTTCTGTGTGTGGTGGAACGGGGTCATGTGAGTCATCAATATTATGTGATCATTACTATCGGGTTGTCGACCAGGTCAAGCTTCTGTGTGTAGTGGAAAGGGGGTCGCGTTAGGTTACAACATTATGTGATCGCCACGACCCGGTTGTCAGCAGGTTGAGTTTTTGTGTGTAGTGGAAAAAGGGGTCTTGTGAGTTTACAAAATTAAGTGATCACTGCTATTGGGTTGTCGACCAGGTCGAGCTTCTTTGTGTAGTGAAAAGGGGTCATGTGAGTTTACAATATTATGTGATCATCACAAGCGGGTTGTCGGCTAGGTCGAGCTTCTGTGTGTAGTGGGAAGGGGGTCGCGTTAGATTACAACATTATGTGATCAGCACACCCGGGTTGTCGGCTAGGTCGAGCTTCTGTGTGTAGTGTAAGGGGTGGGGGGGGGGGGGTGAGTTTACCACATTATATGATCACCACCAAGTTCTCAGCCAAGTTGAAGTTCTGTGTGATGATGGGGATAGGTAGCTTGAGTTTACTCAAATTGATCATTGTAAAGTATTTTCTGGGATCATTTAATTTTAATTGACTTTAGAAACATGTAGGCCAAGAACCCTACAACTATTGGTCATCAGGAGGTGTGTGGTAATAGGCACAAAGTGAGTTTAAAGTATGAGACCTGTACTGAAGGTTAGAGGTGGAAGGACACCAACCACAACTTCCACCATGTAAGCTGAAGCTGCTCATAACTTGCGGATGAGGACACAGCCTTTTGCACTGGTGCCATGACCAGAAGCAAACCTAGGGTTGCCTCGACTACAGCGAGGAGAAGTACCAACCACTATCCAATTGCTATATTTATGATGCTTCATAAAATGGTACACACCACCAAATCTGAAAATCTGATGTCGTCCGGTGAGACAACAGAGGAGGCTCCGAATAGGGTGAGATGGTTGCAGACGCAGACGCTGAGGCTCTTGTTGGCGCCCGCTGAGGGCTCACAGCCGGTGTCACTCCATGAGCTGAGCACGTCGTCGTAGAACTGACAGCCCACCTCGTACGGCTCCAGCGTCACGTTGACACTGTGCGTCTTCGCTTCATTCGTCACTGTCACATAGATCATTTTGGACGTCTTGTCGTTGATTATGCTAGAAGCAGAAGGACATGTCAGCTTGGTGGTGAAGTAATACACAACCTGTAAAGCTTGATTTATATAATGACGCCTCTAGAGCACATTGATTTTTATCATCGGCTATCAGACATTAAACATAAGGTCATTCTGACATAGTTCTTTGGAGGAAACCCACTGCCACCACATAGGGTACTATTTCTGATAAGCAGTAAGGGGTCTTTTATATGCACTTTCCCACAGACACTACAGCACATACCACAGCCTTTGATGAACCAGTTGTGGACCACTGGTTGGACCAGAAAATAGTCCAAACTGCAAATGTGTTCACTGAGCAGGATCGATATGATGACTGACACCTTCACAGGTAGACACTCTTCGCCCCGCTCTTTGGTAAACTAATCAGAACCAGAATCATGCGAAGTGCATTATGGGATGCTTAATGAGTAGATCTACCTATACCAAATACCAGACAGGTATTTTGACGATATAGATGGGAGTGGCACTAACTCCCAACTTCCGGTGTGTAAGCTGAAGCTGTGACCCGGCATGCTGGGTCGCAGCTTCAGTGAGGGACCAGCGGATCTATGAAGACACATCCTGAGATACGCTGCACTGATAAGTGACGGCATGAAGAGGCAATAGTGTAGTAGTCTGCACTGACCTCTCAGGCAAGTAACCACATAGACAGGTAGGCATGGGTAGTATGGTTATATCAGGGAGCCTAGGTGGTGTAATGGTTAGCACACTGGCCCGGAATGCAAAGAGATGTGGGTTCGAGTCCCGCTCTAGCCACAATATTTCCCATTTTCATCACCCCCATGACACTGGTTTCCATGACCAGGATCTTGTACATGCTACGCGCTGTATGGTTGTTGCACCTGCCCTGTGTATGTATGTGTAAGTGCATTGCCTGTATGTATGTAATTGTAAGCATTAAAAGACTTACAATTCCAGGGGGGACGTGTGTAGTGGTCTGCACTGACCTCTCAGGCAAGTAACCACATAGACAGGTAGGTGTGGGTAGAATGGTGATATCAGGGAGCCTAGGTGGTGTAATGGTTAGCACACTGGCCCGGAATGCAAAGAGATGTGGGTTCGAGTCCCGCTTTAGGCACAATATTTCCTATTTTCATCACCCCATGACAATAGCTATAACCTACATAACTATTATCATCCATCAACTTTATCTTTATAAACAATCATTTCCATCATATACTTGTATACAGCCCATGTAAATAGAATGCTTATCCAACTAAAGAACAACATCTTAGGAACTGAAATAAAGACCCTATCGCTCATAAAGAATAATTAAAAACCACTCCACAAACAACTACAAAGCGATTATAACTTTCGAAGTAAATCGCTCTATCCGAAGTGTGGTACTTACATGAAAAACGTGTAGTTCTGATGATCAGTCGCATTGTGTCGAATGCGAAGGGTTTTGTTGTACTTGTACCAGAATGGTTCGTAGCCGTACCCCAAGTAGGCTGTCAGGGAGAGCTGTGAGTCCAGCTCCCCCTGGATCTCGTTTCCAAGGGGAAGCACCGAGCCCCTGATTTCGATGTTCAGGGCTCCTTTCGAGAAGTGTGAAGTGTTGAACGATGATGTCAGCGACACGCCTGGGGCAAAGAGGTGCGACCGGTTGGCGGGTGCCTTGGATGCCGTCGTTGCTGATCCCCTTGAGGCCGTGTGGATCGGCATCATCAGGGTGATGCGCTGCTTCTCTGGCAGGTTGTTGACTTTGATGATGGTGCCATTGTCATGCCGGAATTTGATGCCCAGAATGTTTGAGCGGACCTGGAGGTTTGATCAGATTGTTAATTTGTTTTGTATCTGTAGCTGTGTGTAATTTAGAAATTAGTTGTGATCATAGAGCTGATGTAGTATGTGTGCACTCACAACCGTTATTCAAGGCCTACCTCCTAACAATTCTTAAAATGACCTCATACCGCGACCTCTAAAAAATCACAGCATAAACTGAGTATCCCTACTAACACTACCAAGCAACAGCCTACCTTGACCACTATCCAGCTGCAGACCAGACTCTCCTTGGCCTTGGTCCATAAAATGTCATTTAGAAAACAGCAGGGTCACGCTAAATCAGGGTTCAGTTTACTGAATCATACCTTTGAAATAAGAAATTCTGGGACCATGAATCATCGCATTATAAAAGAATTCACATTAAATCGGGGCTCGTTATAGTGGATTTTCGCGGGATTATGCATCGTGTACTATTTATATATACTTGCATGTATATTTATATAATTCTAGGATGCTATAAGGTATGGAGCGCTCCTGTATGATCCATCACCTTTATTATCTTTATAGATTGTTGGTTGGGTTTTGGAGTTTTACGTCCTGGCAACATCTAAGATTATATCCAGATGAGTACTAACTTTTGACAGTGCACACTCATGGCGACTATGCAGTGCTGCCCCACTGGGAGACCAGGCTGCCAGAACCATGACCTGATATCCTACTCAGTCATATTATCCTGACACCGAGCAACCCAGTCCTTGCCCTCTCCTAATAATGCCAAGCACCTGGCTAGGAAGTGATAAGTATCACTATCAATTGTATAAGTCATTGGTTTGACTCGACTGGAAACCGAACTCCCGATCTCCCACACGCGAGGCCTGCGCTCTACCGATTCGGCCACCGCGCCCGGTTTATCTTTACAGACAATTATTTCCAAGAAGCGGGTGTGGGGTGGGAGGGGGGGGAGGGGGAGTAAAACGCCACCTGGTAGCCCACCTTGTGTTTACCGCTGAAGCCCCACTGTAGCGGGTTCGTCTCCATGACGACGATGGACTGTAAGACGTCCCCGGTGACATGCTTGAACAGCGTCGGAGGCACGATCACCCGGAAACCACCAGCGGAAAAGTCGCCGACCCCGTCAGCCCGAACACGCTGCCCCCTGGCGAGCACTCCGGGTGCGGTGAAGGTGAACCCCGCCTCCCCGGGCACCTGAGTCCGGGCGAAGCGGTGCATGACGTCATCAAGAGAGTTCAGGGACCTCAACGTCATCGCCTTCTGCCACCCGGGAATTTCCACTCGTGACTGGTCGTTCTTCGCCTGCACGACCGTCGATGCTGATGTCGTCGCGGAATCGGTACGCACCTGCACCTGGGTCTGGGTGGGGGTGGGGGGTGGTGGCGCCACCTGGAGGCTGGCGATCATGTTGGTGAGGAGGCTGACCACGCTGTCTGGTCTCATGTCCTCGCTGCTGGTCGCCGTCGTGCCGTGAGCGTCCAGCCACGACATCATGTCGGACACCAGGTGAAGCAGGTCCTCGCACGACTGCTGGCTGCTCGGGAACTCGGCAGGCACGTTCTGCACGACGCCGAGTGTGCGCATGCGTGTGTGTGGGGGGGGGGGGGGGGGGGGCATTGAGGAAGGGAGGAGTGGATAGAAACAGAGTAGTGAGTGAATGATGGATGTTGGTTGTTGGAGTTTAACGTCCTGGCAACAATATTTAAGGTCATATCAGGATGGGTACCGACTTGTGACGGTGCACACTCATGGTGACTTTATAGTGCTGCCCCACTGGGAAATCAGGTCACTGGCACCATGACCTGATATCCCACTCAGTCACATTACTGATACTGTGCTAACCATCTCGTCCTATCCTATTAATGCAGAGCACCAGACTAGGTAGCGGCAAGTATGACACTGAGCTAACCAATCCTTGTACTATCCTATTAATGCTGAACGCCAGGCTAGGTAGCGACAAGTATCAATTTTGTAAGTCATTGGTTTGACTTGACTAGGATCGAACTCCCGATCTCCCAGATGGGAGGCCTGCGCTCTACCGATTTCGCCACCGCGTCCGGTTTATTATTATTAATTCTATTATATTATTAGTACAATGTATTATATTCATTATTAATATTTGCTCAAAATTAAATTTCAAAGTGCTTTTTAATTTAACAATTTACTATTGCTACTGCTATTACAGCAATCACTAGTCGTTCACATGGCAATTGGGAGGTTTTTCTCAGTGTTGTTTCATTTCTATTACTTGTAACTATTTCACTGTAATACGTACAGACAAACATCAACTTACCGTGAGCTGCTTGAGGAGGTAGGAGATCTGGTTACTAACAAACTGTGACTACGTCCACACAAACATCAACTTACCGTGAGTTGCTTGAGGAGGTAGAAGATCTGGTCACTACCAAACTGTGACTACGTACACACAAACATCAACTTACCATGAGCTGCTTGAGGAGGTAGGAGATCTGGCTACAAACAAACTGTGACTACGTACACACAAACATCAACTTACCGCGAGCTGCTTGAGGAGGTAGGAAATCTGGCTACAAACCAACTGTGACTACGTACACACAAACATCCACTTACCGTCAGCTGCTTGAGGAGGTAGGAAATCTGGTCACTAACAAACTGTGACTACGTACACACAAACATCAACTTACCGTGAGTTGCTTGAGGAGGTAGGAGATCTGGTTACTAACAAACTGCGACTACATACACACAAATATTGAGTTACCGTTAGCTGCTTGAGGAGGTAGGAGATCTGGTCACTAACAAACTGTGACTACGTACACACAAACATCAAGTTACCATGAGTTGCTTGAGGAGGTAGGAGATCTGGTTACTAACAAACTGCGACAACATGCACACAAACATTGACTTACCGTGAGCTGCTTGAGGAGGTAGGAAATCTGGCTAAAAACAAACTGTGACTACGTACATACAAACATCAACTTACCGTGAGCTGCTTGAGGAGGTAGGAAATCTGGTCACTAACAAACTGTGACTACGTACACACAAACATCAACTTACCATGAGCTGCTTGAGGAGGTAGGAAATCTGGCTACAAGCAAACTGTGACTACATGCACACAAACATTGACTTACCGTGAGCTGCTTGAGGAGGTAGGAGATCTGGCTTCTAACAAACTGAGACTACGTACACACAAACAGCAACTTACCGTGAGCTGCTTGAGGAGGTAGGAGATCTGGTTACTAACAAACTGTGACTACGTACACACAAACATCAACGTACTGTGAGCTGCTTGAGGAGGTAGGAGATCTGGTTACTAACAAACTGTGACTACGTACACACAAACATCAACTTACCGTTAGCTGCTTGAGGAGGTAGGAGATCTGGTCACTAACAAACTGTGACTACGTACACACAAACATCAAGTTACCATGAGTTGCTTGAGGAGGTAGGAGATCTGGTTACTAACAAACTGCGACAACATGCACACAAACATTGACTTACCGTGAGCTGCTTGAGGAGGTAGGAAATCTGGCTAAAAACAAACTGTGACTACGTACATACAAACATCAACTTACCGTGAGCTGCTTGAGGAGGTAGGAAATCTGGTCACTAACAAACTGTGACTACGTACACACAAACATCAACTTACCATGAGCTGCTTGAGGAGGTAGGAAATCTGGCTACAAGCAAACTGTGACTACATGCACACAAACATTGACTTACCGTGAGCTGCTTGAGGAGGTAGGAGATCTGGCTTCTAACAAACTGAGACTACGTACACACAAACAGCAACTTACCGTGAGCTGCTTGAGGAGGTAGGAGATCTGGTTACTAACAAACTGTGACTACGTACACACAAACATCAACGTACTGTGAGCTGCTTGAGGAGGTAGGAGATCTGGTTACTAACAAACTGTGACTACGTACACACAAACATCAACTTACCGTGAGCTGCTTGAGGAGGTAGGAAATCTGGCTACAAACAAACTGTGACTACGTACACACAAACATCCACTTACCGTCAGCTGCTTGAGGAGGTAGGAGAGCTGCTTGAAGTCTGCGAGAGTGCTGGCAAACTGCATGTCGGTGAGAGCCGTGATGATGTTCTTGCGGATCTCAGTTCGAGTCACCTGATTGGCTGGTGGGTCGTCAGTGAACAGGTTCAGCTGGTGCACAAGCGCAATCGTGAACTGGAACAACTCCTGCAGGGAGCGGTAACCAAACAAGCGTGAGGAAATATTGGCAGGATGCAGAGGTTGGTTACTCAATACCGGACGCGGTGGCCGAATCGGTAGGTAGCATGGTTGTCATGATGCCTAATAGCAGTATATAGCGTATCAATAGTAATAATAATAATTGAGTTCCCTTCCGTGCCTTGTTACTCGCATATAATACTTATACATCACATTTATTTATTTATTCTGAAAATGGCAACAACGGAGCCTACTAGAATACCCATGAAATGTCGACCTAATATCTTGACACACTGCCCAGGCGGGATGGCCGAATGAGTTTTTGTTGTTGTTGGTACATTAGTTGATTAAGCAGGGGAAATTTCAGTCGCAGACGACTGGTCTTCCTCATTCCACTGTTCCTTGCCCTATCATAGTAATGCCGACCATCTGACTAGGAAGCGACAAGTATAAATTGTTAAGTCATTGGTTTGACTCGACCAGGATTCAAACCCACGATCCAAAGATCTACCAACACGGGAGCTGGACGCTCTAACTCATTCGGCCATCCCGTCTGGTTGAGCACCCGTCTCCCGTTTTGGTAGATCGTGGGATAGTCGAGTCAAACCAATGACTTTAAAATTGAGACTTGTCGCTTCGTAGCCAGGCGCTCGGCATTATTAGGATAGGGCAAGGACTGGTTGGCTCAGTGTTGGGATAATGTGACTGTGGGGGATATCAAGTCATGGTGCTGGCAGCCTGATTTCCCAGTTGGCCGGCACTATAAAGTCACCATGAGTGTGTACTGTCACAAGTTGGTAGGTATCCATACTGATATCACCTTAAATGTTACCGTCATGTAAAGCTCCAACAACCAACCAATCCTTGACACACTTTGACAGCGATGTGCTGCTCAGTACCTTGGGCGTCTGGTGCAGGACGAGGACGGGGAAGTGCTGCTTCATGAGTTCACTCAGGTAAGTGAAGCGTGACGTGTTGGTGGGCAGCACCACCTGGACCGTGACCTCCCTGCAGCAACAAGGTCAGACAACGTCAACACCTGGCCACCTGGTGGTGTTCAACTGAACTGAACGTGTAGGTTTGTGTTGTCTCATACCCCGAAAGGGGTCGATAGAGTCATATAAATATTTGTCATTTATAGTGATATAGTGATTTGTAGACAGGAAGTGTGAACACTTATTTGTCTCTCATTTTTGCTTGAGTGCAAGTAATTAGCAACACAAGGAATAAATTAGTAGCATGTGGTGAATAAGTGGTCAAATTTCCCTGTATCATCAGCCCATGCTTTTTCTAATCGGTTCTTGAATGAATTTATTGAGCCGGCATCTATAACATTTTGTGGGAGACTATTCCATATATTTATGATCCTGTTTAAGAAACTGTGTTGCCTTAATTTTGAAACGGCTCTGGGTTTTACTAGTTTGAGAGTATGGCCCCGGCTGCCTTCTCTTTTATTCAAGCCATTTGTCATTTGTTATTGTCATTTGCCTAGCCTGCCGCTCGGCATCGCTAGTATTATTAGCAGTATCATGATAAGGCCAAATCAATTTGTTTAAATTTGTGATCGTACCGTCCGTGCCTGAAAAATCGCCCGCCCTGATTTTTAAATTAAATTTTCTTTTAAAACTGTTACAAGTCTGTCGGGCTCGCAGCAATTCAACTTCTGTAAGCACACGATTGAAACTTCTAGAACCTTATGATATAACAAATTTCTAAATGAGAATACAGTGTTTATTGTTTAACTGAAAACATTGTGATGTGTACATGAATGACATGTCATCATTTTATCAGTCTAGGGTGGTCCAATATATATGTTTAAACACTGAAATTCTTATTCTTTAAAAAACACACAAAAAACGCCTGCCCAACCCTGATTTGACCATCAGCAACTTTTTTTATTAATTGGCCTAATGTGACTGAGTGGGAAATCGGGTTACGATGCCTACAGCTTGATATTCCAGTTGGGCAGCACTATAAAGTCTCCAACAAACAAATACAAGATGAGGCCACCAGATGTGAACATCTACGTCCTACTTGATTGTTCGCTTTATCTGAACTAGCCCAGATATGTTAAAGCTGCACAATCTTTTAAAAACATCAAATTTACAAAAACAAACCACTAATCTAGATTTGAACCCACATTTCAATCTTGGATATTGGTGTGCTGATTAATTATTTGTTGCTACAGAGAAGTAATTTACAGTCACATAGTCCGATGGTTTTGAGTTTCTGTCATTTTCTGAGATAAATGTATTATTTTACATCGTTATAATCTACCTTACTTTAGTTTGAAGTAACTTTTAATTTAAGTGGCTAACTTTTAAGATATTTGAAGTGCAAACATGCTAAATTAATTTAGGCAACAACACCAAAACTCTGACACCATAGACTTCGACAGTAACAGGTTATATTACATTGCCTCAGTATTCCCTTCTATGTAGCAATAACCATTTAATAAGTGCACCAGTATCTAAGTTAGATACTTATATAGAATCAAATCTAGATAATGGTTTTGGTTTTGGTTTGGAAAATTTGATGTTTTCATCAGACTATGCAGCTTTAAGAAGGTCTATATCCTAAACCAAAAAGAATAATCTAGATTTGAGTTTATGGCACGTGGCGCTGTCTAGAAGGAAGATTGAGTCAGTTTGATAGACCCTGTCACTGGTGTTGGTATCAATCAACCAATCAGACAATATTAACTCCTGGTCCCCTCATCCAATGTTTATCTATATTGGCACAGAGTTGATGAGATGTGAGAGAATGCAAAACATCCAAGATGGCAGTCACTAAATGCTTTCAATTCAAGTTTTAAAATCTTATTAATTGATGTTATTTAATACATTATTCTTCCAAAAGTAGCGGGTAAATGTAAAGAGGTATGTGTGAAAATATATGTTGCTCCTTAAATTAAGAATGTATGCGCTCATTTCATTTACCCTGCATTTGGTCACTTTTTCTAATGGGTTATTTTTCACCCCTTCTGCAAGTACAGGGTGAATCTTTTATCTAGTCTAGATGTATCAATGATTGGTGACGTGACACACGAGAAGGACGTAGGAAAACACATACTGGCTGAGCGCCAGCGTCTTCCCGCCGAGCTGGTCGATGACCTCAACCTTGACCCTGACGGTCTCGTTCTGGCCCCCGGTCGGAGCAAGGTCATACAGGCCACTGGCCCTTGAGCCGCTGTAGAGCGGGTACCAGTACCCGGCGGGCCCCTGGTCCCGGCTCTCCACGTAAACCTGGCACACAAAAGGCAGAAAACAGCGCCATTAGGAAAAGAAGCAAGGCAACTTGTGAACTCGGAGTAGGCTTATCGTCATACATTTGGACTGTTGCTTGTGCTGTGGACTGTTACCCGTGTTATGGATTGTTTCTTGTGCTGTGGACTGCTACCCATGTTGTGGCCTGTTCCTTGTGTTGTGGACTGTTCCTTGTGTTGTGGACAGTTGCTTGTGCTGTGGACTGTTACCCATGTTATGGACTGTTTCTTATGATGTGGACTGCTACCCATGTTGTGGCCTGTTCCTTGTGTTTTGGACTGTTACCCCTGTTGTGGACTGTTCCTTATGTTGTGGACTGTTCCTTTTGTTGTGGACCGTTACTTGTGCTGTGGACTGTTACCCGTGTTGTTGACAGTTCCTTGTGCTGTGGACTGTTACCCATGTTGTGGACTGTTCATTGTGTTGTGGAATGTTTGTTGTATTGTGGACTGTTACCCATGTTATGGACTGTTCCTTGTGCTGTGGACTGTTTACTGTGTTGCGGACTGTTCCTTATGTTGTGGACTGTTATCTGTGTTGTGGACTTTTCCTTGTGCTGTGGACTGTTACCCATGTTGTGGACTGTTACCCATGTTGTGGACTGCTCCTTGTGATGTGGACTGTTATCCGTGTTGTGGACTTTTCCTTGTGCTGTGGACTCTTACCCATGTTGTGGACTGTTACCTGTGTTGTGGACTGTTACCTGTGTTGTGGACTGTTACCTGTGTTGTGGACTGTCACCCGTGTCATGGACTGTTCCTTGTGATGTGGACTGTTACCCGTGTTGTGGATTGTTACCCATGTTGTGGACTGCTGCCCGTGTTGTGGACTGTCACCAGTGTTGTGGAATGTTCCTTGTGTTGTGGACTGTTACCCGTGTTGTGGACTGTTCCTTGTGATGTGGACTGTTAACAGTGTTGTGGACTGTTACCCGAGTTGTGGACTGTTACCCATTTGTGGACTGTTACCCATGTTGTGGACTGTTCCTTGTGTTGTGGACTGTTATCCAGGTTGTGGACTGTTCCTTGTGTTGTGGACTGTTACCCATGTTGTGGACTGTTCCTTGTGATGTGGACTGTTGACCGTGTTGTGGACTGTCACCAGTGTTGTGGACTGTCACCAGTGTTGTGGACTGTTCCTTGTGTTGTGGACTTTTACCCCTGTTGTGGAATGTTCCTTGTGGTGTAGATTGTTACCCATGTTGTGGACTGTTCCTTGTGTTGTGGACTGTTACCCGTGTTTTGGACTGTTCCTTGTGATGTGGACTGTTAACCGTGTTGTGGACTGTTATCCAAGTTGTGGACTGTTACACATGTTGTGGACTGTTACCCATGTTGTGGACTGTTCTTTGTGTTGTGGACTGTTACCCATGTTGTGGAATGTTCCTTGTGATGTGGACTGTTAACCGTGTTGTGGACTGTTATCCAAGTTGTGGATTGTTACACGTGTTGTGGACTGTTACCCATGTTGTGGACTGTTCCTTGTGTTGTGGACTGTTACCCATGTTGTGGACTGTTCCTTGTGTTGTGGACTGATACCCGTGTTGTGGACTGTTCCTTGTGATGTGGACTGTTAACCTTGTTGTGGACTGTTACCTGTGTTGTGGACTGTTCCTTGTGTTGTGGACTGTTTCCTGTGTTGGGGACTGTTCCTTGTGCTGTGGACTGCCATGTATCTATAGACTGTTCCCTTGTGGTGTGTTCCCTTGTTCCGTGTTCGCTTGTGACCTTGTGATGCGCCACACAGACAATGAACATGTTCATTCTCTATATTCTCGGTCAGTATGTCACATGTGCCGTGCACAATGATATACGGTCCATGGGTCCAACCTATGGGAATGGCCACTAAGTAAATAACATGTTCATTGTCCTTGTACATGAGTGTACTTCCCTGTGCTGTACTGTGCTGTACTGTGCTGTACTATACTACGCCCACCTTGTACATGAGTGTACTTCCCTGTGTTGTACTGTGCTGTACTGTGCTGTACTGTGCTGTACTTGCTGTACTGTGCTGCAACCACCTTCTACATGAGTGTACTTCATGTGCTGTACTGTGCTCTACTGTGCTGCACCAACCTTGTACATGAGTGTATTTCCCTGTGCTGCACTGTGCCGAACCAACCTTGTACATAAGTGTACTTCCCTGTGATGTACTGTGCTGCACCCACCTTGTACATGACTGTACTTCATGTGCTGTAATGTGATGTACTGTGCTGCACCCACCTTGTACATGAGTGTACTTCCCTGTGCTGCACTGTGCTGCACCAACCTTGTACATGAGTGTACTTCATGTGTTGAACTGTGCTGCACCCACCTTGTACATGAGTGTACTTCATGTGCTGTAATGTGATGTACTGTGCTGCACCCACCTTGTACATGAGTGTACTTCCCTGTGCTGCACTGTGCTGCACCAACCTTGTACATGAGTGTACTTCATGTGTTGAACTGTGCTGCACCCACCTTGTACATGAGTGTACTTCATGTGCTGTAATGTGATGTACTGTGCTGCACCCACCTTGTACATGAGTGTACTTCCCTGTGCTGCACTGTGCTGCACCAACCTTGTACATGAGTGTCCTTCATGTGCTGAACTGCGCTGCACCCACATTGTACATGAGTGTACTTCATGTGCTATAATGTGATGTACTGTCCTGCATCCACCTTGTACATGAGTGTACCTCCCTGTGCTGTGCTGCACCCACCTTGTACATGAGTGCACTTCCCTGTGCTGTACTGTGCTGCGCTGTGTTGTAATGTGCTGTACTGTGCTGCACCCACCTTGTACATGAGTGTACTTCATGTGGTGTAATGTGATGTACTGTGCTGCACCCACCTTGTACATGAGTGTACCTCCCTGTGCTGTACTGTGCTGCACGCACCTTGTACATGAGTGCACTTCCCTGTGCTGTACTGCGCTGCGCTGTGCTGTACTGTGCTGCACCCACCTTGTACATGAGTGTACTTCATGTTCTGTAATGTGATGTACTGTGCTGCACCCACCTTGTCCATGAGTGTACCTCCCTGTGCTGTACTGTGCTGCGCCCACCTTGTACATGAGTGTACTTCCCTCTGCTGCACTGTGCTGCGCCCACCTTGTACATGAGTGTACCTCCTTGTGCTGTCCTGTGCTGTACTGTGTTGCACCCACCTTGTAAATGAGTGTACTTCCTTGTGTTGTATTGTGCTGCACTGTGCTGAACCCACCTCGTACATGAATGTACTTCCCTGTGCTACACTGTGCTGCACTGTGCTGTGCTACACTAACCTTGTAGATGAGTGTACTTCACTGTGCTGCACTGTGCTGCCCTGTGCTGCACCCACCTTGTACATGAGTGCGCCGTCGCCCTGGTCGTCAGGGTCCACCCAGCCCGCACACCGGATGTCGAGCTGCCTCTCCAGGGCCACCACGGACCAGTTCGTCACGTGACACGACCCGCCGGCAGGTGGGCTGTTCGGACCCATCACCAGCTTGGAGTAGCCACTGATGCCCAGGACGAGGTCCGTCACCGTCAGCTTGAACGCGTAACCATGGTTACTGCTGAAGCTGCCCGGATTGATAACGAGGCTTTCCTTGTCCGGTCCTTGAAGAAGATTTATATGTGATATAATTAATTTATGAATATAAATGGGTGGTGCTGGCTATCCGATTATTGTATTATGTATTAATTTGTATGAAGTTGTGTTGATATACGCACGGATGACGGGAGCAGCGCATTTGCTGCGAGGCAACGCGCGCGAGTCGACGGTGGCGCCGCCACGTGTCCACTTCCGGTCGAGGCTGGACGCGTCGAATCAGTCATTCGCCAGCAACTTTTAGATTTATTGCATGATACGGCGGGTTTTCGTTCAGCCAGAGCCAAAATAAAGTGGCTTCCACCCAAAACCTTGTGTACTTGTTCATGATATGAGAGCAACTGGCCTTTGATGATGCTGTAAGTTATACACAGCGGTGGAAATCCAAATTGGCAGAGGTGATGGCATGGGGAATCGAACCACCAACCTTCAGAATAGGAGTCTGACCTAGAAAAAAGTCATATACTAACCACTCTGCCAGAGAACAGCAATGCAGAGAAGCTCCTAAATAGGCTGGTTTTTTTTTACAATGAGCCTCCTGTTCACTCCATTTTGACAGTAGACAACTAATCCTAACTTAACTTAAAATCTGGTCACGTGATTTTACCATGCATGTCTTACATGAGTAGCTGGTGAATCTTCATGAAAGATCACACCTAAGCCCTGATCACATAGCCATTAGTGGACATAGTTTAATGTAGTGGAGGCTAACGTAGTTGAATGAAGTTGAACGTACTGGCATCCATACTTACCATTGATGTTAACTTGGTAATAACGTGGGTGAGCCGTGATCTCCGATTTAATTGTTGGACATGTTCAAAAGAGCGGTACGTTAGAGGCTGAATTTCGAACGTAGTAGAACATACCTCTTAATGTACTCTAGCATACTCTAGTGTACTCTCGCATACTTTGACCCACACAAAACCATGGCCGTTCCATGTCGTGCATGCTGTGGTCACAGAGCCGGTAGTGGACGTAGTTGAACATAGTAGAGGCTAACATAGTTGAAAGTAGTTGAACATAGTTGGACGTAGTTGAACATAGTTGATCATACCGGCATCTGTACCGTAACATATTTATCCGTATCATTCGGTGGCAAAAGTTGCCGTACCTTAACATATTTCAACATAGTTTAACAAACTTACACCACGGTTGACCCCCTCTACGTTCACCTACGGTCACTAATGGCTATGTGACCAGGGCTTTAGAGTGGGCTATTTGTACTCGAACCCAGTAGGTTGGGATTGGTCTACCCAGCCCAATTACCATAGAGTACCCCATTGTTATTAGTAGGAGTTGAGTGACGTCATACAGAGGAAAGGAGGTCTAATACAGATTATAAGGCACACTCACAAACTTCCAAATTTACTTTACATGATAGAGGGTTTGCACTAATTTCTAAGTCTCTAGAATGTCCTAGCCGACGTCACTGAATGCAATTATTAGGGCTGAACGATCCAAGTTTGTAATATGTCCGAGCCTACATCGAACACCCCAAGTGAAACCAATAACTTAATCAATTATACTTGCAAGGGACACCATCCGGGCAAACTGCCAGATCTCAAGGTAAGTACTATATAAGGTAAAAAATAAAATAAATAAAAATAAAAATAATATACTATATAAAAGCAGAATACACTAAGCCTACTAGGCGGACATAAAAACTAACAGCGAAATCCTTATTTCGACACACTCACATACAACACGTAAACAACGCACAACATCACAAATGCACAAGATCCGAACCGAAAAACATTAAATTAAAGATCCTGCCTTGTGGCCAGGATAACAACATAATAAATAACAAACATAATAAATAACAAATATAATAAATAGTAAATAGCAATGTAGTGCATGCGCGGCACAATTTTGAATGCATTTCCACCCAAACGAGGCAGATGTAAACACAAAACAGCGAAATCACTTTGAGACATGCGCACATGCTGTAGCGCATACGCGGCACACTTTTGACCACACTTCCACCCAAGCGAGCGTGTAAACAACACACATTCTGAATGCAAAATGTCCAAACCGAGAAACATGGAATCAAAGATCCTGCTATGTGGAGATTCCAGGATAAGAACCATCACCCAAAATAGTGGAGGAACTGAAGTGGAAAACACACCAGAACTTCAGAGTTTACACAGACACCTATCCTTGTGCTGGGACCAGCAGGATAGTAGACCGAATTCTCCAGAAATTCAATACGGAAAAGCTAGACCAAGTATACATAATGACAGGAATATGTGACCTGACCATCAAAACAGGCAGGAGGAAGCTAATTCCACAGCTCCAGGATAAGGATTCCCAGCTCCTTTATATGACGGAGAAATTCCAACATGCACAAGCAATCATGCTACAAATAACGGAAACACCGGTAATCTGTGAATTGATGGGAATGGACATTGAAACATACACAGGAAGAAATGACCATCCCGGACCACTCTTCTTCCTCATATATATATAAATGATCTAAACAACTGGCTAGACATTGAAAACAACGAACTATATGCATATGATAATGTGGTATATACTGCAGGCAAAACATCTGAAGAGATTGAAGCAAAACTAAATCAAACACTAACAAAACTAACTGAATGGTACCATCTAAAAAAGATAACTATAAAGTGCAATAAATTGAAGAAGGCACTATTCAGTACCAGACTAACCAGTAACGACAAAATAAATTGTCTCCTGGGAAACAACGAGTTAGAACAGGTAGACAACTACCGATATCTGGGAGTGGACCTTGACAGGTACTTAAACTATGACCATTGCATAACAAACACTATCAAAAAATCAACCCACAAAATATGGCTACTGGCAAAACTAAGGTACTACATGACTGAAAGCATGGCAATCAAAATATATAAAGGAATTATCCTCCCCTACTTCGACCATGGTGATGTAGTATACATGGGAGGAAATACCAAACTACTAAACAAACTACAGGTAATGCAAAATAAGGCCCTTAAAATATGCCTCCAAAAGATATCCTACGATAGAACTACACAAAAAATGCAAAGCAACACTATTAACTAGCAGAAGAGAAACGCACCTGAAAATACTAGCACACTACTCCACCACGAAACTGTATTACATAGTAGCCCCGTGCAGGGACACTAGACACATGGCGGCCCCAATACTCCTAACAGAAATAAGCAATACTAAAATATATGAGAGAAGTATACTAACCATGGCAGCACATGCCTGGAATAAACAAAACGTAAAACTATGGGCAACCCGTAATCCTGACCACTACAAAAAATTCCTAAAGAAAACAATTACTTACTGACACAACAAAACCACACCTGCCCCTGAGCGCAGTCACTGCTTGCTGTGCACTGGCACAAAAAGCAAAAGACAGGCCAGAGAAAGTGGTAGGCACTAAACAAAAAAAAATGAAAAAAAGGGAAAATTAGCTCTCCTAAGTATAAAGGAAATCAGGAAAGCTATCATGACATGGTGCAGTCCACCTGGGTATGTGTAATGGCACAAACCAACACAGAAATGGACAGGCCACGGTCATGCAACTGATCCACCCTGAAATACAAAATGGCTAGGCAAACAACACAGCCATCCCAACTGGCTGCACTCCTAAAGTGGCCGGGTGTGTTCTAGCACATGAGTGCACTATCTAAGGACAGGGTTTAGGTGAAAGGATGCTGTAACAAATCTAAAAATCTAAATGGGACGGGATCCTCTCCCGCAAACCTGCATGTTACCCAAGTAGATGTACATAGTAGGCTAAGGTATCATACTCAGACTAGACAAAAAAACTGGAAAATTACAAAAAAACTAACATAGGCTATTACTAACAACCAAAATCGCAAAAGGCTGACCTGAGCAGACACAGGTAAACACTCCTGGGCAAAGGAACAGATCAAGACAGCCCCACAGCTGTCCGGCGTTGAAAACAAGCACCCTGACGGGAGCTTATACATTATGGGCAGAGTAAATACCTTGTCAATAAAAAAAATTAAAAAATACCCGTATTTATTCGTACCGTAGCGTATTTATCCGTACCAAAACCTGCCGTACCGTAACGTATTTCAACGTAGTTTAACATACTTACACCATGTTTGACCCACGTTAGCCTCCACTACGTTCACCTACGTTCAACTAGGTCCACTAACGTGTATGTGACCGGTGCATAAGTACTGACAAAACATGTGTTCAGATGAATACAACAAATGAATTTTAAATAATAAAAAAACGTACCCCCCTCCCTTCCACAGAAAAAAAGGCGCAACTCGCTGCTGGCTCCGTGGGGCACTGACCCGTGGTAGATGTGGTGGAGTTGAGGTGCAGCATGGTGTTGTCGTCACGCGTGACCTCCCACAGGTAGGAGATGCTGACCTGACTGCGGCACGCGGGGCACGACCCCAGGAGCTTGTAGGGCTGGCCGCTGCTGATCAGGGACATGGACAGGACGCGGCAGGACGCGCAGACGATGAACGCCTCAGCGACAAGCTCATCCACGGCCAACACCTGAAGAACCGAGAAGGGTGGTCAGTCAACCAGACAGGCAGTCAGTCAATTAGACAGGCAGTCAGTCAACTAGACAGGCAGTCAGTCAACCAGACAGGCAGTCAGTGAACTAGACAGGCAGTCAGTCAATTAGACAGGCAGTCAGTCAACCATACATGCAGTCAGTAAAGACAGGCAGACACAAAACACACAACACACACAACAAACACAAACACACACAAAACACAAACAACAGCTCATCAACTAGACAGGCAGTCAGTCAAACACAAAAACACACAACCACAACTAGACAGGCAGTCAGTCAACTAGAAGGCAGTAAGCAGTCAGTCAACTAGACAGGCAGTCAGTCAACTAGACAGGCAGTCAGTCAATTAGACAGGCAGTCAGTCAACTAGACAGGCAGTCAGTCAACCAGACAGGCAGTCAGTGAACTAGACAGGCAGTCAGTCAATTAGACAGGCAGTCAGTCAACCATACATGCAGTCAGTGAACTAGACAGGCAGTCAGTCAACTAGACAGGCAGTCAGTCAACCAGACAGGCAGTCAGTGAACTAGACAGGCAGTCAGTCAATTAGACAGGCAGTCAGTCAAACATACATGCAGTCAGTGAACTAGACAGGCAGTCAGTCAACTAGACAGGCAGTCAGTGAACTAGACAGGCAGTCAGTCAACTAGAGAGGCAGTCATTCAACTAGACAGGCAGTCAGTCAACTAGACAGGCAGTCAGTCAACTGGACAGGCCGTCAGTCAACTAGACAGGCAGTCAGTCAACTAGACAGGCAGTCAGTCAACTAGACAGGCAGTCAGTCAACTAGACAGGCAGTCAGTCCACTAGAGAGGCAGTCATTCAACTAGACAGGCAGTCAGTCATCTAGAAAGGCAGTCAGTCAACTAGACAGGCAGTCAGTCAACTAGACAGGCAGTCAGTCAACTAGACAGGCAGTCAGTCAACTAGACAGGCAGTCAGTCAACTAGACAGGCAGTCAGTCAACTAGACAGGCAGTCAGTCAACTAGACAGGCAGTCAGTCAACTAGACAGGCAGTCAGTCAACCAGACAGGCAGTCAGTCAACTAGACAGGCAGTCAGTCAACTAGACAGGCAGTCAGTCAACTAGACAGGCAGTCAGTCAACTAGACAGGCAGTCAGTCAACTAGACAGGCAGTCAGTCAACTAGACAGGCAGTCAGTCAACTAGACAGGCAGTCAGTCAACTAGACAGGCAGTCAGTCAACTAGACAGGCAGTCAGTCAACTAGACAGGCAGTCAGTCAACTAGAGAGGCAGTCATTCAACTAGACAGGCAGTCAGTCATCTAGACAGGCAGTCAGTCAACTAGACAGGCAGTCAGTCAACTAGACAGGCAGTCAATCAACTAGACAGGCAGTCAGTCAACTAGACAGGCAGTCAGTCAACTAGACAGTTGGGAAGTCAGTCAACTAGACAGGCAGGCAGTCAGTCAACTGGACAGGCAGTCAGTCAACTAGACAGGCAGTCAGGCAACTAGACAGGCCAGCAGTCAGGCAACTAGACAGGCAGTCAGCCAACTAGACAGTTGGGAAGTCAATCAACTAGACAGGCAGGCAGTCAGTCAACTAGACAGGCAGTCAGTCAACTAGACAGGCAGTCAGTCAACTAGACAGTCGGTCATTTAACTAGACAGGCCAACAGTCAGTAAATTAGACAGGCGGGCAGTCAATTAAATAGACAGGCGGTAAGTCAGGCGGGCAGTCAGTCAATCAGTCACTTAGTCAATCAGTTAGTCAGTCAATCAGTCAATCAGTCAGTCTGTCAGCAGGTCAACCAGTTTGATAATCAGTCAGTCAGTCAATCAATCAGTTTCTCAGTCAATTAGTCAGTCAGTCTGTCAATCAATCAGTATATCAGTCATTCAGTAAATCAGTCAGGCTGTCAGTATATCAATCAATCAGTCTCTCAGTCAATCGGTCAGTTTGTCAGTCAATTAGTCAGTCAATCCGTCAGGCTGTCAGCCTGTCAGCAGGTCAACCAGTTTGACAATCAGTCAGGCAGCCTATCAATCAGTTAGTCTGTCAGTCAGTCAGTCAGTCAGTCAGTTTGTCAGTCAATCATTCAGTCAGCCAGACTGTCAATCAATCGGTATGTCAGTCATTCAGTCAGTCTATCAGTCAGTCCGTCAGTCAGTCTTTCAATCTGTCAATCAATCAGTCCGTCAGTCAATTAGTCAGTCAATCAGTCAGGCTGTCAGACTGTCACTCTGCCAATCAATCAGTAAGTGATTCAGTCAGTCAGTCAGGCTGTCAGTTTGTCAACCAGTCAGTCTGTCAGTTTGCTAATCTGTCAGTCAGCCTATTAGTCTATTAGTCAATCAGTCAGTTATGTTGCTAGGATGTAAAACCCCAACATATAAATGTGTCCTTCGAGGTAATTGAAAAGTGAAACGCCCTTGGCTGCCATCTACTCACACTCTGCGATGTTGTCGCCTCCTGGCGGCCGGACTTGGAGATGCTCAGGGTCACGTGATAGTTGCCTCGCTTCAGCTGGCCGGCCGGGATGGACACGATGGCGCTGGTTTCCGGTTCCGGAAAGCAACTTTCCTGTGAAGGTAAAGAGGCCGATTGACTCAAGAGGAGGATCTGAAACTAGTGTAACAGTCTGCACCGACCTCTCAGGCAAGGAGCCGCATAGACAGGTAGGTGTGGGTAGTGTGGTGACATCAGGGAACCTAGATGGTGTAATGGTTAGTGTAGTAGTCTGCACTGACCTCTCAGCCAAGGAGCCGCATAGACAGGTAGGCGTGGGTAGTGTGTTGACATCAGGTAGCCTCGATGGTGTAATGGTTAGTGCAGTAGTCCACACTGACCTCTCAGGCAAGGAGCCGATTAGACAGGTAGGCGTGGGTAGTGTGGTGACATCATGGTCTAGCATTACAAGGGTGTGGAAGTGTAGGTCCAAGCGTTATGTGGTGTGTATGGTCTAGCGTTACAAGGGGTGGTGGTGTAGGTCCAATCGTTATGTGGCGTGTATGGTCTAGCATTACAAGGGGGTGGGGGTGTAGGTCCAAGCGTTATGTGGTGTGTATGGTCTAGCATTACAAGGGGTGGGGGTGTAGGTCCAAGTGTTATGTGGTGTGTATGGTCTAGCATTACAAGGGGTGGGGGTGTAGGTCCAAGCGTTATGTGGTGTGTATGGTCTAGCATTACAAGGGGTGGGGGTGTAGGTCCAAGCGTTATGTGGCATGTATGGTCTAGCATTACAAGGGGTGGGGGTGTAGGTCCAAGCGTTATGTGGTGTGTATGGTCTAGCATTACAAGGGGTGGGAGGTCCAAGTGTTATGTGGTGTGTATGGTCTAGCATTACAAGGGTGGGGTGTAGGTCCAAGCGTTATCATGTGTGTATGGTCTAGCATTACAAGGGGTGGGGTGTAGGTCCAAGCATTATGTGGGCATGTATGGTCTAGTTACAAGGGGTGGGGGTGTGGTCCAAGCATTATGTGGTGTGTATGGTCTAGCATTACAAGGGGTGGGGGTGTAGGTCCAAGCATTATGTGGCATGTATGGTCTAGCATTACAAGGGGTGGGGGTGTAGGTCCAAGCGTTATGTGGTGTGTATGGTCTAGCATTACAAGGGGTGGGGGTGTAGGTCCAAGCATTATGTGGCATGTATGGTCTAGCATTACAAGGGGTGGGGGTGTAGGTCCAAGCGTTATGTGGCATGTATGGTCTAGCATTACAAGGGGTGGGAGTGTAGGTCCAAGCGTTATGTGGCATGTATGGTCTAGCATTACAAGGGGTGGGGGTGTAGGTCCAAGCGTTATGTGGCGTGTATGGTCTAGCATTACAAGGGGTGGGGGTGTAGGTCCAAGCATTATGTGGCATGTATGGTCTAGCATTACAAGGGGTGGGGGTGTAGGTCCAAGCATTATGTGGCGTGTATGGTCTAGCATTACAAGGGGTGGGGGTGTAGGTCCAAGCATTATGTGGCATGTATGGTCTAGCATTACAAGGGGTGGGGGTGTAGGTCCAAGCGTTATGTGGCGTGTATGGTCTAGCATTACAAGGGGTGGGGGTGTAGGTCCAAGCATTATGTGGCGTGTATGGTCTAGCATTACAAGGGGGTGGGGGTGTAGGTCCAAGCGTTATGTGGCGTGTATGGTCTAGCATTACAAGGGGTGGGGGTGTAGGTCCAAGCGTTATGTGGTGTGTATGGTCTAGCATTACAAGGGGGTGGGGGTGTAGGTCCAAGCATTATGTGGCATGTATGGTCTAGCATTACAAGGGGTGGGGGTGTAGGTCCAAGCGTTATGTGGCATGTATGGTCTAGCATTACAAGGGGTGGGGGTGTAGGTCCAAGCATTATGTGGTGTGTATGGTCTAGCATTACAAGGGGGTGGGGGTGTAGGTCCAAGCCAAGCGTTATGTGGTGTGTATGGTCTAGCATTACAAGGGGTGGGGGTGTAGGTCCAAGCATTTGTGGCATGTATGGTCTAGCATACAAGGGGTGGGGGTGTAGGTCCAAGCATTATGTGGTGTGTATGGTCTAGCATTACAAGGGGTGGGGGTGTAGGTCCAAGCGTTATGTGGCGTGTATGGTCTAGCATTACAAGGGGTGGGGGTGTAGGTCCAAGCGTTATGTGGCGTGTATGGTCTAGCATTACAAGGGGTGGGGGTGTAGGTCCAAGCGTTATGTGGCATGTATGGTCTAGCATTACAAGGGGTGGGGGTGTAGGTCCAAGCGTTATGTGGCGTGTATGGTCTAGCATTACAAGGGGTGGGGGTGTAGGTCCAAGCGTTATGTGGTGTGTATGGTCTAGCATTACAAGGGGTGGGGGTGTAGGTCCAAGCATTATGTGGCGTGTATGGTCTAGCATTACAAGGGGTGGGGGTGTAGGTCCAAGCATTATGTGGCGTGTATGGTCTAGCATTACAAGGGGTGGGGGTGTAGGTCCAAGCGTTATGTGGCGTGTATGGTCTAGCATTACAAGGGGTGGGGGTGTAGGTCCAAGCGTTATGTGGCGTGTATGGTCTAGCATTACAAGGGGTGGGTGTGTAGGTCCAAGCGTTATGTGGTGTGGATGGTTGCATTACAAGGGGGGGGGGTGTAGGTCCAAGCGTTATGTGTGTATGGTCTAGCATTACAAGGGGTGGGGGTGTAGGTCAAGTTATGTGGCTGTATGGTCTATACAAGGGGTGGGTGTAGTCCAAGCATTATGTGGCGTGTATGGTCTAGCATTACAGGGGGGGTGTAGGTCATTATGGGTGTATGGTCTATAGGGGTAGCCAAGTTATGTGGTTATGTCTAGCATTACAAGGGGTGGGGTGTAGGTCCAAGCGTTATGTGGCATGTATGGTTAGCATTACAAGGGGTGGGGGTGTAGGTCCAAGTGTTATGTGGTGTGTATGGTCTAGCATTACAAGGGGTGGGGGTGTAGGTCCAAGCATTATGTGGCGTGTATGGTCTAGCATTACAAGGGGTAGGGGTGTAGGTCCAAGCGTTATGTGGTGTGTATGGTCTAGCATTACAAGGGGTGGGGGTGTAGGTCCAAGCATTATGTGGCGTGTATGGTCTAGCATTACAAGGGGTGGGGGTGTAGGTCCAAGCGTTATGTGGCGTGTATGGTCTACATTACAAGGGGGGTGTAGGTCCAAGCTTTGTGGCGTGTATGGTCTAGCATTACAAGGGGTAGGGGTGTAGGTCCAAGCGTTATGTGGTGTGTATGGTCTAGCATTACAAGGGGGTGGGGTGTAGGTCCAAGCATTATGTGGTGTGTATGGTCTAGCATTACAAGGGGTGGGGGTGTAGGTCCAAGCGTTATGTGGCATGTATGGTCTAGCATTACAAGGGGTGGGGGTGTAGGTCCAAGCATTATGTGGCGTGTATGGTCTAGTATTACAAGGGGGTGGGTGTGTAGGTCCAAGCGATATGTGGCGTGTATGGTCTAGCATTACAAGGGGTGGGAGTGTAGGTCCAAGCGTTATGTGGTGTGTATGGTCTAGCATTACGGAGCATCACTAGGGGGTTGGTTGGTGTCTAATTTTGACAAGAATTTTGTTTGTTTGTTTAATGACCCCCTCACCACAAAAAGTAAACATCGGCCATTGGGGGTTCATACAGTGGTTACACAGATCTGAGTAAAAGAATTACATTTCAAACAGGTAAAATAGAGCACAGAAATATGTGCCAAAAGAGCGTACATCTGTGGTAAAATCACAAGTGGTATATGATTCGCAGCGTCACCTATCGGTTCACCACTGTATTAAAGCCTCACAGTCCGATGAAATATCAAATTTTCAAAACCAAACCAATTATCTAGATTTGATTTGCCATATCTGACAAAAGCCCTGTTTACATGGGCGAGTTAAGCCGTGTCATATAAATCGCCTTGTCTAGTTCGGCTTACATTCGCTGTGTGGACGCGACTTAAGGCGGATTAGGGCTGATTCGCCTAAACTAATTCGCTTCAAGTAAACCGCGTCATGAGGTAGTCCAGATGCCAGATGAACCGAACTAGCTTAAGTCGGCCCACCTTGCTTGTGTGGACAGTAGCGGTTTACTTGAAGTGGATTAAGCATGTCACACTATATAATATAATTTGGTCTATGAACCGGCTAGAGGTGCACAGATATTTTTTTCATCATTTATTTTTAGGGTTTCACTGCCCAGCAGAAGTTTTGACTGTTCCAAAACAATACGATTCAGTCGAAACAGATCTAGGTCGAACCCACACTCTCTCGTGCCAACGTCGACTAAGCGAAACTGGCGCTGGTTAGTCTGGACTTGCTCATGCACAGATATCGATTTCCGCCTTAAACCGCTCCATGTGTGGACACGACACTAGTTCGCCTCCTATAATTCGCTTTGTCTAAATCGGCTTACAATTGCCCGTGTAAACACAGCTTTAGATACTGATGCACTTATTAAGCATTTGTTTCTGCGTAGGAGGCGATACTGAGTCAATTTAACAGAACCTGTTACTGCAGAAGTCTATGGTGTAAGAGTTTTGGCAAGTATGCCAAAACTAATTTTCCATGTTTGCACTCAAAATATCTCAAAAGTTTACCATTTAAAATAAAAGTAACTTTGAACTAATGTAAAGTAGATACTAGTGATCGATCTAATATATTTATCCATGAAAAAATACAGAAATTCTAAACCATCGTACTATGCAACTTTAATACGACACCTTATGTTCTTGACTAGCGGGCGCCACTATACTGCCTAAGTGCAGGTGGCGCCCTCTGTGTGTGATGCGCGACCTACCTTTGTTGAGACGGACACACACGTCCAGTTGTAGCGGATGTTGGAAGGTTGACCCGCCTCGAGGTCCGGGTCGTACGAAGAGGTGCCCCTGAACACCATGTCCCTGCGCACTGACAAGCCGCGCTCCGACCCACCGGCGATGCTGGCCTGTGGGAACCAACATCAGACAGATTAACGTCACCGAGGTTGGTTGGTTATTGGAGTTTTACGTCCTTGCAACATTACGGTCATATCAGGACGGGTACCTATACCGACTTGTGATATTCAATTCATTTCAATTCAATTCTTTATTTCAGACTCAGGATTATGGTAGTTACATAATTTGGTCCATAGTAGGTAGATATAAAAATTAATGTGAACAGGATATAAGTAATAGTATGAATACTACCATACTAACCGATATCAAAATGTTGGTCTACATACAGTAGTTTGTACCAATGCCTCCATATGGCAGACGTAAATCTGAGATCACTCTCTTCTAGTTTTACAAGTCCCTGTATTATAACATTTTCTGACTTGTCAAGTCTAGTAATACATTTGCATATTAGATTCCTGATAGTGTGCACTCATGGCGACTTTATAGTGCTGCCCCACTGGGAGACCAGGTGGCCAGCACCATGACCTTATATCCCACTCTGTCACATTATCCTGACACAAAACCAACCAGTCCTTGCCCTATCCTAATGCAACTTATTGTTTGGACACTCGTCCCATTCATGTTGCTATTTTAATTTGATATGCGTGAGAATATGTGGTCTCAGATTAGAGTTATGGACACGACTTGGCGCAACAACACAGTTCAGGACTATCCTCGCAGCTCGGTGAGTTGGCTCATTTCCTTGGATACGGCAAACCCTGCCAGAAATCGATATATATTTGTATGCTTAGAAGCAACCTGAAACTAAAGTACAGTTTGTTTTATTTAACGATGCCTCTAGAGCTCATTGATTTTTGTATCATCGGCTATTGGACGTCCAACAATCTGATCATTCTGACATATTTCTTGAGAGGAAACCCACTACCGCCACATAGGCTACTCTTTCCGATAAGCAGCAAAGCGTCTTTTATATGCTCTTTCCCACAGACAGGACAGCACATACCACAGCCTCTGATGGATCAGTTGTGGACAACTGTTTTATGGGGGTGTTTTATGTTTGGTGATGGTGTATTTATGCTGCCCATAACGGTTAAGTCTAATTACTTGTTTTTGCCACTAGACAGAAATAGTCTCGTGGTTCCCCTTGTTGTATCACTTTCAGTTGTTGTGTAGCTTATCTACTGCCTGCATTCTTTCTCTGTTTGTAAGCATTCTTCCAAATCTCCCCGCCCTTATTGTCCCTGACTGCCTTCACCAGCTTGCATTAGTGGTCATTAGCTTTGGTTTAAATTTACATCCTGGGTATATCATGCTTGGCATGTTTACCTTCTAAGAGTTTCAGTGTATTTTTATTTTTTTTTTTTTTTTATATTCATTATTTATATATATTTTGTTCTAGTATTATTATTTATATATATTTACATATATATACACATATATTTTTAGTTAGTCTAGCAGTGCATTGAGCTCTCTTTTGATTAATTGGTTAAATCTTTCTATTGTCCCTGTACTTCTTTCTTCTACTCCCAGTGTATTCCATTCCCTTGCCTTCATGTACACAGTACTCCTCTCATATGATCTGTTTTTGCCTGGTTCGGACCGATCTTGCAGCTATTACCTCCAATCTCTCTCCTCGGCATACCATATGTACGCTCGTCACAATGTGGATAGTTCTGAATGGCTCCTTATGCATTTAATTAATATTATTAATTAATATCAAAACATGTACTCACCTCTAAGTCTGACTCGGTGATATTCACAGCGATCGTGATGTCGATGATGACCGGGGTACGCTCGTACTTGGCAGTGAACTTAAGTCGGACAGAAACACAATTTGCAAATATATTTCGGCTGGTTTCGCATAAATCATGTATTTGTGGGGGGGGGGGGGCGATGAAAATAGGAAAGATTACGCCTAGATGGGGAATCAAACCCACATCTTTTGCATTCTGGGCCTGTGTGCTAACCATTACACTATCTAGGCTCCCTGATGTCACCACACTATACACGCCCACATAGCGGTGTTATTTCTGTATTTATTATCTTATTGTCATAGGGGTGATGAAAATGGGAAATATTGCGCCTAGAGCGGGACTCGAACTCACATCTCTTTGCATTCCGGGCCAGTGTGCTAACGATTCTACGACCTAGGCTCCCTGATATCACCATACTACCCATGCCTACCTGTCTATGTGGCTCCTTGCCTGAGAGGTCAGTGCAGACCACTACACTTGTCCCCCTGGAATTGTAAGTCTATTAATGCTTGCAATTACATAAATACAGCCAATGCAATTTACATATCCATACACAGGGTACGTTCAACAACTATACAGCGCATCATGGTCATGGCAACCAGTGTCGTGGGGGTGATGAAAATGGGAAATATTGCGCATAGAGCGGGACTCAAACCCACATCTCTTTGCAGTGTGGTAACCATTACACCACCTAGGCTCACTGATATCACCATGCTAGCCACGTCTACCTGTCTATGCGGCTCCTTGCCTGAGAGGTCAGTGCAGACTAGTACATTATCATAAGAAATAAAGGTTGTATGCCCTAAACTATTCTGTAATATATAGTATATGTATATTATATATATTATATATAATATATATATGCATGAACTTAATACTTCACTTAAACCACCTCACTTTACTTTGAAGAAGCTTTAACTTTAATGAGTTAACTTTGGGAATATTGGAAGTGAAAACATCCAATATTAATTTTACTCAAGACCATGGCAATATGCAACTTTAAAAAAAAACAAAAAAAACAACAAAAAAACATCGAGTTGCTCTGACCTTCATGCAGTATTGCCCATAGCTCAGACTGCGCGCCGGAAGAACCAGCAGCGGCGTGTTGAGCGTCACCTTCGGCACCACTACCTCCTTCTCCTTCTTCTGCCGCCCGGTGGTGGCGCCACAGTCGGTCAGAATCCGCCACGAGTAGGCGACCGGGTAGCGGGTGCAGTTCACCCGCACCTCCACCTCCAGGTGCAGCGGGCGCGACCGCACCTCGGCGCGCCACCTGCCGCCGACGGCCGTCAGTTGCATCGGGTCGCAGCGGATGAGCGACGCGCTTACGACGAGCGTCTTGAAGAGAGAGGAGACGTTGTTGTGGGCGGTGACGACGAGAACGAAGGTGCCGGGTCGGACGAACGTGACGGGGAACTCGGCACTCGGGCCTTCCTGCCGCCGCACCTCCGTCTTGGTGATGCTCAGGTGCACCAGCGTCCACTTGTAGGTGACGTTACTTCCGGTGTGCACGCGTGACGTCATCAGAACTCGCTGCCCGACGTAGACCTCGGAGGGCACCGTCAGAATGAGGCCGGACACGGGCTCCTGGACGGCGATCGAGAAGGACTCCTGCCCGCTGCTCACCAGGTTTGTCGCCATGACTCGCACCGTGTAGTCGCCCACTTCCGGGAACCGGAAATAGAAGCGCTGGTTTCCGTTGGAGCTGGAGTCGATGATGATGATGGAGGATGTGGCCGGCGTGAAGACCATGACGGTGTAGGAGACGTTCGTGCCGCGGGTCACCAGAGGAGTGAGCACGCTCAGCTCGGAGCTGTTGTAGAAGCAGCAGTTCGGCAGCTGGAGGCCGTCGATGATGTCCTGGACTTGGACTTGGACCGACGCCGCACTGATGCTGACCCTGTTCCTCGCCTGCACTTGGACCATGGCGATGCCAGCGTTCGCGAAGCTGTGCGTCCAAAGGGACATGTTGGTAACTTCAATTCGGACGCCGTCCACGAACCAGTGGAACTCGAGCTTGTCGCCCATCGCGCCGTCCAAGATTGCAGTGAAGCTGACGAACCCGGCAGTGGCGACGACTCGCTTGTCTTGCGTCAGCGTTACCCCGGAAAGGCTGCCTTGCACGGACACCAACTTGCGGATGGTGATGGGTTCCCGTTGGAAATCCACGCTGAGCCTCACTTCGACAGTGTAAGCGCCCAGCGCCGTGAAAGTGTGTCGCAGTTTCACCCCGGAGCTGTTCGCCGGCGGGTAGCCGTCGTAGACTCTCCACTCATAGTCGGTGACGGACAGAGCCAGGCTCGCATCAACGGTCACGTGATAATCGACGGACACGTTGACGTGGACCCAAGGCGTGCTGTCCTTCTCCACCACAATCTGCTTCTTGGGGTCCTTCTCCTTAATATTGATATGCATGATCTTGGTGATGTCGGTGACCTTGTTGATTACGTTCAATGCCAGAGCGTACTTTCCGGGTGCCGTGAACAAGTAAGCGACCTCATCGGTCCGCGACAAGATTCCGCTTGACGTCGTCTTCCCGGGTTCGACGATCGTCCACCTATACTTCGGGTAGCTTCCGCTGGCCCAAGTCGCCTTGAAGTCCAGCATCTCTCCCATGTAGGCTCTGTCTCCGAGCAGCGCGTGGATTTCCACGCCAACTACAAGCTCTTCGACGTTGAACAGATAAGTCTGTCGGAGTGTCTCCCTGGTTGGGTTAGTTGCGGTGACAGCGAGCAGACAACTCGTCTCATCATACACGACAACAGTGAAGTTCTCCCCATTCCCCTCCCTCGAACTAACCCGGCCAGCGGTTGTCAGCAACCAGTGAAAGCTGGTCGCCTTCCCCCCAGAGAGTTGGGCTGTGAAGGTCAGGTTCTTCCCAAGTCGCGCCCAGGTGTTGACGATGGTGGTTTGCGGGATGATGCGCAGACCCTGCAGCTTCGCCCAGACGTTCGTGACGGAGCTGGTGCACACGGCGGTCACGTGGTTCAACGCGCAGACCGTGTAGTTGTGCACACCCGCCACTAGTGGCGCTGCTTCGACAGTTCGAGAAGCACTCACCGCCGTACATGCTCCACTCTCCAAGCACAGCGTCCAGGCGTAGCTCACCACCGTCCCTGAGACGACGGCCGTTAAGTTGACCTTGTCGCCGACCTTGAGATGTTCGAAAGCCGTCACGCTGATCACCTGCACCGGATCTTCCACTACTGCCCAGATCATCTTGCTGAAGTGACTCACTGGATTCACCGCAGCGACGGACACGGTGTGTGAACTAGCACTGGGCCAGGTGACGGATACGCTTCGCTGACTACTGTACGAGATGCCATCAACCTTCCACTCCCACCGCACGTCATTTCCGGTGGCGATCTCCGCTGTGAGAGTGTATGATACATTCGATTTGAAATAGAAGTAGCTGTTGCGAACAAAGCCGCTGTGGGTTATGGCGAGGTCAGTAATCACTTCAATTACAGTAATGTCTGTTTCGGCTGTCGCGAAGCTGATGTGGTTCGACATGTTAAGCTTGATGGTGTAGTTCCCAGCCATGTTGTAACTAATGGAGAAGGCATGAGGCGGAAGGCTGGAGCTTCGATTGCTGTATGTCCACCTATATTCCAAGTCGCTGCCAGTCGCCATGACGACATCAAAGTGGCTGATCACCTCAATACCTCGCAGCAACGCCATCGGAGAGACTTTGGGGGTCACCCGCAGAGTGGTGATGGGGCTCTCAATGCACTTGGGGTACACGACTTGGCTCCTGTTCTCATTGTTCTGAATGCCGAGTGAGACATTGTATGTACTTGGCCTGGAGAATTTGTGCTTCATTAAATCGTCTTCGAATGACTGTGCAACAGGACTTCCATCATCAAAGTCCCAGAGAAGATGGAAGGTCGACTTGGTGAAGCCAGTGGGGAAAGCCACCCGGAAGATAACCTCCTCACCGACTGCCTGACACTGCGGTATCGAAGACACCATCAGGTCAGGCAGTAGAACCCACGCCCGCAGCTCATGCACTGCGCTCACGACATAATTCTGACCAATCAATGATATCACATTGTTTTTGTTTTTGTCCCAGAGAAGGTTGTCAAGAACCAGCACGGTGATGTTGTATTGGTTGAGTTGGCTATATTGGTGCTCTTGGACAAATTGAACCTTGCCACCATTGCTATGAAACTTTGGTTCTTCGATGAAGACTTCACCAGTTCTCCTACCAGTTGTGTCCACCTCACCAAAGTGGATGTAGACAGTTATGGAGGAACCTGCCTGCAGTAGTAGTGACACGTCCACCGAGAATGGCTGGCCTGTGTTCACACTTGACGGAGCACTGACTTTGAGATCCTTCATGCTGGCTTCGTTAAAGAGCTCCAGCATGGTCATAGCTGTGTCAGAGCTGAGCTGGTTGGAAGCCATCAGACTTACTACGTAGATTCCAGCTGCAGTGTAGACATGAGTTGCTGAAGAGTGCGTACTTGTTTGCTTCTTCTGATCTCCGAAATCCCACACATAGCCGAGGTGGGTGCCCTTGGTGACAGCACCACTGAAAGTCACGGCCAGGTTGTTGGACACGATCTGCGTTGGGTTGGTGCAAGATTTCGAAAGCGCAAGACCAGCGATCTTTTCCTGCATAAGAATGTCGATTGTGAGCGAAGCGTGGCTGATCATGTTCGACGTGTGCACCGTCACTGTTGTGATGTTTCCCGCAGTGGCGGTGAGCAGAGAGTGTGCGAGGAACTTGTACAGCTGGCCACGACACTCCGAGAGATGCGTAAAAGCCAATGGACAGGAAGTTGTGAACGTTGGAGAAGAAGCTGGGATTGTGAGGTTCGCCACTGGGTCTGACCCAGTCGTGATGTACCAGAGGAGTTGAGCCTGTGAAGCCGCTTCAACTATCGCCAGCTTGGAGGCGCCCTGGGTTCTGGGTGGGTACTTCGGCTCCGGGTTCAGCATCGCAAGTCCCTGGATGGAGTTCTGGAAGGTGACCTTCTGCTCATACACGTTAGGGTTCTCGGTGAGAGGGCTGTACAAGGTGGCCGTATACGTGTAGGTCCCTTCGGAGTGTTCGGAGGCTGCCCTCAGGTTGTCCGGTGGCGACAGTGAGGTGGCAGTGGAGGACACCGCCTGGATGTTACACACCACCGAGTCCTTCCAGACCGCGGTGCCGACACTGATGTCAGACATGACAGCGCCTTGTGGTAAGGTCAGCATCAGGATGCTCTGTTCCTGATTGGCTGTGGCCATGTTGGGCGTTATGTCATCACAGAGAACGCGCTCATCGCCACTCGTGAACTGAACTCCGATGATGTCATCCGACTCCACAGGGATGATGTCAGTGATGACATTGTATAAGCCATCTGCGCCTGCTTTCAGGGTGACAGGCGTTTCCGCCACCAGGCGATAATGGGGTGCAACGCCAGCGAAGCGATAAGAGCTGCTGTTAAAGCTGGAAAACTGCCAATTGTGCTGATTGTTGGTGTTGTTGTTTGCACATCCGATACTGGATGCCAAGTCGAGAGCTGCGCATGCGCAGGGTGAGGTGAGTGCGATGCAGCGTCCGACCAGGGGACAGAATTGGGTGGCGTCTGCAGTACAGGTGTGTGTCGAAGAGGAGCAGTTCACCGGGGTTCTTGAGCAGGTGGCGAAAGGTGATGGAAGATCATTGCAGCCTGAAAGCAAAGTTAAGCTTACATTTGAAGATTTGATATTTTCATTGGACTGTGAAGCTTTGAGGGTATTAGTGTCTAATGAATTGGAAATCCCAAACCAACTAACTAAAACCTTGCATGTAAATGTAAAATGTAAAATGATTTAATGTACTTCATACTCATTACTTATTGCATTGTGTATGCCTTAATTTCAGAATTTACTTCACACTTCAATTTGCTATATAAACCATGTAAAATATTTGAATGGCAAACGTGTGGGTTGGCGCACCACTCCTGCAAAGAGACTAGCAAAGCACATCTCTCAATCTCATCAAATTCCTAATTCTACGTCTGAAGAGTTTTCAATTGCATATTGTCAAATTTTTGCATAAACAAAATATAGAATAGTATTTACACGTGAAAAAAATGTATGGAAAAAAAACATAAAAAGTAGATTTTCCTTGAAAAAAATATAATACTTTCAACAAAGTATTATAAATTGGCAGCAGTGCCTACCTGGAGCCACCCGGAAGTAGCCGCTTTTGCACACGGGCCGATATAGCTGCAACCGGAAGTGAGTGGAACTGGTGCGTGGCAGGTGCTGCACCAGGAAGCGCCAGGTGAGCAATGCACCGGCGTGTTGAACCCAGTAACCTGCCGGAGAACAAAGAAGACACCTGCTTAAAAAGGACGGCTAATAACCGACACCCCACCCTGCACCGGCGTGTTGGACCCAGTAACCTGCCGAAGAGCAAAGAAGACACCTGCTTAAAAAGGACGTCTAAGAACCGACACAACCACATGCACTGGCGTGTTGGACTCAGTCACCTGCAGGAGAACAAAGAAGACACCTGCTTAAAAAGGACGGCTAGGAACCGACACAACCCCCATATTAACCCCATATTCACAGTGTAACTGTAGGGATCATACATGTTCAAATTGATCTGAATCCAAGCTGCCTGTTATACGCAATCTGATTGGTCGAGGCCGGATAGAAATGCGACGCTCGAATGCGACGTTGAGCGTCCGTCTCCCGTTTTGAACCCTGGTCGAGTCAAACCAATGACTTAACTATTTATACTTGTCACTTCCTAGCTTGGCGCTCGAGATTGTTAGGATAGCACAAGGACTGGTTGGTTAAGTGTCAGGATAACATGACTGAGTGGGATATCAGATCATGGTGCTGCCAGCCTGATCTCCCAGTGGGGCATCACTATAAAGTCGCCAAGGGTGCACATTGTCACAAGTCGGTACCTGTCCTCATAGGACCTTACATGTTGCCAGGATGTAAAACTCTAACAACCAACCAAAGCAACGCGCACTGACCTGGGATGAGGGCGAGGCTTGACGTGGTGGTCACGTGGGATGGGGTGGTGGTGTTGATGGTAGTGACTCTGTGTGTCGGCGCTGTGAAGTGAGTGGTACCTGAGACTGCAGTCCTAACATGCTCCAGCAGCTCTGCAACAGTGACCAGTTAACGTCGGAGGTAAGAAAATGCTTCAGCACGAGAAAGAATGTCCAAGCTGCATAGTCCGATGAAAGTCTCAGATTTAAACAACAAAAAACACTGACCTAGATTTGACCCTACATGGATAATGGCACCTTTTATTAAAGCTACATCGTACAATGAAAACATTAAGTTTTCAAATCCAAAAGAGCGATCTAGATTTGATTCTACATATCTAACTTAGATACTGGTGCGCTTATCAAACATTTGTCACCACATAAAATGGAATACCTAGCCAATTTATAGAACCTGTTACTACTGAAGTCAATTGGTGCCTGAGTTTTGGTAAGCTTGTCAAAATGAATGTTGTACGTTTGCACTTCAAATATCTCAAAAGTTAGCCATTTAAAATAAAAGTTACTTCAAACCACAGAAAGGTAGATTATAACGATCAACTTAATATCTTAATCTGAGAAAATGACAGAAACTCAAAATCATCGGACTATGCAACTTTAAGTCGAGAGGGGGGATACTAAAATAATTTAATAGAACCTATTACTGCTGAAGCCTATGGTGGTAGAATTCTTACACGCTTGCTCAAATTAAGTTGGCATGTTTTCACTTCAAATATCTCCAAAGTTGGCCATTTAAAATAAAGGTTACATTTGGCCATCCCAGACTGGATGGCCAAATGAGTTAGAGCGTCCGTCTCCCGTGTGGTAGGTTGTGGGGTTGTGGGTTCGAATCCTGGTCGAGTCAAACCAATGACTTAAAAATTGATACTTGTCGCTTCCTAGCCAGGCGCTCGGCATTATTAGGATAGGGCAAGGAGCAGTGGAATGAGGAAGACCAATCGCCTGCGACTGAAATTTCCCCTGCTTAAACAACTAATGTACCAAAAAACGATCCTAAAGAAATGATTATTATAATGATCAGTCTAATGTATTTATCTCAGAAAATGGCAGAAACTCAAAATCATCGTACTGTGCAACTTTAATCAATTGCTAAAACTGCCTAATCTTAAGAACTTCCTAATCTCAACCAATCTAAGAACAACTGGACTGTAGCATCTCTGGTAATTTTAGCCATGTTTTGTAAGGTAAATAAATCTTGCTGTAAATTTACACAAATTAAGCCACTTCAAAATTGCATCGAAGATCACTTTTGCTGTAGGCATACAACTGTGATTAATAAAACTGATGGAATAAATACCACTAACTCTTAACCGTCAATATGACCCTTGTTGTCGACCTGGTGTTGAAGTTGCATGGTCCGATGGCGTCTGAACTTTTGTCTTATTTTTTTAGATAAATATATCAAATTCATTGTTATGAGCTACTAATCATTAGTCCGGAGTCATTTCGATGAAAAATGACTAGTTTTGAAGCAATTTGAGCTGAAAGATCCCAAAGTAATTTTGACAAGCTTGCCAAAAGTCCTGTGGCTATGACCCAGATGGTCATCTCGCGGTGACCACGTGATGTGAGATGACCTACTAATCCTGGAACCTCTGACAGGGCTGTAGGTAGGTATTTCTGTTTTGGGTCTGAACATTCAGGGAACGGATTGGTGCCATAGGCCTGTGGCACTAGGGTTTTTAACAAAATATTATTTTGTAGAAAGGTTAATTTGATTTATATCTATCGAATTGACCAAGAACCATCGAATATCCAACATCACATATACATCGGTATATGATTGACATCGTCCCAAAGGCAGAAATTTCAAAACATCAAACTATGCAACTACCCACCAAACTGCACATTCTATGATTCAGCCGGGCCTGAGCATTAATGGTTTTACGGGACCCGCCGCAATTCTGCAGGTTTCTGGGTTTAATGCTATGATTGCAGCAGCCGCTCTGGGCATTCATATGTGTTATCGTTTGGACGGGATCCCTCGCAAATGCGCCATTCCACAGCATATGCATCGGAGGACGGCCTGGGGTCATAGCACCATATCAGTTTCTACACTCACCTATGAGGAAGTGCATGCTCTGCGATCCCCAGCCGTCCGCCAGCGCATACGCTGTGGAACGGCTGCTGCCATCATAGCATTAAGCCCAGAACCCGGCACATTTGTGATGGATCTCGTCCAAATGATAATGCATGACCAGAACAGTTGCTGAAAAAAGTTTTCCTTTTATATACAGTGCAACTGACAAATTTCAAATGGATGCGCACAAAAACACATGCATGCGCACCCTCACATACATTTAGACTGCCAAGGATATGCGTACAGCTTGCATTTCTCATGTGCATATTATTGCTCTGTTATTATTTACTGTTCTGTCATCCATTTCTCATACTCCCTCATACCATATATAGTCCCGATAGCAGATGCAATTTTAATGGACAAATGTAAAGTTTTCAAAATTTAAATTCCCCAAATTGATTAATTATATTTATAGAATTGACTAAATAGCATTGAATATCCAACATGGAGGGTAGGGGCAACATCCACCTCATTTCCCCTTCCTCTCTATGGCCCTGGTCGCGGAGGCTAATGAGGTCATGAGATTGGCCTAATTGGTTAATGGCCTTCCTGCATAATGGGTGTTTCAAAGTGAGTGTCCAAAGGGGTAAGGTTATAAATTCACTGGTTATTCTGTATATGCTGTCCCAAATCATTAGCTAATGCACCAGTATCTAAGTTGGATATATAGGATCAAAGGTAAGCAGTTGTTTTAATTTGACAAAAGTATATTTCATTGGACCATGCAACTTTAAGCCATCATTATCATAACCATCCCAGCGCATCCGACAACCATAAGCGACAGAACTTGGTACTAAATATGCCACTAGCGGCGGACCTGAGAACTACCCTGCAGCTATTTGGTTAGATATTCGGTCAAGTATTCGGTCAAATATCCATCAGTGAAAAGTCAGTCGGCCAAATGTGCGTCGGCCATTTTTCTGGCCACAGTGTGCTGCCCCTTGCGTCTGGGCTGAGGGATGAGATGGGGAGAGGGGGTCAGGGGTCAGGACCTTTCCATTGTGTACACTGCATCGCCTGTTTGGATCACTGCAGTGTGTCAGGTATCACTGTAAAGGTAGTCATCCTACCTGCCGGGTACTCGCACACGAATGGAAGCCGCTGGTCACACTCGACACTGCTCCATGACGTCGTTGTCATGGAGACGCACATCGGGTCGGTGGGTGATGACGTCACGGGGGAATAGGCATCCCAGGGGGCGAAGGAGCCGAGGGAGGCCCCTGACGGCCAGAGGAGAAGTCCCGGGCTGCGTCGGTCTGTCAGACCCAGCCACATGCTGCTGGAGCTGGATGAGGGGGACACAGGAAGTCAACATAAGTCAGCGAGCGCAGGAAATTAGCACACTTCAGGGGGACACGGGAAATAACACACATCAAGGGGATACAGGAAATAACACACATCAAGGGGACACAGAAAATAATGCACATCAGGGGGACACAGGAAGTCAACATAAGTCAGAGAACGCAGGAAATAACACACATCAGGGGGACACAGGAAAGAACACACGTCAGGGGGACACGGGAAAGAACACACGTTAGGGGATACAGGAAATAACACATGTCAGGGGGACACAGAAAATAATGCACATCAGGGAGACACAGGACATTAACACATGTCAGGGGGACACAGGAGATAACACACATCAAGGGGATACAGGAAATAACACATGTCAGGGGGACACATAAAATAATGCACATCAGGGGGACACAGGAAATAACACACGTCAGGGGGACACAGGAAATAACACACATCAGGGGGACACAGGAAATAACACACATCAGGGGGACACAGGAAAGAACACACATCAGGGGGACACAGGAAATAACACACGTCAGGGGGACACAGGGAATAACACACGTCAGGGGGATACAGAAAATAACACACGTCAGGGGGACACAAGAAATGATGTATGTCAGGGGGACACAGGAAATGACACACGTCCAGGGGGCACATGAAATAATGCACGTCAGGGGGACACAGGAAATAACACACGTCAGGGGGACACAGGAAATAACACACGTCAGGGGGGACACAGGAAATAATGCACGTCAGGGGACACAGGAAATAATCCATGTCAGGGGAACACAGGGAATAATGCACATCAGGACGAAACAGGATATAACACATGTCTGGAGGACACAGGAGATAACACACATCAGGGGGACACAGGAAGTCAACACACATCAGGGGGACACAGGAAATAATGCATGTCAGGGGGACACAGGAAATAATGCACGTCTGGGGTACACAGGAAATAATGCACGTCAGGGGGACACAGGAAATAACACACGTCAGGGGGACACAGGAAATAACACACGTCAGGGGGGACACAGGAAATAATGCACGTCAGGGGACACAGGAAATAATCCATGTCAGGGGAACACAGGGAATAATGCACATCAGGACGACACAGGATATAACACATGTCTGGAGGACACAGGAGATAACACACATCAGGGGGACACAGGAAGTCAACACACATCAGGGGGACACGGGAAGTCAACACACGTCAGGGGGACACAGGAAATAATGCATGTCAGGGGGACACAGGAAATAATGCACGTCTGGGGGACACAGCAGATAACACACATCAGGGGGACACAGGAAGTCAACACACATCAGGGGGACACAGCAAGTCAACACACATCATGGGTGACACAGCAAGTCAACACACATCAGGGGGACACAGGAAATAATGCACGTCAGGGGGACACATGAAATAACACACATCAAGGGGGCACAGGAAGTTTACCAACACACGGCAGGGGGACACAGGAAATAATGTATGTCAGGGGAACACAGGAAATAACACACGTCAGGGTAACAAGGAAATAATAAAAGGGAAAAGAAAAGTTAAAAGCATATCAACATTAACCTCAATACTGTAAATTACATCTCAATATTTATGTACTAGTCTACTATGTGTTTTCCCTCTGATGAAGCTTAAATATTTTCTTTTTATACATTCGTTGAAACATATAGATATTTTTTTAACATTTGATATTATCGTCAAGTGAATTCCATATTTTTATACCACATATAGATATACATTGGGACTTTAAAGTTGTTCTTGCAAATACTTGTCTTAGGTTTTTACTCTGCCTTGTATCATGGCTACTATCTGAACTTATTTTGAATAAAGACTGTAGATTTTTTGGCAGTAGCCCTTTGTTTGCATTGTAAATTATCATACTAGACTTGATCTTAACCAAATCTATTAATGTTAATACATGAAGATCAAAGAACAGCTTATTAGTGTGCTCTCGATATCCAACATTGCAAACAATTCTCACTGCTTTCTTCTGCAGCAAATAAATACACTCCATATTTGTTTTATATGTATTTCCCCATATTTCACAACAATACAAACCATAAGGCAGAAATAATGAATAATACAATATTAAGCGTACATTTTTGCTAAGTACATATTTTGCCTTGTGCATAATTACAATAGTTTTTGACAATTTAGATTTAATCATACGAATATCCTCCGGTGCGAGTACGATTTGGCGCGCACGATACGGAGGAGGAGCGCCGGAGGCGGCGCCACCAGTCATGATCATAGCAAGAAGGTGGCAATATACAGAATAATAATAACAATAATAATAATCATAATAAGAATTATAATAATTCCCTTCTGCGCCTTTATACTCACATAATGCGTTAAGCTAAGATTCCACATATGCGGCATGCGGCATGCGGCATGCGAATGTGACAAAAGATGGAAAAGTATGTAAATGCACAGTGGTGCCTCCATATGTCCGAATGCGAATGTGAATGTCAATACGAATATGAATGCAAATGCGAATGGGCCAAGTGGATCGCTCTATGGATCGATCAGTGTGAACGTGAACACGAATGCTGTTGCATTTGCCATAGAAAACCAGCAACTTTGACTTTCCTTCACAAATTTGGAGCAAGAAAGACTGAAAATCGCATGGGTATAAACATGCCGCATGTCACGCACGCATTCATATTCTCATGCCGCATGCCGTGTGTGTGGAATCTTAGCTTTGTACATCACATATATAATGGGAGGAGAAACCAAAAGCCTGACCCACCTGTGGCTACCCAGGACCTCTTGCGACAGGAAGTCCTGCTTCGCTTGCGAGTCGACAATGGCGAGCATTCCCTTCATCCGCTGACAGACTGAGGCTGCGTCTTGTTGGTGCAGCTCAGCATCTTCCCCGGCCAGAACCAGGCAGCTGCGGCCCCGCCAGTCACGGCCGCCATGCCGGCACCCCACAGGACCTGAGAGCGAGACGCGAGGTCAGCAGCGAGGAAACCCAACCAGCGCAGGCCGCGCTGGTTGGGTCCACTGTAAAATTATGTGTTTATGTTAGTCACGGACCACCACACACTCGCATGGTGGTGGTGGGCAGATCACTGTAGCCATGGTGACACAGGAATGCTTGATGTTCATTGGGTGACCTATGAATGCTTGATTCTCATTGGAGAACACGGTCAGGTGAACTACCATACCAGATCCATGTACCACTATAAATGATGAACCTCAGGGCATTGGCTCTCTCTCTACTTTCACTCTTTATACTCTTCCTTTCTCCTTTTGCCTGTATTGATTTCATTATAGCCTGCCTACACAAGCACGGATTCCACCCGTGGACCTTACAACGCCATATCGGTAGTGTATAGAATGGGAAAACTACTGTGAAAATGTATGCTCAATGAAGAGCTAGTTAAGTTAACCCAGTGGCCATGTAAGAGGTGGTTGGGTCTCCCTCCTCATTTTCTCGCTGTTTACCGGAAGGGTAAAGTAATGTGGGTTATGTAATAAGGCGTTCGGAAAATGACTTCAACTTCACAATAGCGCAAAAGAATCTTGATCAAATTTAATAGAATCAGAAGTCTATGGGTTGAGAGATGTGGTGTGCTTGCCAAAATTAATTTAGCATTTTTTGGGGTAAAATATTAAAAGCAGCGAGAAGTGCATTGGTAAAATAATGCTGAAGGTATTTTGTCAAAGTATTCATGACTCAGCAAAATCTGTCTTGGAAGAACCGAATCAACAAATGCTTAATAAGGGCATCAGTATCTAAGTTACATATGTCGAATCAAATCTCGATAATTGTTTTGGTTTTGAAAATTTGATGTTTTCATCAGACTATGAAGTTTTAAACAAAGGGTGATCGCTGGTGCAAGAGTGTGAGTAGAGAGAACTGGGACTTTCAGCCTGTTGGTGGAACAATCAGCCACCGGGTTGAATGTCCACGTGACCTAACCGGAAGTAGTGCATAGAACAGGGGCCTTCAGCCTGGTGGTGGACCAATCAGCCACCGGGTTGAATGTCACGCGACCTAACCGGAAGTAGTGCATAGAACTGGTACTTTCAGCCTGGTTGTGGACCAATCAGCCACCGGGTTGAATGTCCACGTGACCTAACCGGAAGTAGTGCATAGAACTGGTACTTTCAGCCTGGTTGTGGACCAATCAGCCACCGGGTTGAATGTTCACGTGACCTAACCGGAAGTGGTGCATAGAACTGGTACTTTCAGCCTGGTTGTGGACCAATCAGCCACCGGGTTGAATGTCCACGTGACCTAACCGGAAGTAGTGCATAGAACTGGTACTTTCAGCCTGGTTGTGGACCAATCAGCCACCGGGTTGAATGTTCACGTGACCTAACCGGAAGTGGTGCATAGAACTGGTACTTTCAGCCTGGTTGTGGACCAATCAGCCACCGGGTTGAATGTCACGTGACCTAACCGGAAGTAGTGCATAGAACTGGTACTTTCAGCCTGGTGGTGGACCAATCAGCCACCGGGTTGAATGTCACGTGACCTAACCGGAAGTAGTGCATAGAACTGGGACTTTCAGCCTGGTTGTAGACCAACCAGCCACCGGGTTGAATGTCACGTGACCTAACCGGAAGTAGTGCATAGAACTGGTACTTTCAGCCTGGTTGTGGACCAATCAGCCACCGGGTTGAATGTCACGTGACCTAACCGGAAGTAGTGCATAGAACTGGTACTTTCAGCCTGGTTGTGGACCAATCAGCCACCGGGTTGAATGTCACGTGACCTAACCGGAAGTAGTGCATAGAACTGGTACTTTCAGCCTGGTGGTGGACCAATCAGCCACCGGGTTGAATGTCACGTGACCTAACCGGAAGTAGTGCATAGAACTGGTACTTTCAGCCTGGTGGTGGACCAATCAGCCACCGGGTTGAATGTCACGTGACCTAACCGGAAGTAGTGCATAGAACTGGTACTTTCAGCCTGGTTGTGGACCAATCAGCCACCGGGTTGAATGTCACGTGACCTAACCGGAAGTAGGGCATAGAACTGGGACTTTCAGCCTGGTTGTAGACCAACCAGCCACTGGGTTGAATGTCACGTGACCTAACCGGAAGTAGTGCATATAACTGGTACTTTCAGCCTGGTTGTGGACCAATCAGCCACCGGGTTGAATGTCACGTGACCTAACCGGAAGTAGGGCATAGAACTGGGACTTTCAGCCTGGTTGTAGACCAACCAGCCACCGGGTTGAATGTTCACGTGACCTAACCGGAAGTAGTGCATAGAACTGGTACTTTCAGCCTGGTGGTGGACCAATCAGCCACCGGGTTGAATGTCCACGTGACCTAACCGGAAGTAGGTTGCCCACGCTGTGTAATGTGCTGAGGTGTACGTAATAGCTTTCATGTGTGTATTTACACAGGTGATGGGAAAAGGTGTCGAGCTCTTTGAGTGCAGTTTACATTCATATTGGAACTAAAGTGACAAGAGCTTGTCACAATTGAGGTGCGAAGCCTGAAACCCATTATATTAATGTCGGTTTGTGGTAGGTGTCATGAATGCCCCGAAAGGAGTCGAGGGTGGTGGTTATTCGGGTGTATATGGTAGAGTGGAAAGTGAGGTTATGAGAACAGCGCACACATTCAGGCAACAGAATACCTATGATGCCAAGATGGCGGAAGATCAACAGATGGATGTGGGTTAGATCAAACCAAGATGGCTGCCAATGGCGGTACCTCAAAGCTATGCAGACTTGGGAAAATGTCACTAATTATACGATTAATGCGCATTTCTAGAGAACGAACTACAGTAAAACCTCTCTAAATCAACCGTCCATGGGACTGACTCTAAATTGTCCATTTAGAAAGGTGGTCGCCTTAAGGAATGTTTGTATCATTACAATGGTATTGTTTGGGGGGTCGTTTGGAACCCAAAATAAAGTGATTGACATAGGGGAGTAGTCGATCTGTGCAGGTGGTCGGTTAGACAGGTATTACTGTATTATATATAATTCGATGAGGAAAATCCCTTAAAAACACCCACCTAAGATCTTGTAGATATATAATTAGGATTAGTATTCGATACTAGCTTATCCACTGTTAAATTATTAAAACTAATGCATTAATTAAAAAACGACTACAGAAAATGTTACGTAATACTAGAAGATAAGTGGCGCGTCATCGAAGCAAAAAAACAATATTATAAGCATACAGAAAATATTGGACAATAAAAGTATTTTGGCGGGAAAACATACAAACACCTGTCAAGTATTGTGCGTTGTGGTTACCTTTTTGACATGCAATGTTGTGGACGTCAGAGCAGCCGAGCCCGACGAGTCCAGCAGACGACATTCCCACGCAGCTGCCGTTCATTGGTGACGTCACAGAGGAGGTGTTGAAGGGGGTGGCCATGTTGGTTTGCGTCCAGTTGTATGCTGTGTTTCCGGAACGCTCGGCGCCCAGCAGGAATGCCGAACCGCCCGACAAATCTGCACCGGAAGTGAGCAAGACACGCGTCATGCCAAGGGAATGATGGCGGTAGGCTAAGGAAGTTAAGCCGTGTTTACATGGGGAATTGTGAAACGATCTAGACAAAGCGATTTATATGAAGCATTTTAGAGGCGCGTTTACACGGACGGAGTTTGAAAGTGTGTCGGCGCTGGGAACCAGCAGCCTTAGAGCGGAGTCTGTAGCCGGCAAGCACTGCTATTTGTCTAGTTTACACTCGTCGATTCGACCATAAAATAGCTGCTACGTTAATATCGCTTGGAATTTAGGGTTAATTTAATTAAATTTCATTATTTGAGTATGTAATTCTGTTAAATATGATCGCATTCAATAGATTTCGGCCTAATCGGTCCCTAACACTGCTGGGCACCAGCGATTAGTTACAGCTGAGCCTGTAGCCGGCGAGCACCACTATTTTACACTATTGCCGCCCGGGAACCAGCTGAATCGCTTCATCTATACTACCTCACTAGGTGGTTTACATGTACCGATTTATATGAATCGATTCACCCCTAAAACGCCTCAGAGTCGCGTTTACACGGCAAATGTGAGTCGATCTAGGCAAGTCGTTTTATATGAAGCGTTTTAAATCGCCCATGTAAACAGGGCTTTAGATGCTAGGCTAAGGCAATTAGGCTCTAGGCCAAGGCAATTAGGCACTAGGTGAAGGCAATTAGGCACTAGGCTAAGGCAATTAGACAATAGGCCAAAGCAATTAGGCACTAGGCCAAGCAAAGTAGGTGCTATGTTAAGGCAATTAGATGCTAGGCTAAGGCAAGTAGGTGCTAGGGTAAGGCAATTAGGTGCTAGCCTAAGGCAATTATGCTCTAGGCTAAGGCAATTAGGCACTAGGCAAGGGAAATTGGGTGCTAGGCTAAGACAATTAGACAATAGGCTAGGGAAATTAGGCACTAGCCCATTGGGCAATTTGGAGTTAGGCTAAGGCTAGGCAATTATATGGTAGGGTAAGGCAATTAGATGCTAGGCTAAGGCAATTAGGCGGTGGGCTAAGGCAATTAGGTGTTAGGCTAAGGCAATTAGGCTCTAGGCCAAGGCAATTAGGCTCTAGGCTAAGGCAATTAGGTCCTAGGCCAAGGCAAGTGGGTGCTAGACAATAGGTTAGGGCAATTAGGCACTAGGCCATTGTGCAATTGGGTGTTAGGCCAAGGCAATTAGGTGCTAGGGTAAGGCAATTAGGCACTAGGCTAAAACTAGGTAAGAAGACATGAAAAGCAGGTCTAATATTGATATAACATGAAGCACTGCAATGTTCTGTGATATAATGTTGAGGTGTCCCACTGTGTCGGGGGGTCTGTAAAAGCAGTGCTCTTTGCACAGGCGTGAATATGTTGAAAACACCGTGTATGACCGACACACACACACCTTTAGAAACTAATTAAACAAGCATAAATGGTTGCTTGCTTGTTGGAGATTTACACCCTGGCAACATCTAAGATCATATCACGGTAACGACTTGTGACAGTGCACACTCATGGCAACTTTATAGTGCTGCCCAACTGGCAAATCAGGCTGCCAGCACCATGACTTGATATCCCACTCATTCACCTTATCCTGACACTGAGCCAACCAGTCCTTGCCCAAGCCTAATTATGCCGAGCACCTGGCTAGGAAGCGACAAGAATCAATTTTGTAAGTCATTGGTTTGACTCAATCGGGAATTGAACTCCCGATTTCCCGCACGGGAGGCCTGCGCTCTACCGATTCGACAACCGCACCCGGTGACATTGTAATTAACGTCTGTCTGAGCCGGAAGGGGGCGCCACGACGGATGTGACCTACTTATAGCTGTGAGTGACCTATTTACCTGTATTGAGAAGACTCATGAGCGCCTTCATCTCAATGTCGCCTGCAAAAGTCAGCAGCTGCGCATCCTCTTCGGCGCACATTGCCTCAGCCGCCATCTTGTCGATGACGTCATCACTGTGCATGGTGCGCACGCACTTGTGGATGTAATGCTGGTGCCAGCCGTGTGAGCACTGCTTACCTACAATACCACCAGAAACCAGCGTGCATTCCACAGAACTAGTGTCGTCTGCTCTGACAAAATGTCGTCTGCTGCCAATCGGCTGACTTTCATTAACACGATTAAACATTTTAGGCGGGAATTTAATCGGTTTCCATGATTACATGTGATTAGTCAATGTTGATCCTGTAGTTCTTCATGTTTAATTTCGGTAAATTTTTAGGTAAGGATGAATATCTGTAGCTTAGGTTTCGTCCTCGAAAGTAGACAACAACTTTGTGTTACGTCATCAAACCATGGAATAAAATGCATACTCTGGGATACCGTAGTATGAGATGATCACAGTATATTATTATTACCATTGCATTCTAGCAAAGTAAATCCATTTGTATGTCATAATAGTATCTTATCATCGAATTCTCATTGAATTCCTACCTTGCTGTGGGATAACAGTATATATATTCACATTGTATTCTAGTTAAATATATTTGGATGGTATCTAGTATATTACCATTGTATACTAATTGAATGCCTACTTTGGTATGGAATAACAGTATTTTCATATTTTATTCTAGTTAAGTACATTGGTAAGGTATGTGTTATAGTATCATTGGGTTCTAGCTTAACAACACGTTAGCTCCTGTTGTTGATTGTTGCTTTACTTCCTAGCAACATCTAAGGTCATATCAGGACGGTTACCGACTTGTGACAGTGTGAACTCATGGCGACTTTATAGTGCTGCCCCAATCGGAAATCAAGCTTCTGGCACCATGACCCGATATCCCACTCAGTCACATTATCCTGACACTGAGCTAACCAGTCCTTGCCCTCTCCTCTAATGCCGAGTGCCAGGCTAGGTAGCGACAAGTATCAATTGTATAAGTCATCGGTTTGACTCGACCAGGGTTCGAACCTGTGGGTTCGAATCCCATGATCTACAAAAATGGGAGACAGAGGCTCAACTCATTCGGCCATCACGTCTGGTCTCTAGTATATTATTGTATTATATTTGAATGGCTACCTTGGTATGGAATAATTGCATATTCGCATTATGTTTGAGTTAAATACATCGGTAAGGCGTGTAGGATATTATCGTTGGATTCTAGCTTTAGCAACACCTTGGTGCGTGATACCTTTGTTGGTTTGTTTGTTTAACGACCCCCCAGCATAAAACATATACATCGGCTATTGTGGGTGGGTGCGTGATACTATTAATATTACTATATGGCTCGCAGCAAAAGGCATAGTGCCAAAATCAATAGACCATTTCGTAATAACCTTGGTTAACATTCGAAGCAAAGCATAATGTATTTTATGCCTACCTATACTCGCATAATTCTTTATACGCCTTATAATTTTAATTTAATGGATCCCTTTGATAGTATATTGCCGCTTGTACTTTAAATTGATGAACACATGGGTCTATGATGACGATACTTTTCCAATGTCGTCTAGTTCGATGAATCCTTTGGTATATGATAATTGCACATCCTAGTTCGGTGAGTACGTGACAGTGCACGACCATGAGCACTCTCTACAGTTGATGACGTCACACAGTTGATGACGTCATTCACTACTCACCAGTTCTTTCAGTGTCGGCGGCATCGAACCGGCTCCATCTGACCTCCACATTTGACCCCTGCCCCACCTCAAGGCGAAGGTCAAGGTCATGTTCAGCATCTACGTAGGGGGGCGCCACCAGCCGCACTGACGCTATTGGGTCCAGCACCTGGAGGAGACGCAGAGGGGAAGGTGAGGCGGGAAACAAGTTGTTTGTTTTGTTTAACAATGCCTCTCGAGCACATTGGTTTTTCGGATCATCGGCTATTGGACGTCAAACATATGGGCATTCTGACATATTTCTTTGGAGGAAGCCCGCTGCCGCCACATAGGCTGCTCTTTCCAATAAGCAGCAAGGGGTCTTTTATATGCACTTTCCCACAGACAGGTCAGCAGATACCACAGCCTTTGATGAACCAATTGTGGACCACTGGTTGGAACGGAAAATAACCCAAACTGTAAATGGGTCCACTGAGAAGGATCGATCGGATGACCCACACCTTCACAGGTGGACACTCTATCGCCTGAGCTATGTCCAGCTACCTCGTGTAAGGCGGATGTCGAATTGTCGTCTGCTGCCAGTAATTGTCGAGCCAATCAAATCGCTGCAAACCCAGACTCACCGGACCATGTGATCGGACTCCTTCTGATGCCTGATTCCTTCTGACTCCTGACTCATTCTGACTCCTGACTCATCCTGACTCCTGACTCATTCCTACTCCTGACTCCTGACTCATTCTGATTCCCGACTTCTTCTGATTCCTTCTGACTCGCTTTGACCATTGGAATTTAACGTCCTGGCAACATCTAAGATCATATCAGGACGGGTACCGACTTGTGACAGTACACAGTCATGGCGACTTTATAGTGCTGCCCTACTGGGAGACCAGATCGTCCGCACCATGACCTGATATACCACTCAGTCACATTATCCTGACACTGAGCTAGCCAGTCCTTGCCCTATCCTAATAATGCGAAACACCAGACTAGAAAGAGACAAGTACCAATTTTGGAAGTCATTGGTTTGACTCGACCGGGAATTGAACTCCTGACCTCCCGCACGGGAAGCCTTGGCTCTACCGACGTGAACGTTAGAATCAGCTACAAAATATTGAAACTGTTCTTGAAGCGTCCACCTCTTAAATCTGCATAGTCCGATGGTTTTGAGTTATTGTCATTTTCTGAGATAGGCCTAAATATATTAGGTTGATCACTATAATCTACCTTACTTTAGTTTGAAGTAACTTTTATTTTTGCTTGCCTTATCAAGCTTGCCAAAAGCTTGCCTTATCAAGCTTGCCAAAACTCTGACATCATAGCTTTCTGCAGGAACAGGTTCTATTAAATTGACTCCGTGTTTTATTTTATGTGGTGACACATGTTTGATAAAAGCACCAGTATCTAATGTAGATATGTAGAATCAAATCTAGATCACTGTCATGGTTTTGAAAATGTAATGTCGGAGGACTATTCAGCTTTGAGCACTGCTCTTATGCAATAGATTTGCACATTATGAAATTGACTGGTTCGGCAGAGACAGAACTGACCCAGTTTATTATAGACATGGATGCCGTATGACTGAACCTTGGTGGATGCTGACTATATTTCTAGACGGGTGTATTTATACACTTTGATAGAGGCCACCATATCCCTGAGGCACACTTGCAGGCAGCGCTACTGAGTTTGATCACGTGGTATAGCGGGCTCGGTGGCCGAATCGGTAGAGCGCGGGTCTCACATGCGGGAGATCAGGAGTTGGGTTCCCGGTCGAGTCAAAGCAACGACTTATAAAATTGACACTTGTCACTTCCTAGCCTGGCGCTCAGCATTAATAGGATAGGGCAAGGACTGAGTAGCTCAGTGTCAGGATAATGTGACTGACTGGGATATTGCATCATGGTGCTGGCGGTCTGATTTCCCAGTGGGACAGCACTATAAAGTCACCATCAGTGTGAACTGTCACAAGTCAGTACCCATCCTGATATGACCTTAGATGTTGCCAGGATGTCCAACTCTAACAACCAACCAACCAATCGACCACGTGGCCTTGGTCAGGTGAGGCAGTGTGGAGTGTGATACTCCAATACCAAGGGTATATATTAATACAACAGCCAACCCGGGGGCCTAGCTTGGGATTTTCAGGTGGTACGCAGACTTTTTAGGTGATGGAATAAAGCGATATTAGAATCAAGAGCGATGGAATAAACTGCTATACAGCATCATATATTTTACTTTTTTTATAAATATTTTACTCTCAGGTGGTACTCAGCAGCGGTCCTGCGTATATATGGAAGCTACGCCCCTGAATCCTGACCTCAGCACACCCGCCAGTAGACATGGTGTGACATTCAAAATGTACCTCACTTTGGGCAATAGAGGATTTCAACCACAAACCCGCCATCTGGTGGCAGTGGAAAGAACTAATGTTCTAGGTAGCAGCTGAGGTCAATTCAATTCAATTTGATCACTTTTATTCCAGAATATTAGATTCATATAAAAGAATGTAGAACATAATGGCTGAAACTACTAGTGCATAACATTTGTCCAGATGTCCTGCCACCTTCAAAGGACAACTCTGCATCCAGACCAATTCAATTCATGAACTTGTATTCTGGAATATTACATTCTTATGAAAAAAGTGTAGAACTGAATGGTTTGAAAGTTTAAGTACATAACAAATTCCATGTTGTCCTGACATAGATGTCCATTAACCGGTACTACAGTAGTACCTTATTAAACAGACAGGTCTGCATCTAGACCAGTGGTGTCCCGATATAGCAGGTGTTCTGTCATAGGATGCTACGTGAAATGAGACAAATAACAGTTTGCACATTTAAGTTGTCCGCGCATGGCGGTGGTCAGCGACCCACAAGGGTCGCTGAAGACAATGCTACTGTACCTGGGTTAGTTGGTTGTTGGAGTTTGACATTCTGGCAACATCTGAGGTCATATCAGGACGGGTACTGACCTGTGACAGTGCGCATTCATGGCGACTTTATAGTGCTGCTGCACTAGGAAACCAGTCACGAGCACCATGACCCGATATCCCACTCAGTCAGATTATCCTGACACTGAGCCAACCAGTCCTTGTCCTATCATAATAATGCCGAGCGCCAGGCTAGGAAGTGACAAGTATCAATTTTTAAGTCATACCAAAGACAATGTATGTACAACAAGACGCACCTGTCCCCGTGTTTCAATGGTACATCAGTCAGGCTTGGCTAGGGGACCTGTCCCATTGTTTCAATGGTGCAGCTGTCAGGCTGGCTAGGGGACCTGTCACCATGTTTCAATGGTACAGCAGTTAGGCTGGGCTAATGAACCCGTCCCGTTGTTTCAATGGTACAGCAGTCAGGCTGGGCTAATGAATCTGTACCCATGTTTCAATGGTACATCAGTCAGGCTTGGCTAGGGGACCTGCCCCATTGTTTCAATGGTGAAGCAGTCAGGCTGGGCTAGGGGACCTGTCTCCGTGTTTCAATGGTGCAGCAGTCAGGCTTGGCTACAGGACCTGTCCCCGTGTTTCAATGATACAGCAGTCAGGCTTGGCTAGGGAACCTGTACCCGTGTTTCAATGGTACAGCAGTCAGGATGGACTAATGAACCTGTACCCATGTTTCAATAGTACATCAGTCAGGCTGGTCTAGGGGGACCTGCCCCCTTGTTTCAATGGTACAGCAGTCAGGCTGGGCTAGCGGACCTGTCCCTGTGTTTCAATGGTACAGCAGTCAGGCTGGGCATGGGGACATGTCCCTATGTTTCAATGGTACAGCAGTCAGGCTGGGCTAGGGCACCTGTCCCCTTGTTTCAATGGTGCAGCAGTCAGGCTGGGCTAGGGAACCTGTCCCCATGTTTCAATGGTACATCAGTCAGGCTTGGCTAGGGGACCTGTACCTGTGTTTCAATGGTACAGCAGGCAGGTTGGGCTAATGAACCCTTGTTTCAATGGTACATCAGTCAGGCTGGGCTAGGGGACCTGTCCCCATGTTTCAATGGTACATCAGTCAGGCTGGGCTAGGGGACCTGTCCCCTTGTTTCAATGGTACAGCAGTCAGGCTGGGCTAGGGGAACTGTACCCTTGCTTCAATGGTACAACGTCGGGCTAGGGGACCTGTCCAATTACCTTGTTTGCTGTATTTCACGTGAAAGCGGTGAATGTTGCGGCGCATCTTGTGGTACATTGTCTGTGGTCATACAGTAGCTGGTTGTTGGCACTTACCTGTAGTGGGAACTGGAGCAGCATTCCCGGCGCCTCCACGGTGACGTTGTACTCTCCGGGCAGCAGGTAGTTGTGGCGCAGGGGGGTGCTGGAGGTGGAGTACAGCTCCTCCTGGGCAGACCCATCACCCAGCGTCCACACCGTGGAGAAGTTGGTCAAGGCACCCTGGAACAGGAGACGGTCGTTGTTGATGTCGTTGGTTGTTGTTTTACGTCCCAGCAACATCTAAGGCCGTCCTGGTATGACCTTAGTTGTTGCCAGGACGTAAGATTCCAACAACTTGCCAACCAACATATCTGGATGGGTACTGACTTGTTCTTGTGACAGTGCGCACTCGTGGTGACTTTATAGTGCTACCCCACTGGGAGACGAGGCCTCTGGCAACATGACCCGATTTCTCAATCAGTCACATCATCCTGATATGGCTAACCAGACTTTGTCCTATCCTAGTAATGCCGATTGCCAGTATTTGTCACTTCCTAGCCAGGCTCTCGGCATTATTAGGATATGGCAAGGACTTGTTGGCTCAGTGTCAGGATAATGTGACTGAGTGGGATATCAGGTCATGGTGCTGGCATCCTGGTCTCCCAGTGGGGCAGCACTATAAAAGTGGCCATGAGTGAGCACGGTCACAAGTCGGTACCCGTCCTGATATGACATTAGATGTTGCTGGGATGTAAAACTCCATCAAGTTAGCAGAAAATACCGACCAGAATCGGGCAGCCAACCTTAAAACACCAAACCCTAATTACTCCACAACAGAAGGTTAAAAATCCCTTGGGTCGGTAAAAGTGTAGGCTCGGGCTTTCTATCGACCAATTGTCTAACGATGGCCCCAGCTCTGCCAATTTGGATTTCCACCGCTGTGTATAACTTACAGCGTCATCATGGGCCGGTTGCTCTCATACCATGTCTATGTGGTGTGGGAGGTTAAAAATCCCTTGGGTCGGTAAAAGTGTAGGCTCGGGCTTTCTATCGACCAGCAGTGGAATGAGGAAGACCAGTCGTCTATGACTGAAATTTCCCCTGCTTAAACAACTAATGGACCAAAAAAAAAAGAACAAAAAAAAAAGTCTATTCAGCCGTGTCCATGATAGGCGGTATAAATCTCTGAGAGAAAAAGAAGAAAAAAAAAAAAAAAAGGGCAGTCTCACCTGGATGGAGAATTCCATGTCGGAAAGTGTCGAGGCCGGCCGAACCTGCCCGAGCAGCAGCCCGATGTTGGACCGGAAGGCGCCCGACAGGCACTTCCGGAAGTTGGTGCTGCAGCAGACGGCAGGGGGCGCGTCGAGCGTCCCGCACAGACAGAGCGTCCCCGGCTGGAAGACGCCCAGACCGAGGCCGCGCTGCGCGCATGCGCGGTCACAGTGGCGGGCCCTGGTGGCGGCGGCTGGAACTGACTGGCGCAGCAGGATGGGTTCGGGGGCGGCGCCGTTCTCTTGGAAACACGACGATAAGGCACTCAGGTCTGAAGTGGGAGGAGCGCAAGAGTTCAGGGATGTTGGACAAGACACGGCTGGCTCAGCTAGGAAAACAACAGGTCATCTGCATCAACACGTAACAGTCTCAAGAGCTGATAGAAAAATCTATTTGAAATTGACCATCATATTTATCTACCAAGGCTTTTGCTTTTTTAATGTTATTTTAAAACTGTAAATGTGAAATAAAAATGGCATGTTAAACTCTGCCTATACAGTGGAATTGGTGGACTGGTAGAGCTAAGGTCATAATGGTGGTGCTGCATAAATACCACGAGCCAAGTTACATACTCTCCAAAAATATACCGAGACCAAATATTCTGGGGAAAAACCCCATCTGAACACAGTGGCGATAACAATTGTCATATAGACCGCTTTCAATGTTTGTAAACATTGTGTATGCGCGCGCAGCTTGGCTGCAGAACGAATGCACACTGCCACTAAGTTTGCCAGTATGTGCAGTGCAAAACGTCAGTTTTATTCAAAATTAATAGAAATCCAGAACCCTAACCGTAGCAATTTAACATAATCGTGTTCGTAAACATGTTTTCTATGTGTATTCCAAGCGGTTTGTGTCTAGGTGGTGTGGTTTTAGAGATATTTAGCTTTTTCTGTATGAAGATTGCTCACCGCCATAGACAATGCATTGAGTTTGCCGTACGCGCAATGCAAGACGTCAGTTAATTTGATTCAAAATTAATAGAAATCCAGAACCCTAACCATATCAATTTAATATAACCTTTGTTTTCTATGTGATTTCCAATCAGTTTGTTTCTAGGTGGTGTGGTTTTAGAGATATTTAACTTTTTCTGTATGAAGATTGATCACTCCCATTGAGAATGCATTGAGTTTGCCGGTATGCGCAGTGCAAAACGTCGATTTTATTCAAAATTAATAGAAATCCAGAACACTAACCGTATCAATTTAATATAATCTTTTTGGTAAACATGTTTTCTATGTGTATTCCAATCAGTTTGTTTCTATCTGTTGTGGATTTAGAGATATTTAACTTTTTCTGTATGAAGATTGCTCACTGCCATTGACAATGCATTGAGTTTGCCGGTACGTGCAGTGCAAAACGTCAGTTTTATTCAAAATTAATAGAAATCCAGAACCCTAACTTCATTAATTTAATATAATCTTCTTGTTAAACATGTTTTCTATGTGTATTCGAATCAGTTTGTTTCTAGGTGGTGTGGTTTTAGAGATATTTAACCTTTTCTGTATGCAGATTCATTAAATTGCTCACGGCCATTGGCAATGCATTGAGTTTGCCGGTACGCGCAGTGCAACACGTCGATTTTATTCAAAATTAATAGAAATACAGAACCCTAACCTTATTAATTTAATATAGTCCTTTCGTTCAATATTTTGTCTGTATATGTGCCAGGCGGGGTGGTGTGGTTTTAGAGATATTTCACTTTTTCTCTATGAAGATTCCTCATAGCCATTGAGTTTGCAGTGTGACCGGATGTTGTCCTGCAGCCAAGCAGCACATGCACTGACCTAAATACATGTGCTGACGTCATATGAAATTGGTCAATATGATATGACTGATATCTTTATTTGTTCAACAATGACCGCGACAGGCGCCACCACAGCCTGTGTTACCGATTTTCAAGGGAGTTGACCATCTCATAGATTCACAGTGTCTTCCCAAATCACAGGCTGACAAGGTCACACAGATTAAATAGGTTACATAGGTCATATAGGTTACATAGGTCACATAGGTCACATAGGTCAGAGAAGTCAGAGAAGTCAGAGAAGTCAGAGAAGTCATAGAGGTCACAGAGGTCAAAGATGTCACAGAGGTAGTACTAGTAGAGATCATAGAATTTACAGAGGCCACAGAGGTCACAGAGGTCAAAGGTCACTGACCGCAGTCGAGCTGCGCCAGGCGGAGGCTGGCGTTTGACCAGGCGGCATCCTTTAATCCTGGTGGGGAGGCGCAGGTGGTGAGCCCCGGATGTAGGATGCGTCCCGCTGACCACTTCCTGTGGCGCGCCCAGCGGATCACGGCACCCAGTGCGCAGTCGCAGTTCCAGGGATTTGTAGACAGGTCGCTGCAGGGTGGTGGGCGCGGGTAATGGAAGGAGTCAGGTAAGACATATATGTGAGGTAAAAAGTACTTATATGTATGTGATGGGCCACAGTCGGCGGCCCAGAACGTGGCCCTCGTGCAGTAGACCCCGTGAAGAAGGAGAAATAATGACATCTGCTTCAAAACGTTTATTTACTCCGCTCACCGCAGCGTCCACAGCCAAGTGTCTGCCCCCTAACCAGTCAGGTCCCAAGTCACCTCCATTAGGGGGGGGTGCACACTAGCCGCTCGCAGTAGATGGCAGTCCAGTCGTGGCACTGCCCCGGCGGCTAGCATACCACCTCCTGACACAATCTTACTGCGACGGTGACGGAGCAGTCCCTGAAGCCACCATATGGTAGTTGAGCTCATGTATGGACTACTACACATATATTATTCACGTATATAATTCTCCTGCTTATTATTTGCTATCTTATCTATTATACCGATGCTCCTGTAACTTCCTTTGATATGTTCCTTTGTACTTGGGCTACTGGAAGCTGGCATGCGGCCTGGAGTGTAGGAGGTCTGCTTCCAAGCAGCTCCCCTAATTCCCCTCCTGTCCTCCAGGCGGCTCCTCACCGCCCTACTATCTGCCTATTTTGCTGCTGATTTTGCTGAATAAAATGTAATGGCAGGTCTAACAGGCCAGCCCGAGTATTAGATAGATCCAAATATGTCTTTCTTGTCTCTTATTTTGTTATGGAAATATATATATATATACATATATGCATAGCCCATGACTAGAGGCTCCGATGTGGCCGAATCTGGAACTACATGTAGCATGCAGTAGAGCCTAGATAAATGGTATATAAATAGAAAGAGCTAAGTGGATTGACAGTATTTATTTTCTCTTGACAAGGAAATATAGCCTTATCGTATATATATATAAAACTTTTCGTAGCAAAGTGATCGATACAGCGAGTGAACATAAACCAAGAACTGCAGGTGGTGGTGCCACCATAGGCCTGTAGGCCGCAGTTAATCGATATTTGTCTGTTATTGGATGTTAAATATATTATACAGTGACAATCATAATAATAATAATAAACCTCATACCGATGATTTATACCCGTCTATTTATATACTAGCCAAAATAATAGACCAAACTGAAGAGAGTTTGTGTCCTGTTTAAATTCCCATAATTTTTAAAACTGACCACATTGACCTGAATGTGTAGGGAGGTCTAGAGAACACAGTCAACGAGCTACCTGTGTTTTCTGTTTATATTTTCGTCCGGGACAGCGGACGACTTTCAGTGTTGGACTACTGGTGTAGGACGATCGTTGGACAATCGATTCGACGATTTGCGAGTCGATTTAACCTTCCGTATTGAGGAAGGTTCGACAAGGCTGACGGTATTGTAAACACATTTAAATACTCGACCGTTGAGAAATATATTACACGAATGCCTTTATATTGAGTGTCGATCGCCTGCTGTGGGTTTGTGAGTCGATTTGAATGAATATATGGAGGAACGATCGACATAGGCTGACGGTATCGTAAAATAATTTGAATTTTCGACCGTTGGAAAAAGGACTTCAAGTTTGTCGACATTAATCGGCACACTGGTGGTTTGCTTAGATTGCACCCATATATATATATATTATCGCGTTTGGTATGGCTCTGCTTCCTTATTTCAAACTGTGCAGTCGCACCCGCTGTGCAGGCGCACCTGCTATAGGCCTCCTTACAGCAACAACACAGTCTACCTGCTACCTGTGTGTGCTACCGGGCTGCTAGGACGACTTTAAGCGGGGGAGGATCGCATTTACTACACGGTTTCGACCACCATGCTACCTGAGTGTCGACCTAGAGGCTAGGACTTAACGATCAACTGATGGAATTCGCTTAGACCATATATTTTGACATGTGTGTCGAATGTGTCTGAGGCTTTGAGTCGAATTTTGTCGTTAATGTCTGTCGATAGTACATAAATCGTAAAAATAAGAAAGGCTGCAATGAACTAGCTGACCTTAGCACATATATATACTCAGGCAGGTGGTATAGATTAACCCACTTAATCCGCTTAGTGCGGCCCGCTTACAGCTAATCGGATTAAGGAAACAATTAAGCAGTTTTTGTCTGAGTGCGCGGCCTCGACCCCGACCAATTTTCGGCAGAGATTATCGGCAAACAACTTCAAGTCTGTGGACTGCTACGCGCAGTGGTACAGCACCGAATGTGGGATCGGCAGGCTCTCATAGGATAGGATGCCAGGCACTGGGTATTGCTCTGACTGCGGATACACCCACGACAAACAGATCGAGTCGATTGCGCTCGGAAAAGCATCGACACACTGGCCGAACCAACGATGTCGACGCGCAGCGGCAAAGCCTCTGCAAAAAGCACGAAAACTTCAGCCGACCATTTCGAGGATGTCGATATGGATTCGACGACCTCAGCGATGTCGACACTCTCGCTGGACGACCGCGAAAGAAACGCGCGAGAGGCGATCGACAAGATTAAGGCTGAAATGCGCGTCGCCGACTTGGAGGACGAACTAGCCGCGTTGAAGGAGGAGCGTGACAGACGACGGAGTCGATGCGGGACGACGACAACGGAAGAAGGACGACGGGGAGGCGATCACACCTCCCACGCGCATTCGACCTGGTACGACAAGACGACCGTAGAAGGACGACGGACGCAGCCCTACCTCCTCCATCCTGGACTCAAGGATGTGACCGAGAAGACGGTCACTCGTCCTACGGTCGATCTCGTCGACACTCACGAGGGTCGAGTAGAAGGAGGAGGCGTTCGTCCAGGTCGAGCAGCGGGAGCTCTTCGCGTCATAGACGAAGTAAGTGGTCGCTGCGGAAGTACGGGCAAGGGAAAGACGTTCGTAAGATCAACGCCCACAAACTGATAAAAGCATCTTGTAAATGGTGCTTGGACATCCCAGGCTTGACCGTATCGGACTATAGGGCGTTCATCGAGCACGTAAGCTTTGTGTCCACAAGATCAATGGATGACCACTATAAAGACATTGCACACGTGGACCACGTCCTTGCAATACGCAAGCTCGGCGAGACCATCAGCTTTTCCGCGTTCTCAAAGGCGCATCAGGACGAGAGCATAGAGCACTATGGCCCTCAGAACATGAAGCAGAAGAAGGGCGTACCCTGGCAACCCAGTGTCGGGAAGCACTCTCATGGCCGGGGGGCACGTAGGTCGTGCTACGCCTGGAACGGCGACACGGGATGCACTCGCTCGGGCTGTCGATTCTCACACACCTGCTCCGTGTGTGGATCTAAGGCACACACACGACAGAATTGTAAGGAATGACTTAGGAAGCCGGGGGTATTGAGAACCGCTAATCGCCAGACCCCGGAGCGTAGCACTGCTGCAGCTGACTCTGATGATATGCTCTGCGTCACTGATCGTGGCCCTTTGGGCGCCAGGCCTGGCCACGCTGGGAAAGACTCTGTTGGGACTATTTCCCCCGTTGATTGTCCCGTGATTACTCCTAGCCCCGCCAATACTGACACTGTCGATCCTTTCCCCGATAACAATGTTCACTATACTGTTGTTAATCCTTATATTAGAGCTGGGGTCGATACAGTTAGTCTGGGTGAGACTAGGGAAAGCCGCATTCAGGGTGAATCACTTGGTGCTGGATTGCGCTGGTTGAGTCCAGCAGGTTCCAGTCGCAATGACCGCTTGTTCGTCGAGCAAGGTGATGGGGACAGCCTCCTAGTGCGTATTAGGGAACTTGAAGGGGGTACGCCGGTGACAATTAAGGTCACCATAGAGTGTGTCCGGGGCTCTTATGATTGTGCTCACAAGATTGCCGGTGTCGCCACTCAGCTCAGACCATGTAGAGTCTTCGCTGAGTTATTTTTGCGTGGTGACACCGACCCCGACTGGGTATACATCATGACCGGAGTTACGTTCGGTTTCCGGGTCATCAATCCCGGTTGTTCTGCTACCTACGTCCCTACTAAGACTCGCAGAAAGTCAGCCTGGGAGGGTGACATCATTGACAAGAAGTTCAGGGATGAGGAACGAGATGGTCTCATCTCCGTTGTCACTGCCCCCGCTTCCTGTACTCACGATGCATTCATCGTCCCCAAGGACGACGGGGGTGGGCGCGTGGTCATCGACTGTAGTGTTCCCCCTGACGGTTCTGTCAATGGTTTCACGGACCAGGTATGTCGTAAGTTTGCATACAATGGCCTTGACGACGTGACAGACATGCTGGAACAGGGTGACGCCCTTGGTACTGTCGATATCAAGGATGCTTACAGGGCTGTCTCGATCCACCCCGAGGACCATCACCTCCAAGGTCTCCGTTACAAGAGACCCGGTGACCAAGGTTTTTCTTACTTTCTTGACAACCGCCTCTGCATGGGCCTCTCTTCGAGCCCGTACATATTCTCGAAAATCTCTGACTTTATCGTGAGATGCTGTGTTCGAGAGGGAGTCGACTGAATAGTTAACTACCTGGACGACTTTTGTGTCGTGGGCGGAACTAGGCTTGAGGTCAAGAGGGCTCAGAGGAAGCTGATAGCGATCCTTAGACGGATCGGTTTCTTTGTGAGTTTCAAGAAAGTAAGTAAAGCTGACACCAAGGTCCGGTTCCTCGGGATCGACGTAGACTCCTTGAGCCTTGAGCTCAGTCTTCCCCAGGACAAACTGTCCAAGACAATAAAAGTCCTGCACAGTCTTCAGGGACGTAGGAAAGCATCTAAGAAGGAACTCGAGCAGGTGGGGGGCCTGCTGGACCACTGCTCTAAGGTCATTAGGGGTGGGAGAACATTCACAAGGTGCATATACGACCTGATGGCCAGCCTGAAACAACCTCATCATAGAGCCCGACTAGGCAAGGGGATAAGGGAGGACTTGGACTGGTGGCTACGCTTTGCGAGGCGATTTAACGGCAAGGCCAGGATCCTTGGGAAGTTCGCTCCAGTAATAGCGACTTACAGCGATGCTTCTAAGTGGGGATTCGGAGCCCTCCATGGTCACGACTGGTTAGTTGGCTCTTTTATCGACCACCACCACCTCCTCCCTCCACCCGACATAGGCTCGTCCCACATCAACATTCAAGAAATGTGGGCGGTCTACGCAGCCTGCCTTCGTTGGGGTACAGGTTGGGCCAACAGCACAGTCATGATCGTGACCGACAGTGAGGTTGTTCGTGCAGCGCTGAACACGGGCAGGTCCAGATGTGAGGGGATCATGGTCTTCCTCCGCAAACTATTCTGGCTGTCGGTCGAAAATAACTTCTCGTTCAGCTGTCTATATCCGTAGTAGTGTAAACGTGATCTGTGACTCCCTAAGTAGGCTAAATAAGGCGGATAGCGTGGATAGGATCAGGGCTGTGGATGTCACTGGCTCACTCTGCTGCAGCCATGTATTTGATGCCCCTTTTGTTTCTTGCAGTGATATTGGCGCTGAAGGGCGAGCAGCAGGAATACCAGCGCCAGTCCTACGCAAAAAACTCGGCCATCACAAGGGGGGTGCAGATCCGGAAATATTTAGAATATGCTAACCTGTTCCACTCCTCCAGGGCACCAAGGGGTCTCCTCTCCATTTCCATATTCCTTTTACCATGAGACCCTTAAGATATTCGCCACCAGGGCTGGCTTTGACGCGTCCACCCTCTCGTCTCACTCCTTGAGGAGGGGAGGCTGCACCTTCTCCCACAATCGGAGAATTAAAGGTCAGGGTGGACTGGGCCTCTGAGACAGTCTACAGTTACTTGAAGACTCCCCTCGGGGTTAGGATAGTGAATGACTTGAGGGTGGTCGCGGCACTATGCACTGAGGATGCGAGTGTTGGGTTGGGGGGAGACGCTTAGGCGTTCTCCTTTGGCCCTTTTTATTGTGCATGCCCTAGACGCTCAATAAAGTGTCCGACCCAACACTCGTCTCTTCCTTGCTCTATTACATAGCCTAACTTTATAGGATGTATAATGAATTATGCAGATATAAAAACAGGTGTAGTTTCATTATTATATATTATTTTGTATACTTTGTTAGTTATATTTATTGTCCAATCGTTGACCTGCCCGGGATTTGCCCCGGCTAGCCAGGTCCGAGCGCCACCACTGGGCGATATCTGCCCCGGGCAGGCACTCTGCATCCAGATTTCAAAATTTACTGGTATGCCCTTTTTATTGTGCATGCCCTAGACGCTCAATAAAGTGTCCGACCCAACACTCGTCTCTTCCTTCCTCTATTACATAGCCTAACTTTATACGGATCATTTTCTAAAACTGGGAATCACCTATTTGGTTTCCAGGCGGCGATGCTGATAACTAATTCTTTCTTTTTTTTGTTTGGTATCAAGTCAAATAATTATTGTTGCCTCTGGGTGTGAAGTCTGTTAGTAGTACTACATCTATTTAATCGATGCCATGAAATGCATCGCAAGTATTTGTGGTAAAATGAAAAAGAGAAAATATACATTTACATTACTTTTTTTCTACTTTTTTAATGTAAAACATTGTTTGCTTAACTATAATCAATAAAATCTTGTTAGAATTTTCTGTACACAGCCCCACACCTAGGCTGTACACAGTCTCAGACAGAGGGTGTTACTGTTAGCGGATTTTACTCACATTTTGGCTGTCTGTGGGAGGTCTGTGAATAAGTCTATTGATGCCCGTGTGAGGGCGTTGTCATCTAATAATCTGCAAACATAAAACATACCAATTCAGGCTCAGGATGCACTGTTAGACAGTCTCTGGTTTACAGTCTCTGGTTTACTGCAGCAACAAACTTAGCTTATCTACATTCTCACTACATTATATAAACCTTGCACTTTTGCAGAGAATCTGGCACATTTAATTAATTTAGTTTCATTATCTCTTGTTATGGCATCAACCATTTTATTTTTGCTATGCGATTTTCTTTGGGAAGTAACCACTTCAATTTTTTTCAGAAGAATTAATTTTTTTCCCCAGAAGAATTGGTTGTAATGCTTGGATTGCGTTTAATTCGTGGTGGAGGAAGATTCCCCCCCCCCACTCTCCTTGCGTCATCCCCACCCCCCGCGTTTCCTCCCCTTATAACGCGGCCGGCCGCTGCCTCCAGCCACTCCACCTCCTGCCTCCTCCAGCTGCACTCACTTTTTTCACCCACCCCTGCTTTTTCTTCCCCTTTTCTTTTTATTTCTTTTTTCTTTTTTCTCTCTTATAGGATAGAGGGATCTTCGGGGCCCTCCCCATCCCAGGGAATCTCCCGCTGATGACCTCGCTCATACTCGGCTGGTCCTGACATTTTGGCTTGACAATTACCTGGACATTTCTCTTAACATTTACATTTCTCATTGTCATTGCCTTAACCATGTTACCTGACATTTCCCCTTTCATTGATCTGACTTATTGTATTACTTCTCATTTTATCCTGGAATATAATGTTTTTCTCCACTCCTGCCTCTGTCCTTCCTTTGTCGCGTATCAACAATTATACTTGTCGGAAGAATTCCTTTCATGTGCTGTCCTACTAACTGTGCAGCTTTCAGGCATTCTTAAAACAACAAATCTTCATTTCCTTCTTTAATATTTACCAGAATTCAACTGCTGTTTAATATCAAATGACCAAGATGTGGTGAGTGGGAGAAGTTTAATGACATCATTTGCATATTTTATTTTATTTAGATAATTAATATATTTGGGTTTAATTGTAAACCTACTAAAGTGCATTGGAATTAGTGAGATAATTTAACACAATTAAAATTATGTCCAATAAATAACCTACAGTGAATACCATCTATATGGATACTTTCTCCCAATACAAATACTGTTATTTATTTCCTGCACTTCTATACACCTTTAACCACGTTGTTGCCAATGCCTATGCAAGGGTTGGGGTTCGACAGTTCAAGGTCAAATTCGCGTTAACCTTCAGAAGTCAAAGGGTGGTACTCACAATACTTCTAGCTTGTGAAGATCAGTGAAAAGGTTGGCATCAAGGTCGCTGAGAGAGTTACTGGACAGCTGTCTGTGGATGAGACGAAGTGGCAAGATTTCAAATTACGACACATTAAAGAAGAGACGCTGAATGTAAAAGGTGGATCCATTAACTAGCTGACGAAGCAACATCTCCTGTTTGTCATGCGTGGAGTGGGAGGCGCAGTGTGGTTTGCACCCTCTACCCGATACAACACATTGTCCTGTTTCTTATCCTATTTTACCTATAAACAACTTCCTGTTTCTCAATACAAGATGGCTCATATATTATGAGATGCGTTGAACCGCTTTCTTTGTGATGAATTTATTTACCCTGCTCATAATGGAGAAGTGTGTTAACGCTTGTTTTCACCATTAGGCAGCACTAGTCCAATTTGAATTTTGTCTTAGTAATAATTTTGGTTTTGTTGTGGTTTCTTGTTTATGGATTGTAACTGTTTGGAGATTGCAAACAGTTCAAATCATGCTTACCTTGTGTTGGTCCATTTACCTATAATCTCTTGTTTTTTGTGTGCATTTCCATTGTAACTTGTTAATTTCATTAGTTTCTTGTAAGGCCTTAAAGTCGAATCATGAAGTTAACCAAATAAATTTCAATAGGTTTATATAGTGACTTGTTTGTTATGTACTAAAGAAATATACATCCACTTCATAATTCTATACAATTCTATCTGTCTATCTGTCAATCAAACGCCTTAACTCGCGGCCTCCACAATTAGGCTGTTTCACACATCGGTAACTCTCTCAGTAAAGAAGCGTTGCCTGCAGGGGGTTCTGGTCCGTCTCTTGTATGCCATGAATGGATGTTCGCCAGTTGGTCTTTGGTCCAGTCTTTCGGCGGATGCGCTTAGTGAAGCTGCCAAATCATATACCTCTCTAACGATGCTGCATGTCTAGATCTAGTTACTCCCACAGCACTGTCTCCCAAGACAGGGATCCTAGACATCATCATCATCATGCTGTCGGTCGCGATGTGACAAAGACTGCTTTCATTACTTGATTGCCGCTCTCCATTTAGCTCTCTGCTGTGAGAGTGATGTCCATGAGTCGGTCTTAATGTCTCTCAGCTTCAGGTTTCTCTTGATGGTATTCTTGAACCGGAGATGAGGGCGCCCTCTCTTTCTGTAACCAGAACACAGTTGAGAGTAGAGGATCTGCTTTGGTAGCCTGTCTGATGACATCCTCATGAGGTGTCCAGTCCACCGGAGATTCTTTTTGATCAAATGATCTTCCATAGAGGACAGCCCCATCCGTTCGAGTATTTCCTTATTTGTCACTTTGTTCTTCCAGGTTAGCCTCATGATTGAATGCAGATGTCGCATCATGAAGGCATGCAGCTTTTTCACCTGTCGTCTGTACACTGTCCAGGCCTCAGCTCCATATAGTAGGGTGGATAGCATGATTGCGCGGTAGATCTTACCTTTGACGTGAATGGACACATGGTGGTTGTTCCAGAGTCTCTGGCGTAGTCGGCCGAAAGATGTGCTAGCCTTGGCCATCCTCCTCTGTATTTCAGCATCAATGCATCCATCACTTGATATAGTGCTTCCGAGGTAGGTGAAGATTAACATCAAGAAGACGGAGGTGCTGTACCAACCCAACTCTACAAGAATCCGACAGGAGGATATCATGGTTGACGGAAACAAGCTGAACTCTGATCCTAAACAACCCATTAGAAAAGTGTCGGGAAGCTGGGTTAGGGACATAACATGAATTTATGTTCTATTTTGTTAAATATATTGTTCAAATACTTATCTACAATACAATACCCTACTATTATTTTTAGTTAATATCACCAAACCGGAAGTGACGTGTTCAGTGCAATCAGAGCAGGGGCTTAGCTTCCATTATAGACAGGTACGCAGCTGCGTACCACCAGCGATTACAAATATTCTATTCTTAATGAAAATATATGATGTAAATGTGTGTATGTTCTATGTATTATAGCTTTTTATCACGTCGGCTGAAAAAGTCTGCATACCATCTTAAAATCCCAAACTAGGCCCCCGCAGAGCCAAGTGACGATATGTACAGGCATATACTCACAGCACTCTTAGGTTTCTTCGGCCAGCGAAGATATGTACAGGCAAACGAGTTAGTTTATTCCCACGAAGTCGTCTGCAGATTAGATAAGTGAGTAGAGTGAGTGGCTGGAGAGGGACAGACGCTGCTGACCGGAAGTGGCCATAGCAGGACCTGCGCGCACAGGACTTACAGGTGCATAATCCTTAAAGGTACATAATCCGATGAAAGCGTGATTTTTGTTTTAAACCGAAACCGTTATCTAGATTTGAACTTATGCACTGGTGCACTTGTTAATCATTTTTGGGTGCGTTTCTTTCTATGAAGAACATCAAAACTTGTTAATTTCGATAAGTGGTAATGTGACCCAGTTAACGTAGCCTGGGTTGTGCTGCATTTGGCTTCAAGTAGTATGCACACAGAAATTAGTTTGCATGCTTTTACTTTAAATTTCATCAAAGTTGGGAAATTTTGAATATATATTTGTTTTAATTCACCAAGGTTATGTTTTAGCAGATTATGCAATTTAAAGTTATATTCCTGTTCATTATACTTTAAACGCATTCCACATCTCCTGGTAGTCTGAAGGTACATAGCTGAGCAGTGCAAAGACAGAGAAGGAACACACACAAAGGAACAGTGCACACAGAAAAAACACATCAAGCAGAATCACGCATGTACTAATGAAGATAGCAGGAATCAAATAAAACATGCAGAAGAGGAAAGACATGCATAGCAAAACACCACATGGAGGTTAAACAAAACACCACATGCAGAACAAGATACAGCATGCAAAACAAAACATATGAACGATAAACAAAACACAACAGGCAGAACAAACTCATATGTGGGACAAATCATAACATGCAGATCAAAACACCACATGCAAAACAAAACGAGCGATGCAGAACAAAACACAATATGTGGACCAAATCACATCATGCAAAATAAATCACAAAACAACAAGCAGAGCAAAACACAACATGCATAACAAAACACAACAAGCAGAACAAAACACAACATGCCAAACAAAACACAACATACAGAACAAAAAAACATGCAGAGCAAACCACAACAAGCAGAACAAAACACAATATGCAGAACAAAACACAACATGCAGAACAAAACACAACAAGCAGAACAAAACAAAACATGCAGAACAAAGCAAGTGTCGGATAAACAAAACAAAACATGCAGAACAAAACAAGTGTAGGATAAACAAAACACAACATGCAGAACAAAACACAGCAAGCAGAACAAAACAAAACATGCAGAACAAAACACAGCAAGCAGAACAAAACAAAACATGCAGAACAAAACAAGTGTCGGATAAACAAAACACAACAAGCAAAACAAAACATGCAGAACAAAACAAGTGTCGGATAAACAAAACACAATATGCAGAACAAAACACAATATGCAGACACAAAACACAACAAGCAGAACAAAACACAACATGCAAATCAAAACACACCAAATAGGATAAACAAACCACAATGTGCAGAACAAAACACAACAAGCAGAACAAAACACACCACATAGAATAAACAAAACACAATATGCAGAACAAGACAAGTGTAGGATAAACAAAACACAGTATGCAGAATAAAACACAACAAGCAGAACAAAACACAACATGCAAATCAAAACACACCACATGGGATAAACAAAACACAATATGTAGAACAAAACACAATATGCAGAACAAAACACAAAAAGCAGAACAAAACACAACATGCAAATCAAAACACACCACATAGGATAAACAAAACCCAATGTGCAGAACAAAACACAAAAAGCAGAACAAAACATACCACATAGACTAAACAAAACACAATATGCAGAACAAAACAAGTGTAGGATAAACAAAACACAATATGCAGAATAAAACGCAACATGCAGAACAAAACAAGTGTAGGATAAACAAAATATGCAGCACAAAACACAACATCTGAAGCAAATCACATCATATAAAATAAATCACATGTAGGATAAACAGAATATTTAGAACCAACATGCAGAGAAACATACAAAGAAACATATGGAGCAAAGCACGACAAACAAGTAGAGTAAAACACAACATGCCAAACAAAACACAACATACAGAACAAAACACACATGCGGAACAAAGCAAACATGCAAAGTAAAACACAACAAGCAGAGCAAAACACAACAAGCAAAGCAAAGCACACCACATAGGATAAACAAAACACAATTATGCAGAAAAAAAAACACATCTGGAACAAAGCACGACATGCGGAACAAAGCACAACATTCACAACATCAAGAAAGATGTTCGATAGACAAAGCAACATGATATTAAGAAAACCACTGATTAGAACAAAGTATGCAGAATAGACAATATTTGAAGAACAAAACAAAAAGCCTCAGATTAAAAGACAAATTGTAGTATAAACAAACAAAAATCAACAATCAGAAAATAAAGCAAACCATGTTGAATCAAATAAAAGGTGTTGATAAAACCAGAACATACTGAATAATATAAAGAGAACGTAAGTGGATTCACACAGTAAAGACAGTTTTGAAGTCACTCAGGAAAAATATCAACACAGCTTAATTTGAAACTAAAGAATAACACTTATTTATTTTTATATGTAATGTCCTTAATTTGTCAGTACTATTATTTTTATTTGCACCTAGAATGAAAAGTTGAATTCGTGTTTTGTTTTTGCTTGTTGCTCCAACTGCATAGGCTGATAATGCTGGGCATTAGACTAACTCAGTTAAAATGTGGTTAAATTGAAAGTAGTTCCAGTCAAGCAGTGTTAGTATTGTTAGTAAGGAATCAATACATAGTACGGCTTGAACAAAAGTTTCATCCGGTGGCGCAGTAAAATACATCATCACCAACAACAAAACCGAAAAACAAAAATCAAACTCCTTGAAGGGGTGGGGTTTGAAGGGGTGGGGTTTGAAGGGGTGGGGTTTGAAGGGGTGGGGTGTGAAGGTGTGGGGTGTGACAGGGCTGTGACACTTACAAAACTTCGAGGTTCGTCAGGGTATGGAAGACTCCCCCTCCCAGCCACCGGATGTTGTTGTACGACAAGTCTCTGTAAACGAGAAGGTTCAGTGTGAGATAATATTCTGACTCCCACAATAAGGTGATCATCCCGTCACTTAAAGCTACTCCCCTATCATATTGTGACTCCCCGACCCAGTTTCTTTTTGGTAAATATTTACTTCTTTTCTTATATGAACTTGATTGTTACTTTTGATTAAATGAATCACAAAGTCATATAAACTCAAAATTTCTATTTCAAACAAACCATCTTCTATAATATACATATTCACATATGCATCAACATACATGAAAATGAGTAGATATATATATCATGTCTATAAGTCAATAAAAAGAGTCAACATATCCCCTAAGAATATCAACCGCAAAGATCCATGGATCTCCAGTCACAATATGACAGTCACTTTATTAAGCATAATAAAGTGACCGGGAAGTCACTTTATTGTGGGAGAAATAATATTATCTCACACCGGCTTTACTACAGTGAGTGCTCAAAGTCGAGAGTTACATCAATACATCTAGGAGACTGGATCATAAACATTGAGTGATTGATTCGGCTTTCCATTTTATCCTTTCTTTTTTTTCTGGGTAAATATGTTTATTCAGTCAATAATTTCATTAGCAGTGTCGGGCTTGCGACATTTGCCATGTGGAATATCGTATAAATGGATCATTCTCTGAAACTGGGCACTAAAGTGTGACATGGAAACCAAAAGTGAAAACCTTCCAAATAATAGCAAAAAGTATTCTAAATAATAGCAGAATCCATATTCCTGTGAAGGTAACATGTTGTGCATGTGTCAAAGTTGAATAAATATATTTTACTTTTTTATTGATTTAGAGTTTATAATACAAATTGAGCGATACATTAATATCACTCATGTAACATGGAAATCAAAGACACATCCAGAACCTCATTTTAGCATACACAACAACGTCAAACAAAATTCAATAGATTACAGTTAAACAATCAAGGTTATGTCTTACAAGAAAAAAGTTGAAAAAGTTTTTGGTGAAATGCATGGTTGTCAATGTGTAAATTTTCAAATTTTCACTTTAGCACAAAATCATACAAGCATGCATCTGATATCTTTTGTGGGATAGATTAAATATATGTAGCATTGCTAACATATTTAACACACAGAGGCTACAATAATTATTTGACTTGCTATCAATAAAAGAAAGAATTATTTATCAGCATCGTAACATGGAAACCAATGATGTGGTGCCCAGATTTAGAGAATAACACCACTGTATATGGGTTGTGATGGCACTTGCCTGAGAGGTCAGTGCAGACTGAATGAGTACTTACAGCGCTTGCAGATTGGTAAAGCTGTTGAAGGAATTAGCTGGAATCGCGTTTATGGAGCAGTTGCTGAGGTTTCTGGAATTAAACATACATAGAGTTAGTCCTGCAGTCCAATGGACCTTATTTAAAGATGCCTCTAGAACACATTGATTTTATCATCGGCTATTGGACGTCAAACATATAGTCATTTTGACATATTTCTTTGAAGGAAACCCGCTGCCGCCACAGAGGCAACTCTTTCTGATAACCAGTTGTCATTTTATGAACCTAGCAATGTCCTTTCCAATGAACTTATTTATGGATATGTACTCCCATGAAGACCTAGAATAAATTCAGCTTGGTTGCCCAAATGACATCTTTGGGCAACTCTGGTAATTTGCATAATTCAAGATGGCCACTGAATGCCTTCTTTAAATTTTAACTTTTGAACCACTTGTCCTAGAATGATGTGTAATACCTCTTTTACATGGGTTGTGTGCGTGCAGAATACATTTTTGGTGTTCTTTTTTCAATTCAAGGTCAAGATCAAGTGTTAAAGGTCAGTTTAAGGTCAAAGGCTAGTTCAGGTCAAAGTTTAGCTGGACAATGAATGAAAACTTCAACTAAATGACATCTTAGTTTATACATGCATAGGGATGGATAATCATGCAATATTTTAGACATTTGCCTATGAGAAAATAGTAATACCATATTACCCCGATTAATAGGTGACCCCACTTAATAGATGCCTCACCTTTTTTAGCTTGGAAATATCGATTTGATGCTAAATCGGGCCAATATTGTCCATTTCAAAAGTCATTTTCTGGTCATTTATATTATGCATACATTATAAAATAACTCCTATTTTAGGGAAATCATTAATTTGGGAATGGCTGCACCTACTACTAATGTTTTACTTCATTATAGTAGCTGTACCTACTAACTGCGGTAATACTGTCAGTCATATTTGAAACATATAATCACATCTGTTACATGTAGTGTTTAGTTCAAAGATCATTATGAACTTTGGCTTAGATGAATTTGAAACAAACACATTGCCCTGGCCATTCATATTTCTTTGTCAGTAAAACTCTTGCATTAAATAATCATGTATTAAAGTCATTGTAAGGATGTCACAAGGACTGATATCCATAACTATATACATAAGGTACTTTTATACAAAGCTATGGTAGATGGGGAGGGGAAGATCTTCTATCAGAAAGAACCTCCGATGGACTGGACAAGTGATGAGGATGTCAACAGACAGGCTACCAAAGCAGATTCTCTATTCTCAATTGTCTTCTGGTCAGAGAAAGAGAGGACACCCTCGTCTCTGGTTCAAGGGTACTACCAAGAGAAACCTGAAACTGAGAGACATTAGGACTGACTCATGGACATCACTCTCACAAAGAGAGATACATGGAGAGCGGCTATTAAGAAATGCAAACAATCTTTGTAGCATTGCGACTGACACCATGATGATGATGCTAGAATGTATTGAACTACAGATATCACCTAATAATTTTGATCTTTTACCTACTATTTACTATCTATATACTCCCACTCATAATCCGGATCAGCAAGACCACCTTCAACATCCTCATGGCCATCACCCTCCTGATCTACACCCTCCTCAAAATCCTCTTCCTCATCATCCTCCATCTCAACACCCTCCTGATCTAGATCCTCCTCAAAATCCTCTTCCTCAACATCCTCCATCTTGACACCCTCCTCCTCACCAGCCTGAGCATCTTGTCTCTTAGTGTGCGGATTGCAGCAGCCCTCTTCGCCAGAGCAATGACAGTATGATGTGCATGAAAGATGTTCTTTGTGACCACCACATGCCTCAGTGCTGCACTTCTTGCCATGTACTCTACACTGACACTGAATTGCGTCAATCAGCAGTGGTAGAACTGGGTCACCCTCAGCAGTGACAGGAATGGGGATGTCATCCTGGATCTTCCACCCAAAGTGAGTGATATCGGCTGACTCATCAGGTGGGGCTTGTTGGGCTGCCATTTTCCACAACATGACCTGCAGATGAGCCGCAACACATGCAGCAGCAACAGGTTGGTGGATGTTGGAGGCAGGGCCATGACTTTGGAATTTTTCTTCTTCTTCATGAAGAGTGTGAAGCGGGCAGACTCCATGAATGTTCCTGGCAGCTGACAATAGAGAGCAATGAAGGGCTTTGCTGCCTCCATCAGATCTGCCAGTGGGGTGTCCACTTCACCCAGCACATCAGCCAAACCTGGGAAGTCACCAGCAAGCAAGGCGCTTCGAGCACTGATCTTGTCTTTGCCATACGGATATGAGGTTGTGTCGCACCCATTAAGAACATGCATGCCAAGCAGCTGCATACATTTTGGTCCTAGGTCAGCACAGGTGGCATTGATATCCAGTACTTACTATCCCACCACTCCATTTGCACCTTGCACTGCAGCTCCACCTGATACACCCAATACACGAGTAGGACAAACATGTCTGTGTCATCACTAAGCACATAGATTATGCTCTTTCCATGGTTGGCAGCCTCAAGGATGTAGGAGATCATGGTGATGTCTGCCTCATCATGACCAAACAAACTATCATTCCAAGTATCCATTGTCACACTCTCTCCTACACTGAAGGTACACAGCACCCTTGCCATCCTGAGCGTGTTGTTCTTGCTCTTCAGGATTGCATCTCTTTTGGGCAGAGGACTGGTGATGGAGAGGTCATTGTCGATGATAACTTCACCAGCCCGCCGCATTCTCTCATGATCCTTGGCAGAGACATCTTGGTACTTGTCAAAGAGAATGATTTTCTCAGTACCATCTGGATAGTTACTTAAACGTCTCTGGATGGATGCAATTAGATCTGAGGGACTGCCACCGTGTGGCCACACAATACAACAATTGTGAAACATCCACAATGACAATGCAGCAGGTGTTGGCAAGATCTCAAGCACACTAAGGCTTGACCGGCCCTGTCTTGTTGGCTTTGCAGAGACAGCCATGCTCATCAATGAGGCATGAAGGCACCGCACATAGCTCATAGGCAAACAAAGGCCCAAGCTCCATCTGCCACCGCTGATCAATCATCAATAGCCAGAGATAAATTATCTCAAGGTCTATTACTGCGCTGAACTTGTTGCCCTTGACCCGCTTTTTGAGAACAGACATCTTCTTGATGGGGCTACTGATAAGGTTGTAGACCCCATCAGGGAGACTGGCGATGTATTTGCTCCCCATGTTTTCTCCCATCACAATCGAATCGGCCACATTCATACCAGTGGGGGCAATTTGGCCAGTGACGGGATTGTACAGATGAGGGTGGTGATCTTCCAACCTTCCGCATCAATGAGACCCCGATCATATGCATCCAAGACACGCCAGTGCTTCAACTCCTCCCCGTGCTGCTTCTGTGCAGATTGGCCTGACATAGCACTAGACAAGTGTACATAGCACTAGTCAAGTAGACATGGCACTAGACAAGTAGACATGACACTTGGTGACTATTCAGTGTCTTCTGGTGGAGAAGGCATAGATTAGATTACATTATCTGATTTGGTTTTGCTGGTGCTATAATTTGTAAAGCATGGCTGAGTGTCCTTGCATGATGTCACTGCGTCCAGGTCAGACTTTGTACGAGGTGCGCGCGCAGCAACTCGAACGTTTCCGGTGTGTGGGGCCTGTGTTACTAACAAGTCCACTTCTGTCACGGATAGGGTTTGTTTTGCTTGTTTCTTGAGTTTTACGTGCTATCAACACCTGAAGCTATATCAGTATGGGTACCGACTTGTGACAGTGAGTACTCATGGCGAGTTTATAGTGCTGATTCACTGGGAGACCAGACTGCCAGCATCATGACCCGATATTCCACAGTCACATTACCATGATGCTGTTCTAACCAAGTCGTTATTCTATCCTAGAAGTCAAATTTCTCTAAAACCACACGAAATAGAGACAAACCGCTTGGTACACACATAGAAAATATATTCAACGAATAATTATATTAAATTTATAAGGTTAGGGTTCTGCATTTCTATCAATTTTGAATGAAATAAACTTTTTGCACTGCGCGTACCGGCAAACTCAAAGCATTGTCAATGGCCGTTTAGGCCCACTAGTACCGACGTGCCACCAAGTGTCGGAAAAATTAACTACGCCACATGTCCCCCATTAATACTCACCAAGTAGCCTACAACTACAAGGTCTATATACCTTATAAACCCATTAACATCCATTGTATATTCTAATAAGTAATATGCTAAAATTACCTAGTGGTGGTGGCATTTAGATATGTGTTTGTGCAAGTTCTTGCTAATGCAGTCTCTGGCCAGAAGACTAGTGCTCGACCATTGAAAAGGAACAATCAGACGCGTTGGCAGAATCGGTAAGAACGCAGATTTCCTGTGTGGAAGGTCAGGCTTTCGAATCCTGGCCGAGTGAAACCAATGACTTACAAAATGTATATGTGTTGTTATCTAGCCTGGAACCCGACATTACTAGGATAGGGCAAGGACTGGTCAGCTCAATATCAGGACAATGTCATTGACTGATTGAATGGGGTATCGCTGGCCTCCCACTAGAACTAGCACTCTAAAATCGCCATGAGTGTGCACTGTCACAATTCTGATATGACTCTAAATGTTGCCAGGATGTAAAACCCCAACACACAAGCTTGAGTTCCCGCTCAGGAACCAGCTCCCAGCCACTCCGGGTGCTTACCGAGCGGGGCAGTGTAGTGAAAGTGCTGCAGTGTGACTACCCGTGGTGCTTACCGAGCGGGGCAGTGTATTGTGAGCCAGCAGTGTGACTGCATCATCATCATCATCATGCTGTCGGTCGCGATGCGACAAAGACTGCTTTCATTACTTGACTGCCGCTCTCCATTTGTGGCTGTGTGACTGCACGTAGTGCTTATCGAGCAGGGCAGTGTAGTGTGTGCCGTGCAGTGTGAGAGGCGGTGGTGCTTACCCAGCGGGGCAGTGCGCAGTTGGTGCAGCGTTGCACGGTGCAGTGTTGGGCCGGTGTTGCGGATTCCCAGGGACACCAGTTTGCGAGGGACACATCGCTTCTGCACATGCTTTAAAATCGAACATCATTGTCACTAACGTTATAAATTTAATATAATGTTTTTGGTAAAGATCTTTTCTATATGTATACCAAACGATTTGGTTCTAGATGGTGTAATTTGAGAGATATTTGACTTCTTCTGTATTTTCCGTATGAACATTGCTCACGACCATTAACAATGCCTTGAGTTTGATGGTACGCCCAGTGCAAAACGTTAGTTTTATTCAAAATTAATAGAAATCAAGAACCCTAACCTTATCAATTTAATATAGTCTTTATGCTAAAGATGTTTTCTCTATGTCTACCAAGCGATTAGTTTCTAGATGGTGTAATTTGAGAGATATTTGACTTTTTCCGTATGAAGATTTGCTCTCGGCCGTTAACAATGCATTTCAATGGAAGTGTCCCTGGCAAACTGGTGTCCCTCGGAATCCGCCACACCGCCAGCACACCGCATTGTGCGACGACGTCAAATTCATCAATGTTGCTTGCCAGGCTTCAACACCACGTCCCGACTGCACCCGGGGTGTGTAGTGTGTGTGTGTGGTGTGTGTGTGTGGTGTGTGTGGTGTGGGGGGGGGGGGGGTACATGTGTAATACATGTGCAGTGTGTATGGTGGGTGGTGTGTGTAGTGTGTGTAGTGTAGTGTGGGGGGTGTGGGGGTGTACATGTGTAATACATATGTAGTGTGTATGGTGTGTGGTGGGTGTAGTGTAGTGTGTGTTGGGGTGGGGGGTGCATGTGTAGTGTTATGGTGTGTGGTGTGTAGTGTACGGTGGTGGTGGTGGTGGTGGGGGTGTGTTGTGGTGTGTGGGTGGGTGGTGGTGTGGGTGGTGAGTCGTGTGTTTGTTTATTGTTGTTTTATGTCCTAGCAACATCTAATGTCATATCAGGATGGGTACCGACTTGTGACAGTGCACACTCATGGCGACTTTATAGTGCTGCCCCACTACGAGACCAGGCCATCAGCACCATGACCTGATATCACACTCAGTCACATTATCCTGACAGTGAGCTAACCAGTCCTTGCCCTATCCTAATCATGCCAAGCACCTGGCTAGGAAGCGACAAGTATCAATTGTTAAGTCATTGGTTTGACTCTACCAGGATTCGAACCCACGATCACATGGTCTACCAATGCTGGAGACGGACTCTCTAACTCATTCGGCCATCCTGTCTGGTCCGGTGGTGTGTAGTATGTGTGACATGTGTAGTGTGTGGGGTGGGGGTAGAGAGTGGTGTGTGATGTGTGGTGTTGTGCACGTAGTGTGTATGGGTTTGGGTTTGGTGCGTAGTGTGTGGGGTGGGTGTGAGCGTGGTATGTGTGTGGTGTGCATAGCATAGTGTGTGTGGTGTGTAGTGTGTGGTGTGTGTGAGTGTGGTATGTGTGTGGTGTGTGTGGCACAGTGTGTGTATGTGTGTAGTGTGTGGTGTGTAGTGTGTAAGAAGTTGGGTGTGGTATGTGTGTAATGTGGGTAGTGTGGGTAGTGTAGTGTGTGGTATGTAGTGTGTGGTATGTATTTTTGTGTGTGTGTGTTTTTTAGGCTGTATTTATACTGTCCATAGCATATAAGCCCAGTGTGGCGGTTTCAGCTCGTTTCCGTGCTCAGCCGTGTCCCGTTGCTTTTGCGCATGCACGGATTTCGCATCAACTCGGGTCACCCGAGCCACTTATTGGCGCATGCGCACATCCTACAAACTCGGGTCGAATAATCGAATATGCTCGGGTGGACAATTTGTTCTTTTTTTTTTAATAACCGATAAAAGTACAGCAAAATAGGACTTAAATTTTTTATGATGGCCTAGTTTACCTATATTTCCATTTCATTAATCTAAGTTATTCTTTTTTTGCACACTTCACGTGTATTTTCGACTCCACTCGCCATGTTCTATTTGAAATTCGGATGACCCGAGTCGTGTTAATCGATTACGGCCATGTTTATTAGATTCTGACGCATGCGCAGAAGCGAGGGACACGGCTGAGCACGGGAACGAGCTGAAACCACCACACCGGACACCCAGGCTTGTTTTCAATGCTAGCCAGTTGTAGTGTTGGTGTTATCTTACCACACAGTAGCTGCTGATAAGGTATTTGATTGCCTGCACTTCAGTAGCAGATAGATAGTTGGTTGGTATGGTTAGTAGCCTTTGTTAGTTTTTTTTGGATTTTCTTGGCATATATGTATTTTATTTTGTTCTACTCTTATTACTAGACTAGCCTACTCCTATTTACATATCATAGGCTTGTATGTAGCTGTGTGGTGTGTTTTCTGGCTACTCTTGGCATGGTTACCTTCCATTGGGCGTCCCGCTGGTGGGCCATGACATAATAACTGTGAGGTTCAGGCTATCAAACGTGGGGGTACATAAAGCTGCATAGTCCGCTGAAGCATCGCATTTTCAAAACCAAACCAATTATCTAGAATGTATTGTACATATCTAACTTAGATACTGGTGCATTTATTAAGCGTTTGTTGCAACATAGAAGGTAATAAATACTGAGGCAATAGAATAGAACCTGTTAGTGATGTAGCCTATGGTGTCAGAGGTTTTGCATGCTTGCCAACAAAGAATTTACATGTTTTTACATCAAATAGCTCAAAATTTAGCCATCTAAAATAAAAATTACTTCAAACTAAACGAAAACAAACTAAACTAATGAGTAGCATAATGTATTTATCTCAGAAAATGGCAGAAATTCAAAAGCATCGGACTGTGCAACTTTAATTAGAACCGGCCTGAGAAATTGACTCACACGGTATTTGGTAGTTGGTTGCCCATCGATATGTGCAACAGTTAAATAATGCGACACTTTGTTTTATTTGATGCTTTATTCTGTTCAATAGTCAGATTGTGTCCGCGCCAAATTACCGATCTGGTATCCTTGCTGGTGAGACAGTGGTAACAATGGGGTCGACTGGGTGACGTGGGCTCAAGGTGGCTGGCTATTCAGGCATTTGAAGGGGCTTCCCGCCATTGAGATTGTTGGCACAATTCTCAAATGTCGTCTGCTTGCAGTTCAACACAGACCAGCATTGCATATTGCTGATCAGTATTGGTTTAGAACGGCGTTGACGTATAAATTACACCATTTATTACCGGACGCCGTGGCCTAATCGGTAGAGCGCAGACTTCCCATACGGAAAGTCGGGAGTTCGAATCCAAGCCGAGTCAAACCAATGACCTAGCCTGGTGCTTGGCATTACTAGGATAGGACAAGGACTGGTTAGCTCTGTAACAAGATAATGTGACTGTGTGGGATGTCAGGTCATGGTGCTGGCGACCTGGTGTCCCAATGGGGCAGCACTATGAAGTCGTCATGAGTGCGCACTGTCACTGTCACAAGTCGGTATCCATTCTGATATGACCTTAGATGTTGCTAGGACGCAAAACAACAGACCACAACAACAGCATTTATCTCAGAATGCAGTGTTTTAACCGAGACGACAGGAGCTGAGTCGGCCCGACTCATCGAGCTAATTGTCGTCTGCCGCGTCCATTGTCAATGTGTCTTAGTTTGCGTGAAGTAAACACCAAATATTTTCTCACCGCGGGGAAGGTCAAGAGTTAAAATCCCAGCTGAATCAAACCAATGACTTATAAAATAGACACGTGTGGCTACCTTGCCTCGCGCCTTCGGGATTAATGGAATTGGGCAATGACTGATTAGCACATTGTCAGCATAATGTGACTGTGAAGGGTATCGATCGAGTCATGGTGCCGGCGGGCTGGTCTCCTTGTGGGGCTGCACTATCAAGTCAACATGAGTGTACACTGTCACAAGTCGGTTCCCATCCTGATATTACACTGCGCGACTCTTGTCAATTATACTCATCATTTTGTGACAGTTGATCGGCGATTATGAAAAATCATAGAAATCCGCAAAATCGCAGACATCTTTCATCCCTGCTATATACCCCAGATAAATTGATTTGGGCATTTGAATTTGAGTGAAAATTTTGGGATTTGTAGTGACTTTCCTATTCGAATTGTCTTGTGTTGTTAGTTAGTAAAACGTGTACTTGTGGTGTTCGATATTTGGCAGTCTGCCTAAACCCGTCACATTTGGGACTAGTGTAAATCAAAGATCAGATGCTATATGGCAGGATCAAAGATCGCCGCGATATAATATAGATACAATAACAAGAAGAGAAAGACCTGATTGTTCATAGCTTTAGGTCTCATAATAGCCCTGCATGTGTGGGCGCAGTGATTTCAAATGCGGCTCAGCCTTCGGCTTTGACCCATTTGAAATCAATGTATTTCAATGTATTTTAAAAGGGGCTCAGCCTTCGGCTTCGACCCCGTTGAAAATACACCGCTCACCGCCTAGATTAAAGGTCCACTCCTAGTCACTGTAGGGGTGAATGGCAGCCATCTTTAAATCCGAACAAAAACAAGTAGTCGTCAACAGTTACAACAAACCTTCAATGCTTCTCTCCTTCACTTGCACTCTTTCTGGTGCATGAAGGGAACATTTAAATAATTATTAACTATCTCGTAAGTATGAACATCACATCAAAATCTCGGTCGCTATGTGTTATCACATTTCCACATAGGCGCTTATGTCACAAAGCGAATGGGGCACCCATTGCTTCTCTGTTACATAGTCATGGTCCCCACTCCATCTCCTGAGAATAATAATGTTCTTTGCCAATATATAAATCTGAACCGAAAATCCGCATATTTTTACATAAAGTTATTGCAAAAACTCAAAACCACCGGATTATGCAGTTTTAAGAAATCTCTGACTAAAGCTAAGAACGTGATCTTTATTTACTCCAACAATATATGCCAGATACTACTTTTGCGGTCATTAATAATACTATGTTTTTATTCGGGCCAGTGTCCTGGTGTGGAGGTGAAATTCATGAATATTCCATGAAGTCATCGAGTTGTCAACAAGTTATGGAAGCTGTGCACGCTTAGTGTTTGAATATATGCATTAACGGAGTTTATTATTGATTTTGAGTCCTTGCATAGTTTGAGATTATGGTTGGTTGGTTGTTGGAGTTTTACGTCCTGGCAACATCTATGGTCATATCAGAACGGGTACCGACGTGTGACAGTGCACACTCATGGTGACTGTATAGTGCTGCCCCTCTTGGAAATCATGCCGTCGACACCATGACCCAATATTCCACGCAGTCACATTATCCTGATACTGTGCTAACTAGTTCTTGTCCTATCCTATTAATGCTGAGCGCCAGGATATGAAGCGACAACCTCACCCGTCACTGCCCCACTCACCACAACCTCACCCATCTCTCCCCCACACCCACCACAACCTCACCCATCTCTCCCCCACACTCAGCACAACCTCATCTATCTCTCCCCCACACCCGCCACAACCTCCTCTATCTCTCCCCCACACCCGCCACAACCTCACCCCCTCACTACACTACCTCTCCTCTACTCTACATACCCCTACACCTCCATCTCTCCAGACACCCACTTCCCCCAATCCCCACCTGCCATTCTCCCCCGCACACACACCTCTCTCCACACACACC